>CM072821.1:53258652-53661757 GCA_036937905.1 Salvia rosmarinus | reverse complement strand
TCGGCCCTTGTCGCTGCCTCACCAGGAAACTTTATATCTCATTAAGCGACCAATCATACGGACTTACGTGATCTTCTACACCTTTGTATGATCTAACTTATATGAGATAAGGGACACGAGATATATGCGATCAAGTATTCAAATCGGATAGGAGATTGTAATAGTGGTAGCGGAAACATTGTATAAGCTCAACCATCTGCTTTTCGATTATACAAATCCACATTTCACAGAGAAATTGCGCACGTGAGGCGTACTTTTGGGATTTGACCATCATCTTTTGGCCTCGAGCCGATCACGGGTATGTCACCTGCTTCCGGATAAGCTTTTATGGAGACATCGGTTCGGCTCTATCTCGGTGATGATCCGATGTGGGGCTCCCGATGCTATACGGAATGAACTTCCTCCTTTGGTGGATTTGTCGATGTGAGGCTAATTTCTTGAGGATGTCGGCTCGACTATTCTTCCCTCGGGGATACGATGAAGTGTGGAATATGCGAATGAGGTCGGCATCTGTTTAGCTTCTCAAGATATTGCTTCATTCGATCCTCCTAGCCTTTCGTTTACTTTTAAGACACGGTTTACCACGACTTGGGAATCTTGAATTTGGATCTTTTCACTTTCAATTCCTTTATGAGACGGAGTCACGAGATTAGTGCTTCATACTCCACCTCGTTGTTCGTGGTTGGAAAGGAAAATCGAAGTGCATAGGTTACTTCTTGTTTTCGGGCGAGGAAGCGAGATCTGGCTCCATTACACCTTTTGCATGAAGCCCAGTCCACGTACATACTGCGATAGCCGTCGGTGGGTTGAGGCATGTTCCTCAATCGTGAGGGCGGAGGTCGAGTAACTCGTGGTAGGATCGACCTCGTAAATTTGGCCTCTACCGGAAATCGGATAGAGCTTGCCGCTGATGGGCGTGCGGGGAGTATGTGATGTCGTACTCACTGAGCTCAGGTGCCCACAGCTATATCGTCCGGATGACTCGGTTTTGACAAGACTTGTCGAGGGTAAGTCGATCGATTACACGGATGGAATGGGCTTGAAAGTAAGGTCGGAGGCGTCGCTTGGCGTTCACACATGCCAGCTATCTTTTGATTGGTATACCTAGTCTCGGTCCTTTTGAGAGCTCGGTGATGAAGTAGATGGGGAGTTATCGTCGACCTCGTCTTGTACCGATGCACAGCGATTGCACGGTCCGGGGTGGCTAGATATAAAGAAAGACTCTCCTTCTTCGGGGCAGACGAGTTGGTAGGTCGGCGAGTACTTTTTAGGCTGTGTGAAGGCAGCGTGGTGTTCTTCCATGGATCGAAGTCGGGGCTCTCCTCGAAGATCTTGAAGAAGGAAAATTGTTTCTCGGCAGCAGAGATAGGAATCTACTGAGGCGGCGGACATCCGGTGAGTTGTGGATCTCACGGATGGTTTTGGTACTGCATGTGAACACCGTTTTCGCCTTAGTGGGATTAGCCCAAGCATTCTTGAAACCCGGCACCAGGAATTTCCCGTTTCACCATGAATGTGCAATTTTGGGGTTGAGCTTGAGGTTGACCGACTGAGGAGTGAAGGATAGTTACGAGATCGTCGGCGCAGCTTTCGGTTTGGCTTTTGACGAGATGTCGTCGGCGTAGACCTCGACGATCTTACATTGAGTTGTATACTCAAGCGGTTTTGGTTGAGCTTGTATGATGTTTCTGTTACCACCATTACAATCTCCTATCGGTTTGATTACTTGATTGCATATATCATGTCCCTTATCTCATATATAAGTTAGATCATACGGTGTGTAGAAGATCACGAAGTACGTATGATTGGTCAAGAAACAAAGAGATATAAAAGTTTCACGACTAAGACTGACTTGAGGGCGAGTTGTCGATGTAGGCTGCAGGTATAGATAAGAAGTGACTTGACTTAGTTGCTTTTGATGCGTCTTTGGCGTATTGAAGGATCACGGATGAGATGAGTTCTTCTCGTCGTAGTGAAGAACCCAGATCTCGGTGACTTACGATGATCTAAATCTCGATAAGGTATTAGATGAGTATGAGTTCTTGACCATCACTTTGACTTGTTATGGGTGAGGTTATATTTCTAACTTGATATTCTCCGCGTCTTGGGTGATGGCGGTGCTGTATGTCATCTTGAGTTATCTGTCGAGTCACCAGATCCGTTATGGATGATGGCGTCCCCTTAAGGAGCTCGAAAGGTTTATTGTACTAAACCCTGCGGTTGAGTTAGCTCAAGTACAATAATAAGGTTGAGTGGTACTACTTAGGAATTAAAGATATTAATTATTTTAATTTGTCGCCGAATGATATAAATAGTTAATGGACGTTCGATATCTTAAATCACGAGGATTAGTAATGTCTAAGTCAAGCTCGACTCAACTTGGTAATAAATGGGTAAGTCGGCATTTATTCTCTAGTGGCGTGAATAAATGTTTATAAATTAATTTATTTTAAATTTGAACATAAGATAATTAATTTATTTGAGCCCATCTTTATTCCTTGCATTTGATCCTCGGTCGCCCGTCCGGGCCGTGAGCTCAAGAAAATCGTCCACCATCATACTCTTATGGAAAGGATTTGATTCTCTTTATCCTATAAGGATATTATTATATTTATGGGATATCATAGATCCTTTCCATATAGGATTATGGTAATAATCATTTCCATATAGGATTATGGTAATAATCCTTTCCATATAGGATTATGGTAATTTCCATATGGGATTATGGTAATTTCCATAAAGGATTATGGTAATTTCCATATGGGATTATGGTAATTTCCATATGGGATTATGGTAATTTCGTTATGGGATTAGGTAGTGCATTATAAATATAAGGTGAGATAGATTGGTGAATCCTCATAATTCATCATCAATTTTTTCGTCCATCCCATAGTAATGTTGGGAGGATTTTTCGAGAATTTTAAGAGCATTGGGTGATTTTCCCAAGCATTCTCCATAGATCGTCCTCACTCGGTTGGAGATTGGGCGGGGATACTGATCCGAGAAGGTCAAAGCACGAGTCTCGATCCATTCCGTCCTCGTCGTATTCAAGGTAAATCGAGAAAACACCAGCGTGTTGCAATTATTTATATAGGTGCATGCTAGGTAAATAATCGATGTATGGTGAATTAAATATCGAGATAGATCCCAAGGCGAGGGCTAAACACTAGTTTTCCGTCAATTGGTATCGAGCACGGGATCGATTATCTTGGCTCTGTTGGATTAATTCGCGTTTGATTATTACGTCATGAATATATTAATTGTTGAATCATGCGATTCGTCGTGGCTCGTTTTTATTTTGTCGGTTTTGTTTTTCACCACGAGAAAATCCGTGGTTAGATTAGATTTATTTTTCGTAAATCTTATACGTAAAAGTAAAACGAAGACAAAAGCACCGGATCGAGGCGACGGAAAAAGGTCGCAGGTGCGCGTGCGGGCGGCAAGCCGGCGTGCCGCCGCGAGCAGGCCAGCCGCGTGGCGGGCCGAGCCGGATCGGTTTTCGAACCCGAATCTGTTTTGTGAGTCACATCCGTGCGCAAGGTGCCGCGCCCGCTTTTTGAATTCGGTCCGTGCCGGTGCACGCGAGGTCGCTTTTGAAGATTATAAAGATCTATGCTTTGCGATTCTATGTAATAGATTAGGCGGGAAAGTCTGATTCCACGAGTGGGCCACGATGAGCGTTTTTATTTTATTTTTATCGTTCATTGCATGTCGTGGATGTTTAAATTATCATTAGCATGCTATGTATGTTTAAATTACGTTGACAAACCTTTAAGTGTTTTCGTAATTGGGTGTGCATAGTAAGCATGCTAGGTTTCAGCGTTTTCAAGCATATTTTAGAATTACTGCGAGCATGTTTTACATGTTGAGTTCTATAGAAAAGCATGCTAGGATTACGTGATGCGCATGGACAAACCTTTTGAACAAAAGACTAAGCAAGCAACCCGACAAATTAATTTTTAAAATTAAAATGTCGAGACCTCCACTTTTGATCTCTAAACAAAGTGAAGCGCACCGTGAGTAAACGATCTAAATCGTGGCTTGCTTGCCTTTGTTTATCATAAGTTTGTTAGATGAGATTTCTAAATAAAACATTTTAAATCTATTGAGAAGTGGGAGTTTCATGTGTAAACGCCCACACGCATTGCTCAGATGTGCGATTTTCATAAGTTCTCTAGAGATAGATATAAAATGAGATATGAAAAGAATTTTAATTGGGCGGTATGGTCTAGTGAGTATGCTAATTCTAAGAATTCGTTTTCTGTTTGTTAAAAATGTGGTCATTGCTTAGACATCACCTGAAGTACAACTTCCACGAAGTCCTTACTTGTGATAGTGATGTGGTGCAGTAAGGTCGAATCGTTAATTTCATTTGTCATGAGGATAAGTTGACATGGATTGAAATTAAGCGACTAAAATGTATATTTAGTGCAGTCGAGGGTTCGTGTAAACGTCCACACGCGTGGCTTGCATGTGGGATTCCTTGGGCGATTGGAGGTTTCAATTAATATTGTTTTATCAAAAGGTTATAATATTATTATTACGAATTATGTGCGATCGTATGCTTATGTGTTTACATTATCGTTTTAGATATGTCTCTTACATCGATTATCGATATGCTACGCATCAAAATCCGTTATTCGGTCCAAATTTTATCAGTGGAAGCGAAACATGGAATATGTTCTTATCGCCGAAGAACACATGTTTGTTCTCACTTCTCCTAAACCCGATGCCGCTCGCGGCATCGACTAATGAGCGGTGAGAGTCAAACAAACTTTGGAATAAGTCGAACAATATGGCTAAATGCTATATGATGACTACTATGTCCAAAGGTTTCATACTTGCATCGATCGATGGTGAGCCTTGACGATATTTGGTCAAATCTCGAGTAAGTTTGGGCGGTCGGATCGGACGATCGACTTCCACAATGAGAGAAATCTTGGCGTGTAAGATGGAAGAAGGAGTTGGGTCCATGAACATGTCTCCCACACGACTCGTCTCATGGATAGTCTTGATCGGTTGGGAGGTGGTATTGACGGAAGCGAAGGTCGATATCATCCTCAATACCTTTGCCAAGTCTTTTGAGAACTTCGGCGTGAATGCGATCATGAGCAAGACCGAGTATACACTTATCGGTTGCTCGATGATCTTGTGGGCTGAGGAAGGAGTTATGGGCGAAGAGCACATGCTCTTGCTAGCACATCTAAGGCCCAAATTTTCCGTTGCAAAATGGAAAAGAAAAGGGACACCAAAGGTAGTAGAGGCGAGGAAATAGTGGGAGTAATGGGAGCAAGAACATGGGCGCCACCGGAGGCTTGAAGAAGCGAAGGAAGAAGGGCAAGTGCTTGAGTGCGGTAAGGCGGGCATTGGAGGCTAAGTGCTATGCTCAAGACTCAGTGCGCCGCTTGCTTTAATGTGGAAACATGTTTAGCAACTTGTTCTACCCGTTCTTGGGTTGTAGACAGGTCGATGATCATGTTTATTACACCTTGCGAGGGTTCCTGCGGACAACTGGAGTGAGTAATGGCGAGATAATGATCTCCATGGGCAACGCGCAGTCGAGCCGTTAGTAGTTGGAGATGTTACTTTATGTTTTGAGAGAGCAGCTTTAGTTTTAAAGGCGTTTTATATGTGCGGATTTTCTCAGAACCTTGTTCGTTTGAAACTATTTACTCGTGGATATTACATTATTTTTGATAGTGGTGTTTCTATATAAGAAATGACGGTTATACGTGTTGGCACTTTATATAATTCGCTTTATACTATTTCTCAAAACATAATACCTATAACTATGTTGCATCTTCTTGAAACCCTAGAAAGAGAAGTTTTTTATGAGATGACACCACATTTATCGGCATCTTAGATTAGGTCACATCAATCTAAGTAGGATCCAGACCGCTAAGAATGGGCGTTGGGTAATCTGATTACTCGTTCCCGTCTGCGAATCTGTATAGAAGGTAAGATGTCGACCGGACCCTTGAAAGCGAAGGTTATAGAGCCAAAGAAATGTTAGAGTTAGTCCATTCGACACGCGGACCGATGTCCACACAAAATCGTGGAGAACGCAGTATTTTATCACTTTCATTGGCGATTACTCAAGGTACGGATCGTATACCGCTTCACCGCAAGCTGAATGCTTTGAGAAATTCAAAGAGTTTAAAGCGGAAGTGGGTGAAGCTTGGTAAGAGTATCAAGTCAACTGTGATCCGATCGTGGTGGCGAATACCTCGAACGAGTTCATGGACTATCTGAGTGAGTATGGGATTACCTCGGTAACTAAACCGGGCACACCACAAGAAAATGGTGTGTCGAGCGAAGAAATAGGACTCTTTTGGAAATGGTTACATCAATGATGAGTTATGCAACATTGCCTATTTAGATTACGGGGTATGCACTAGAACGAGCGGTATACTTGCTAAATCTAGTACCATCAGTCGATCGAAAGACCCTTTCGAGTTGTGGTTTGGTATGAAGTCCGTTTAAACCACATAAGGATATGGGTATCCGGCACACGTCTTTGAACAAGAAGGCGACAAGTTGGAGAATCTAGATCCGACGCAGGTCGTTTATTGGATATCTGAAGGACGAAGGTGGTTTATTCTATAGTCTAAGGATCGAGAAGGTCATTATTAGCACTAATGCCCGATTCTTAGAAGAGATTATATGAAGAATCATAAGTCAAAGTTGAAATCATTCTTGAAGAATTAGAAGATGATCGATTCCGCCACCGATTAGGCGAAGATGCGAGATGTCGAGTCTAGTGGGAGGATCGACACCGTATACTTCAAGAAATTGAAGTGGGTGGAGTTCCACTTTGGAATACCGAAGTGTCTGAGGGGTACCTACCGAAAGAAGTTGTGCAAGATAGAGAACCACAAGTTTACGCTTGCCACCGCCTATAGTGCTGTAGAACCTCATCGTAGTGGGAGGGCATTTCGTCGACCCGAGCGATTTATGTTCGATGGGAGAATCTTGGTTTAGTCGAGAAGCGAACATGCAATAATCGACCCACGGACATATAAGAGCGATCTGAAGACATTGATGCAGATCGGCACACCGCTATGGACTTAGAAATGGAGTCCATGCTTGGTATGGATGTATATGAAAGACATCTATACGGATGGCGCGGAAGCCGTAGGCGATAGTGGATATCTGAAAGGAAGAGAGATTAGATGGAGAGATTTCGGTTTTAAAGCCGGGCTTGTGGCGCGGGCACACTCAGTTGAGGCATCGATTCGATGAGACCTTTCATCTGTAGCAATGCTCGAGTCCATCAAAATTATTCGGCCAGCAGTTGCACTTTAACTAGAGGTTTGGCAAATGGATGTTAAAACCGCTTTTCTAAGCTAGTTACCTTGAGGAAGGTAGAGACATCATGTCGGCAAAGAACCCGGTTATGTGGTAAAGGTGAAGAGCATCTAGTATGGAAGCTGAAGTCCATTTATGAACTTAAGCGAGCCTCGATCATGGAACTTACGCTTTGACGAGGTGGTAAAGTCCTATGGATTTACCAGTTGCTTAGCGAGAGTTGTGTGTATCGGTTAGATGTCAACGCAGTGATGTGGTATTTCTTGCACTTTATGTAGACGACATTCTTCTAGTTGGCAACAACGTGAAGTCGTTATCGGGGCGTAAAGTTGTCTATCCGATCGGTTTGAATGAAAGACTTAGGAGATGCGCAGTACATTCTTGGGATCGAGGTTTACCGAGATGGCGAAGAAGAAAATGTTGAGCTTATCTCAGGCGCCTTACATTGATCTTGTGATTACTCGTTTTAGTATGCACCGCCAAGAAAGGATTGCTACCTTCGCATACATGGCGTTCACTTCTCTGGAAGCGATCATTTATGACCGCAGGAGATAGAGGAATGAGACAGTTCCTGCAACTTCCCGTAGGAAGTCTCATGTCGCAATCTTATGCACGAGGCCGATATCGACTATGCGGTAGGCATAGTAGCTAGATATCAATCTAACCACGACAAGCTCGTTGAATTGCGATGGCGTATACTCGAGTGCACGAAAAGACTCGAGATTATATCTAGTTTACCACGCAGATAAGTCTAATGCCTTTGAGTTATCTGTTCGAATTTCAAGTCGACCGTGATGAGAAAAAGTCACCCCGGCCATGTGTTTACTGGGAGGTGGAGCCGTATCTGGCGGTCTGCAAAGCGGCGATGCATCATGGACTCTACCATGGGCAGTTCTATGTGTACCGCCTGGAGGCTTCTAAGGGCTCAGATGGTTCAAGAACCACCACGGATCTAGGTGTGGTACCGGTTTGCCCAAAAGTATCATAGTTCTTGTGATAACTCGGTGCAGATGTGCAACTCGGAAGGAACCACCGGACCCATGGCGACCAAACACATAGAGAAAGTACCGTGTCATACGCAGAAATCGTTAGACGAGGGTGACGTCCGATTGAAAAGATTGATCTGACGGATAACCTGGTGGATCCATTCACGAAGAGCTGCCGCAAAAGTCTACGATGGACACGTTAGAGGACTTGGATTACGCTGACGGCACCCACTGTAGAAAGAACTTTTGTATAAGTGGGAGAAGCGAAGTGATGGTTTTGTTTGTAATAGTAGAGAGACACATTGTATACCAACACTACTACAAATATTACTTTCTCATGCAGCATATAGTATCACGCTTTTTGGCGTGATGCATGTCATGCATTTTTGAAATATGTATCTACGCCATACTTAAACGTCGTGGTCATATGAACTATTAACCACGCTTGAAAAGTGAGACATGTGCGTGTTTTTAAAAAAGCGTAGTTTAATGCATAAATTTAAAAAAAAAAAATCAATCCTAACAATCGAACTCACGATTGACTAAAGAGTTTAATACTGTAGTTTCCTCCCTCAATTGAAGAAATCAGTATCGTTTCTTCATTTTCGCAACCAAATTTAACTCTCGACAACAAAAATGGTGTCATTCGGCGAGCCGTGGCCGGAATTTAACGCCGGAATATGTTACCGGAATATGGTTTCTACTTTGGTCTAACCTTCAATTCAAGGGAGGAAAAAGAAAGGGTTCTTTTATGTTCTTTCTCTTTTGGTTAGAGTTAATTTCTTTTTCTAATATTCTGTGTATAAATGTTTGTCTTTACTGAATTCTGCAGCTACTTTTTTCATTTATTTATCTTTTGACGCAAACATAATTGGTATTGCGAGATGTGATCTCTATTTGCTCCTATTTGATGACATCTTAAACAGGGTTTTGGGGGTTGACACTGCTTTGTTATGTTAAGCACTTTCATTTTATTTACTTATTTATTTTGGAATTTCTGCATTCAATCTTATGCCGTTTGTGCATTTAATGGTGTGGTGCTTGTATTTGTCCCTAGTCTAGTTTTGTTTGCGTGTCTATTTTTTTTGAGCGTTTTGAATTTTGATTATATGTTGTTCTGTTGTGTGGATTTGATTCATTTGAACACCTTTTTTTAATATTATTATTAAAGAAATAGAAAAGGCAAATGCCGATTTGCCCAAGAAGAACCACCATGATGCTTTGATGAATCTGTGTTGTTCATATAAATGTTGTTGCTCCACTACTTCTTGATTACTCCTTTCAGTATCTTAAGGTTTATAAATGACTAGTATCTTCACATGTTCAAATACTCTTTCTTGCAAGTAAAGTGTCATAAATTTTATTATTTACATTGCTGGAGTGCTTTTAGTTTTGTTTCTTTGCCTTACCAAGACTGCTTCTGAATTTTGAAAACTTTGGGTTTTACGTAATTCGCTCATAGAAAGTGTGTCCAGAGATGGTGCAACAAAAAAGGCGACATCACCTGTGAAATCTGCAATCAGGTTCGGATCGAGTGACTAGTAGTTCGGCTAGTGTTGGCCAAAATCATGATATTCTGTTGAAATTCTCAACTTGATAATTTCCATTTAACCTTCCATAAATAGGTTTTTTCACCAAATTATACTTGTCCATCACCAAGACGAAATGCTGATGTTATGACTATCGATATCAGGTATATATATAATCCCTTATAGACATTTTAATAAACAGATGCAATAATCTATAGGTGTGGCCTTTTGGTGGAAGGTTGTATACAGAATCTTGATAGTTCTAAAAGCTTCATTTTTATTATTATTGATTTCCTAAAGTCGATGATTTGGTCTGGGCTAGTGACATTTGTTGTATAATTGCCTCAGACAATCATGGGAAGCTCACATTGATCTCCAGCACACTCGTGTATTGGCCTTCAGAGAAGCCGAACATCAACTTTTCCAGTCAGAGTATAATGACTATGGCATACGAAACCGAAGAATTCTTGTATGCTTTCGCTCTGCTGTTATCAGTGTAAGCTAATCGAATTATGTCTGGACTTACCTTTGATATGCCTCTTTTTCTCTTTTAAAAGTATAAGTCAATCTGCCTTATATTTGTTGCTGATGCTGCTCTTGCTGATACACCAAACTTTCATGGTTAAATTAGGCATTGGGATGCTCTCTCAAAAGTAGAAACATGCATGAGTTCTACACAAGAAGATACAAAAGTTCAGCACCGTTGCACGGGTAACCAGCTAAATTGGAATGAGAGGACTGTTTATTTTGCTAACTGAATGTGTTTGGTTTTGTACTGATTGTTGAGCAGCTGGCTGCAGAGAATTTACAATAAGCAGATTACAATTGATGGTTGCGTCGTGACTGATCCTGACGCAGTTATCAGGTCTTCGATGTTGATTGATTATAGTTAATTACTGTGGCAATTATGTGAAATTGGATTGAGGTGGTGGAAGCATGCTGGCATTGTTATATTGATTATTATTTCTTTTATGTGGTAGGAAGGTGCTGAACTGGTTTATCATCGGCTTCCTTGAAAGAGCTTGATGCTCCATACTTGCTGGAAATTCTATACTGAAGACAATGACGTGGTAAATAAATGTTGTCGAATTTGGTTTATTGTCTAATTATATAGAAATGATGCAGCCTGTTATCCCATAATAAGTGGATTGGTTTTTGCAGCATTCGCCTGATTGAATATGTAGGGATCAGAATGGCATGCTGATTAGTTCCAAATAAGGCTCGTGTGTTTCTTGATTATTCTTCACTGATGTTTGTTTCTAGAGAAATAGGAACATTAATGGCTAATATGTGGTCTAGGAAAACTTGATTGTGTGGATTTCCATATTCTGTTTCCTCCCCCTAGGAATGAATGGGTTGGCCAGGGGATAACATAACTAGGGTGATAAAAGGGTTATTCTACTTCCATCTGTTATACTACTAAATTTTCTGGCAAATTAAAATCGAAAACTCTCACTTTATTTTTCTGTTGAGCATTACAAAATCAAAACTTTAACCATCTAAGTATTAAGACCGAACCAACTATAGCTACCGAAACAAATGTTAGGGTGCTCTCTAATATATATGATAAACGCGCATTTTACACGCTTATAGTTGATATTTGAAGATGAGTTTAGCTCGCTTAATGTGCGTTTATGTATCGATTCTTAATGTTTCATCTATTTCTGAAGATATTGCTCTCGGGTGTTATTTTGGTGTTTTGTAGGTTTATGTGTTGAAAATCAAGCAAGGAACGAAGCACGAACCAAATGAGCAACCGACCTATTTAGCGATCACTGGCGGTCGCTAGGCTGGTCGCGAGGCAAACCAATGAGCATAGAGAGGAGAAGCGACCGCGACCGTGAACGCGAGCAAGCCCTAGCGCCTAGAACTCACCGGACGATTTCGCGACCGGCAAGGACGGAAGCGCTAGCCAGCCCGGTCGCGAGGTACAAAAAAGCGCTGGGAGGGACCGCGAGCGAAGAATAGCGCCACAGGGAGATGGCTCATGGTCGAGCTAGCGATCGCGAGCAAAGAATCGCGAGGCGGCGACAGAGGCGCAAATTAGGGTTTCCACCCTTTTCTATAAATAGGCAAGAGCCCTTGCGCCTCAAGAGACCCCATACGCCCCGCACCTATTTTACTTCGCTTTTCCTCGCTTTTCCATTCTTTAGCTTTAGTCTTCGCTTAGTTTAATTCTAGTATTGTTCTTACGTTGTTTTAGTTTAGTTTATCGTTGCTATCGATCGGAACGCTTTGTCCGATCGCTTTCCTTTGTTTTCCGCTCGCTCGCTTGGAATCGATTCAAGACCAACCATTGTTCATCCGACGCTTCCTCACGGGTTTTATATATTTAAATTTCGCTTTTATGATTAATTCAGTATTTCATTCCGCTTATTACGCCTCGCTAGTTTTCTATTCTAATCTTGGGTTTGCATGATTCGATCCTATATGTTGTGAGTTACGCTATCGTTATTTACCTTCCGGCATCGATTCATGATTCGATTGTGCTTATTTATATGTGTTGATTTCGATCAATCTTGATGCATATCTAGTTGTCGGTTAATGACGAACTATATTAATTGTCAATCGTTATCGAACGCACGATACGAACGAGCCTCGAGTCAGAATCGAGATAAGACATTCGTAGGAAGTATATTCTTAGTGATCCTTTTGAGTTGCTTATTTTCCTCCGTAGACGAATCGTGATAGGGAAAATTAGTAATCAATCGCCGCAATTGTCGTGAATCAAGTTGTTGGTTATATATGTGATCTTCCGCCTTGTCCGGATTAAAACGGTTAATAATAAGCGGGATAAACATCGTTGTGGATAGGATTGGTGCATCCTCGTGGTTAGTCTTTCTTTATAGTTATCTTCGTGATTTTATTGCTTTCTTTATATTTACATTTGGTTATCTTTGCTTTGGATTAAATTCAAGCCCCTAAACCTATCACCCGAGATTCGTGCTTGGATAATAATGAATTGTCGCTGAGCTAGCTTCATGTTTTCGTGATACAATCTCGTGGATCGATACTTGCTTCCTATACTTACACCCTTTGCAGTGAAAAGGAATGATCAAATTTTGGCGCCGCTGTCGGGATTATTAAGATTACATAGGAATAATTTGATTTGGATTTATTAATTCAAGTTATATATTATATTATTTATTTATTGTTACCGAGCTAAATTCTCTCTTTTCTCAGGTACTATATGTTTACAAGATCTCAGGGACCTCATGAAATATTTTTAGATCCCGAGATCGAAAGTTCTCAAAAGAGAATAGACGAGAGAAGGGTCAGCAAGTTATGGCAGCATTTCCAAACCACGGGAGTGCCCCGAGCAAGTCGCTGAGCCTCCGCCAAGTATACCGAGATGAAGCCAAATGACGAACATGGGACTCCTTGTCCCTGCTCAAGAGGCAGTCGTCATAAATCACATGTATCCACCTCCCACGAACAGCCTCGAAGGAGGATGGAGTCCGACGCATAACCCGCATAATAGAGATCATCATAATATGTCGTATGCCAACCCCATTACTTTTCAAAGAACACCCGTGAGGTTTCGTGTCGAATGTAATGATTCAAGAGGCGAAGAAACCGAGTCTAGAGGACATGATGCGCCAGCTGGTTGTAAGCAACCAACAATTGGCAACAAACAAGAATTCATTTATAAGCGATCGGCACGAAAATTACACGTTGGAGTTCATCTTGTGACGGCTATGAGCGAACACATGAAAGTAATGGAGAATCGATTGGTCACCAGTCGCATGTGAATGCGCTACAAAAGACGAACGGTGAAAACGGGCGAAAGAAAGAGGATCTCGATCGAAAGCTCGCGATCGCGAGCCCGCCGCGAAATCTAAGGTGTGCGGCGAGGAGGACTTGGCGAAGGTTCGCGGCGCGACAAGTCAAGACGCCCTACGCAAGTCGGTCGAGAGGACTTAGCGGCGACCTGGCGGTCGCGAGCAATCATCAAGCGATCGTGAGAAACAAGGCGGGCAGATCGAGCACCGAGAACGCCGCCCGCGGCACGCCTAGCGACCGACCGGTAGCGAGGTCGGCCATGAAGAATCTCGAATAGCCGTTATTCACGCGCATATTCATCCCAGATCGCTATTTGATCACGACCATCGCCGCTACACACGCCTCATACTTAGAGAGCAATCGACCGCCGATAAGAACGCGAGAAAGAAGTGGACTCGGCATGGAACTCCGAGTGAATCATCCAAGTTTGGGGGCCACTTCACGCTCGGTGGTGGTCGGCGGTGAATGCGAAATACAAGGAATTCGCAATTTTGGAAGGAAGTCCGTTGTTACCGTAGCGCGGATTGAGCGAGTATGTCATGGTTCAGCTAAAGACGTTAAATTAAGCACTTATTGGGAGGTAACCCAACGTTTTCTTTGTTTTGTTTTCGTGTTTTATCTTGTTTTTCGTTTGTGTTGTTCTTTTGTCGTGTTTACGTTTTTCTTTTTTTTTCGTATCATCGATCAACGAGTTAAGTGAAGTGTGTTAATCCATGTGGCGAATGACGATAGAAAATTTTGTGAAATTTAATGATAGTGCACATGATATGTTAGAAAATGACGCATGAATGACGTGAGATGGCTTAGACTTGTTGTTTTTCACCATTTGCTTAACCCGTGAGACTTGAGCTTCTCTGTATAAACATATTGATACAGTTTCTTTTAATTGTGTGATATCATGCATGTGATTATCTTCTAGAACTTGCCGTGTTTCTGTGTCGAGACTGCAATATGTGTTTCGAATTTGGAAAGGATAAAAGGCCATCTTTGTTAACCACATATTCACCCAAACACTAACCCGATGTTATATACCATTTGTCGCCTTCTTTGAGCACTGATTAGACTTTTCTTTCGATTAAACCGGATGATAGGAGGTGAGGATGGATATGGGAATCAAAAGGGTGAAAAATTTGATGTAGTTATGACGAGAAAAGTTTATTTTAGAAAATACACGGTGTGGTGAAGAATAGTACCTTGTTCGTGAAAGTTAAACCCTATAAGCTCTAGAAAAGAAAAGAAAAGAAAAATGTTAAGTTCACTATGAGTGTTGAGCATAAAGGGTCTTTAATCAAAGTATAGGTACCTTCATGGCATTAAACGCTGATTTAGCACGTTGGGAGAGAGAGGAAAATGGACAAAGTCCATATGTGTCGAAATGTATAAATGATGGTGCTTGGAATATTCTTGAGTCACTTAGCCATATATTATCCTACCTTAACCAATGTGCCTACATTATAGCCTATAAAAGACCTCTTTGATCCTTATTTGAACACATTTGACGCGGTGGAGATGTTAGAGAAACGGCAAGCCTATGGTAAGATGTTGCATTGCATCGATCCGTGAGTGTATACACGCCCTTAATTTCTTTATGAGTTTGAGTGTATTCTATATATTTTACGACATGCCTTTGTGAGGTTGAAATAAATGAGTTCTTGCCTCGATGGTTGTTTGTGTTGAGTTGGCTAACGTCGTCATGTGCGCTAATGTTTTGAGCGCTTATATGTTTACGAGGCCTAGAATGATTATCCTCTTTTGCTACGCTCGTTGATCTTTCGTTTGTCTTTCTGCTCGCTTTTGTTTGAGGACAAACAATGCTTTAAGTTTGGGGTTTGATAAACGCATTTTTTACACGCTTATAGTTGATATTTGAAGATGAGTTTAGCTCGCTTAATGTGCGTTTATGTATCGATTCTTAATGTTTCATCTATTTCTAGAAGATATTGCTCTTGGGTGTTATTTTGGTGTTTTGTAGGTTTATGTGTTGAAAATCAAGCAAGGAACGAAGCACGAACCAAATGAGCAACCGACGATTTTAGCGACCGACTAGCGGTCGCTAGGCTGGTCGCGAGGCAAACCAACGAGCATAGAGAGGAGAAGCGACCACGACTGTGAACGCGAGCAAGCCCTAGCGCTAGAACTCATCGGACGATTTCGCGACCGGTGCGGATTGTTAAGCGACCGCTAGCCCGGTCGCGAGGTACAAAGCGAGGCGGAGAGACCGCGAGCGAAGAATAGCGCGCGCGGGAGATGGCTCGCGGTCGAGCTAGCGATCGCGAGCAGCGATCACGAGGCGGCGCGACAGAGGCGCAAATTAGGGTTTCCACCCTTTTCTATAAATAGGGCAAGAGCCCTTGCGCCCCCAAGAGACCCCATACGCCCCCAGACCTATTTTACTTCAGTTTTTCCTCAGTTTTTCCATTCTTTAGCTTTAGTCTTCGTTTAGTTTAATTCTAGTATTGTTCTTACGTTGTTTTAGTTTAGTTTATCGTTTCGTTATCGATCGGAACGTTTTGTCCGATCGTTTTCCTTTGTTTTCCGCTCGCTCGCTTGAATTGGATTCAAGACCAACCATTGTTCATCCGACGCTTCCTACGGGTTTTATATATTTAAATTTCGCTTTTATGATTAATTCGTATTTCATTCCGCTTATTATGTCCGGCTAGTTTTCTATTCTAATCCTGTGGTTCGCATGATTCGATCCTATATGTTGTGAGTTCTGCTATCGTTATTTACCTTCCAGGCATTGATTCATGATTCGATTGTGCTTATTTATATGTGTTGATTTCTGATCAATCTTGATGCATATCTAGTTGTCGGTTAATGACGTAACTGTATTAATTGTCAATCGTTATCGAATGCATGATACGAATGAGCCTTGAGTCGTAACTGAGATAGGACATTCGTAGGAAGTATATTCTTAGTGATCCTTTTGGAGTTGCTTATTTTCCTGTAGACGAATCGTGATAGGGAAAATTAGTAATCAACTGCCGCAATTGTCGTAACTGAGTTGTTGGTTATATATGTGATCTTCCGTCTTGTCTGGGATTAAAACGGTTATTAATAAGCGGGATAAACATCGTTGTGGATAGGATTGGTGCATCCCTAGGGTAGTCTTTCTTTATAGTTATCTTTCGTGATTTTATTGCTTTCTTTATATTTACATTTGGTTATCTTTGCTTTGGATTAAATTCGAAGCCCCAAACCTATCACCCGATTCGTGCTTGGATAATAATGAATTGTCGTTGAGCTAGCTTCATGTTTTCGTGATACAATCTACTGGATACGATACTGCCATTCCTATACTTACACCCTTTGTGTGAAAAGGAGCGATCAATATACACGTTGATGCATATTTCATGGTAATACTTAAAAATTAGCCAAGTCCGGCATCTTAAAATTTTCTTAATCCATTTAGATTGCTCTTAATAAACCATCGGGTTTGCAAGTTCTGCCTGGAGGATTGTTCCAGCAGCGGACTGTCTTCACACAACACCAACAACAAGCAGGTAATCTGGAGGAATCAGGATGTCAAGAGCCCCATCCTGTTCCAGTTCATCGGCTTGGAAGGGGCACCTCGGGTTAGTATTGCTAGATGCTTCTATTTATGGAGAGTTTTTATTATATTTTTGTCGTCCAAATCCTAAAAATGAATTAAATTGTGCTAAATATTAATTTAGGAATCTGAGATCCATTGTTACCCTATACTTCGCTTTCTTCTGATAGATTTTTCATCACAGTCTTCCAGGACTTGGTAGTTTCTTCAGATCATTAAGATTTGCTTCTTTTTTTTTTTCCATTTTGTCTCTAGGAGTGCTACTTTGTGCCAAAACAAAGCTCGCTAAGTATCGTCTTGCAGCATTTTTTGCTGATGGGACATCAGTGGTTGGGGTATGTAGGTGAGTGAACAACAAAGAGTTTGTATTTGCTTTTATCATCGTCCGTATGTTCTTAACTGACTCATCAATATTGTCTTATGGAATCGATAAAGCAGAACAAGTCTTGGGTTTTCAGTTTAGAAACTGGGTTTAATTTGAATGGTGTATCATGTATGAAAGTGTTATTGATGCAACTGATAATGGACATGTGACAGGGATCCTCTACAGAAAACGACCAGGAGTATAACAAAACTGTATCGAGCCCTAGCAAGTGGGATGGTCGTTGAGGATGAGGTAAAACAGTTCTCTGGTTTAAGTTTCTGCATGTCTCAGCTGTGACTGTTTTGTTATCTTTTTGCTTATTCGGTGAACTTCCAATATAGAAGAAAAATCACCAAAATGACTAGCCAGTAGGTGTTATATCTGCCTCCTCCAATTTGTTCTTAATTATCTTGTTACTTTATTTCTTGACAGGTTGTGATTGATCATCCCATTGGTCTGGTTAAATATCTTGGTGTTGCCCAGGGGTTGTATGTAGCCTCTCCTTCAGGTCCAATAGCATTTCTCATATATCATACAGCTGTACTTTAATGCTTGGTTTCTCATCCTTGTTCACAATTCCCATTCTATAATTGTAAAGTAACTCCACTCCCCACCCTCCTCCCAAAAAAAAAAAGAAGAAGAAAGAAAAAACACCTGGAACACGCATAGTCATGAAACAAAAATGAGTATGTGATATACTTTAATTAGTTTACTGGGTTTTGATGGAATTCCGGCTTTATCTAGCAAAAACATCTTCTTTACATAGCATGATTATAACCACTAGTTTGATTAGACAAGCTAGTGGTCTTCTTTTCCTTGATATGAATTTATGTGGACTTTAGAAATAAGTGGGGGGAATTGATATTGCAATGATCTGTGGACTTACTTTAAGCTGTCATTTTGTAGGATAAATATATTTATGCAGGTAAGAATCGAAAATAAAATTACAAAGGACCACCGCACGAAAATTGGATCGTGATTAATTTCCCAAAAACGACGAGAATCCTATATGCCTCTTGGAATGAGACTTTTCTTATATCGCATGTGCCTCTATCTCGCAATAATATTTGATAATGTTTTCGGAAGATTCTATAAATACAAATTAAGACCAACTTATTATAAGAGAGCGAGAGAAAGTACCGAATGTGTGTGTGGGTTGCTTACTCAAGAAGATACAGTAAGTAATGAATATTATGTATGTTCTGTTGCAATATTTTATGTGTGGGCTGATTCCATACATATGTACATAGTTTGAATACTAAATTCCAAAAAGAGACGGTATGTTACATTGCAAATTCTATATATAAACTATACTTGGAATTGTGATGTTGTTACTGCATTGCCATGAACATAATGTTTGAGCATTTACTGATACTGTGTATTGTACTTTGAAATGTGTGTATTTGTGGTAGTATCTAATTACTATTAATTGCTTGAAGGACAATTTTTATGTTTAATGCAAAATTGGAGAAAGAGGAAGAAACAACCAACTTGGGAAATTGTAAAGGTATTTTCATTTATGAAATCACATTTGTTTATGTTGGATTTCATATACATCTACATGTTGTTAATATTTGATATTTTAAAAGTGTCGAAGACAACCCGATTCCAAGCAATGCGGGTTCTTTGTATCTGCTTCATGAAAGATATAATTGAAGAAGTTATGAAGAGTGGTTCCATTTCTTTACGTTCACATGTAAGATAAACATTTCATTTCTTTAATATAATTATTTTTTCATACAAGAGTGCTAATATTCTATTTTGAATTGTTAATAGTTTAAAATCGGTTTTACTCTCAAGAGGACATTGATGAAGTTCGCGTTGAATGGGTAAATTTCATGCTTCTTCACATATAGTCTTGTGATGTTTTAGTTGTAAGTTATTGATCTTTTGAATTATTTTGTCTTGTGATATGGGGATACGGTCTTATTGTTTTGTTATATGTGATGTGCGTAGTATTTTCAGATAGTGATTTTGTAGTCAGTAATGAAAATGTATCAGTATATTTTGTATAGTGATTTTGTAGTCGTAATGAAAACAGTTGTATATTTTGAATAGTGATTTTGAGCGTGCCGCATGAGTATATTTTAATCTCGTTTGCTTGTCGTTATTAATTATCAGTTTAAATAAAGAAATTAACAACGGTTGAAATTGAAAAACCGCAGATTGTTATTAAATTGACTACGGTTGTAAAGCGTAGTAAATTTGGCATTAAAACCGTAGTAAATAAACTCGAAAACCATAGTTAATACATATAGACTACGCTTAGAAAGCGTGGTGTATGTCTTGAAATTTTAATGTAGTCTGCATCGGGTATAGACTACGCCGTGGCGTGGCTATGTGCGAAAAGTGTAGTCTATAGTGGGTATGAGCGACTCGAGAAAGCGTGTGTATGTGCAAAATTTTGTGTGAGTGCAGTCAATATAGACTACGGCGAAAAGCGTGGTCTATGTGCGAAAAGTGTAGTCTATAGTGGGTATAGACTACGCTCGGAAGCGTGGTGTATGTGCGAAAATTTTGTGTGAGTGCATGGGGTATAGACTACGCAGAAAAGCGTGGTCTATGTGAGAAAAGTGTAGTCATAGTGGGTATAGACTACGCATAAAAAGCGTAGGTGTGTCGCGCTAGTTTTCTCTACACCACTTTTCTCTACACTACTGAAGCATAGACTACTACACATATTACGCGTAGTCTATCTTGATTTTCTATTAGTTTAAAAGTTTGCTTTAGTATAAGTGGGAGATTGTTGGGTTGTATCTTTGAAATCGGGTTTGGTTGAGCTTGTATACATGTTTCTTCGCTCCCACCATTACAATCTCCTATCCGATTTGATTACTTGATTGCATATATCCGTGTCCCCTTATCTCATATATAAGTTAGATCATACGATTGTGTAGAAGATCACGGAAGTTTGTATGATTGGTCGAGCTTAAAGAGATATAAAAGTTTCGAGTTCGAACGACTTGAGGACGAGTTGTCGGTGTAGGCTACAAAGATAGATAAAGTGACTTGACTTGGTTGTTTGTCTATGCTTGTACGCCTCGACGTATTGAAGGATCACAATTAGATGAGTTCTTCTATCTAACCGTAGTGAAGAACCTAGATCTCGGTGACTTACGATGATCTAAATCTCGATAAGGTATTAGATGAGTATGAGTTCTTGACCATCACTTTAACTTGTTATGGGTGAGGGTTATATGTTCTAACCCAATATTCTACGCATCTTGGGTGGTGGCGATTGCTTGTATGTCATGCTAGTTATCTCAGACGAGTCACCATATCCGTTAAGGATGATGGCGCCCCTAAGGAGCTCAAAGGTTTATCAGACTAAACCCCGCAGTTGAGTTAGCTCAAGTACAATAATAAGGTTGAGTGGTACTACTTAAGGAATTAAAGATATTAATTATTTTAAGCGATGTAATGCTATAAATAATTAATGGACGTTCGATATCTTAAATACGGGATTCGTAATGTTTAAGTGCAAGCCCCGACTCAACTTCGGTAATAAAGGGTAAGTCGGCATTTATTCTCTAGTGGCATGAATAAATGTTTATAAATTAATTTATGTTACGGCTGAACATAAGATAATTAATTTATTTGAGGCCCATCTTTATTCCTTGCATTGGATCCTGGCCGGCCCATCCAGCCCGTAAGCCGTGCAAAATCGGCGCCCATGCTCTACAAGGCAAGGATTTGATTCTCTTTATCCTATAAGGATATTATTATATTTATGGGATATGCATAGATCCTTTCCATATAAGATTATGGTAATAATCATTTCCATAAAGGTTTATGGTAATTTCCATATGGGATTATGGTTATTTCCATAAAGGATTATGGTAATTTCCATATGGGATTATGGTAATTTCCATATAGGATTATGGTAATGCATCATAAATATGAGATAAGAGATTAAATCTATGTCGATGATTAATAATCATCATCATAATTTTCGAGACTCCCATTGTTCTTGGGAGAGAATTTTCAAAAAGTGTAGAAAGGATAAAGGGTGATTTTTCGAAGCAATCTCCATAGATCGTCCTCACTCGACGTTGGAGATTGGGCAACGGATCTGACCGTAAGATCCAAGCGCAGAGTCTTGATCCGCTCATCCCCGAAGCGATTCAAAGGTAAACACGAGAAAACCCCAACGTGTTGCAATTAATTATATAGGCGCATGCTAGAATATAATCAATGTATGGTGGATTAAACATCCAAGATAGATACTCGGGAGGCTAAACATAGTTTTTCCTTACATTGGTATCGAGCACGAGATCGGTATCTTGGCTCTGTTGGATTAATTCACGTTTGATTATTACGCGCGCTTAATTAATTGATGGATTTGTCGCTCATCGTGGCTCGTTTGAATTTTATCGGTTTTGTTTTCACCGAGAAAATCCGTGGTTAGATTAGATTTATTTTTCGTAAATCTTATCTCGTAAAAGTAAAAGCGAAGACGAAGCGGCGGATCGAGGCGACGGAAAACGGGTGCACGGCGCGCGGCGGCTCACGGCGCGCATGGCGCTAGCGGACGCGCGCGCGTGACGCGGGCCGAGCCCGATCCGCTTTTCGGCCCGAATCCGTTTGAATCCGTCCGCGCCGTGCGCGAGGCCTTACCAAGATTATAAAGATCTCGTGCTTTGCAATTCTATGTAATAGATTAGGCAGAAAGTGCGATTCCACAGTGGGCCACGATGAGCGTTTTATTTTATTTTTATCGCTCATTGCATGTCGTGGATGTTTAAAATTATGCAGGGAGCATGCTATGTATGTTTAAATTACGTTGACAAACCTTTAAGTGTTTTTCAGAATTGAGTCGCATACTAAGCATGCTAGGTTTATCGCGTTTTCAAGCATATTTTAGAATTACTGCGAGCATGTTTTACATGTTGAGTTCTATAGAAAAGCATGCTAGGATTACGTGATCTGCATGGACAAACCTTTTGAACAAAAAGACTAAGCAAGCAACCCGACAAATTAATTTTTAAAATTAAAATGTCAAGACCTCCACTTTTTGATCTCTAAACAAAGTGAAACGCACTGTGAGTAAACGTCTAAACGCGTGGCTTGCTTGCACTGTTTATCATAAGTTTGTTAGATGAGATTTCTAAATAAAACATTTTAAATCTATTGAGAAGTGGGAGTTTCGTGTAAACGCGATCCACGCGGCTTTGCATGTGCGATTTTCATAAGTTCTATAGAGATAGATATAAAATGAGATAACAAAAGAATTTGAATTGGAAGCGGTATGGTCCGAGTGGTATGCCAATTCTAAGAATTCATTTTCATTAAAATTGTGGTCATTGCTTAGACATCACCTCAAGTACTACTTCCCGCTAAGTCCCTTCTTGCGATAGTGATGTGGTCTAGTAAGGTCCAATCATTAATTTCATTTGTCATACAAGGATAAGTTGACATGGATTGAAATTAAATGACTAAAAGGTATATTTTAGTCCGGTTAGGGGTTCACGTAAACGTCCACACGCGTGGCTTGCATGTGGAATTCCTTGGGTGATTGGAGGTTTCAATCAATATTATTTTATCAAAAGGTTACAATATTGTTGTTACGAATTATGTGCAATCGTATGCTTATGTGTTTACATTATCTTTTCGGATATGTCTCTTACACCGATTATCAATATGCTCTTTAAAATCCCTTATCCGGTCCGAATTTTATCGAGTGGAAACGAAACATTGAGAATGTTCTTACTGCCGAAGATAATTTATTTGTACTCACTACACCCCATCCCAAGCCTCTAGACGATTCATCCACTGATGAGGAGCGCAAGGAGCCCGAGAAATGGGACAAATCAAATATAATGGCAAAGTGCCTTCTTTTGGTCACCATGTGCGAGTCCCCGCAACTCCGAAGATCAAGAGATGGAAGATGACCACGATATGGCTAAATCTTATGAAATCGTATGAGGAGTCGGACGAAATCGCTTGTCATAATTTGACAAAATCTATAATGTCAAGTTCAATGAAGGAAAGCGATTCGGTGCATGACCATGTAGAGCAAATGATCAATCTCTTGGAGAGCTCGAATTGGTTGGAGGATATATTGATGGCGTGTCGAATCGATATGATCCTCAACACTTTGCCCAAGTCTTTTGATGACTTCCGTTATAAAGCGATCCTTTATGATAAGAGTTATACTCTAGATTCATTGCAAGAGGATCTAGTAACGGAAGAACATAAAATGGGCAAAGGTGCACATCTTTAGTACGCACTCAAAGAAAACCAACGCTTTATCGAAGATGAAAAGGAAAAGTGGAATTCAAGAGATGCTAAGGCTAAAGAAAAGAGAGAGTAATACAAAGGGCTCTACCGGCAGTTTGAAAAAGCCAAAGGAGAAGGGCAAATGCTTCAGTGCGGTGAGGCGGGCATTGGAAGGCTAAGTGCCCCAAGCTCAAGGCTCTAGGTACGCCATTTGCTTTAATGTGAAACATGTTTAGCGACTTGTTCTACCCATTCTTGGGTAGTAGACACGGTCTGATCGATCATGTTTGTTACACCTTGGGGGTTCCCGCGGACAAGGAGTGAATGATGGCGAGATAACGATCTCCATGGGCAATGCGGCGAAAGTCGAGGCCGTTGTAGTCGGAGATGTTACTTTATGTTTGAGAAAACAGTTTTAGTTTTAAAAGGCGTTTATATGTGCCGGATTTTCGGCGGAACCTTGTTTACGCTTGAAATTGTTTATTCATAGATATTCATTGTTTTTGATAGTGGTGTTTCTATCATAAGAAATGACGAAGTTATACGTGTAGGCACATTATATAATTAAGCTTTATACTATTTCGCAATACATAATACCTATAACTATGTTGCATCTACATCAAACCTTAAAAGAAAGTTTTCTTCACAAGATGACACCTCTTTTCTCTGGCATCTTAGATTAGGTCACATCAATCTAAATAGGATCCAAAGACCGCTAAGAATGGGCGTTGGGTAATCTCACGATTACTCCATTCCCGATCTGCGAATCTCATATAGAAAGGTAAGATGTTGACCGACCCTTCAAAGCGAAGGGTCATAGAGCCAAAGAAATGTTAGAGCTAGTCCATTCGACCTATGTGGACCGATGTCCACACAAGCTCGTGGAGGTGCAGTATTTTGTCACTTTCATTGGCGATTACGCAGGTATGGATACGTATACCGCTTCACCGCAAGTCCGAATGCTTTGAAATTCAAAAATTTTAGGCGGAAGTGGAGACGAAGCTAGGTAAGAGTATCAAGTCATGCGTTCGATCGCTGATGGCGAATACCTCGACAACGAGTTCATGGACTATCTAGTGAAGTGTGGGATTACCTCCCAACAAGCACTTCAAGGGCACACCTGACAAAATGGTGTGTCGAGGCGAAGAAATAGGACTCTTTTGAAATGGTTACATCAATGATGAGTTATGCAACTTTGCCTATTTCGTTACGGGGTATGCCTTAGAAGCGGCGGCATACTTGCTAAATCTAGTACCATCAAGTCGATCGAAGAGACCCTTTCGAGTTGTGGTTTGGTATGAAGCGAGTTTAAGCCACATAAGGATATGGGGCGATCCGGACATGTCTTTGAACAAGAAGGTCGACAAGTTGGAGGCTAGATCAGCGCAAGGCGTTTATTGGCTATCTAGAGGAGCGAAGGTGGTTTATTCTATAGTCTAAGGATCGGAAGGTCATTATTAGCACTAATGCCCGATTCTTAGAAGAGGACCGCATGAAAAATCATAAATCAAAGTTGAAATCATTCTTCAAGAATTAGAAGATGATCGTATTCCACCACCGATTAGACCAAAGGTGCGAGATGTCGAGTCTAGTGGGAGGATCGACACCAAATACTTGAAGAAATTGAAGTGGGTCGAGTTCCTTGGAGATACCAACCGTCTGTGGTACCTACCGACAAGTTGTGCAAGATAGAGAACCACAAGTTCTCGCACCCACCGTTGCCATTGTGCTGTAGTGCCTCGTCGTAGTGGAAGGGTTGTTCGTCGGCCCGAGCGATTTATGTTAGTGGGTGAATCATCGGTTTAGTCGAAAGCGAGCGGTAATAATCGACCCATGGACGTGCAGCGGTGATCTGACAATGATACAAGATCATGGAACTTACGTTTGGGCGGTGGTAAAGTCCTATGGATTTGCCCGATTGCCTAGCGAGAGTTGTGTGTATCGTTTAGATGTCAGCGGTAATGTGGTATTTCTTGCACTACGTAGATGACATTCTTCTATTTGGCAACAATGTGAAGTTGTTATCGGGCGTAAAGAGTTGGTTATCCGATCGCCCAAATGAAAGACTTAGGAGATGCGGCGTACATTCTTGGGATCAAGGTTTACCGAGATCGCAAGAGGAAAATATTGAGCTTATCTCGGCGTCTTACATTGATCTGTGATTACTCGTTTTAGTATGCAGCACCGTCGAGAAAGGATTGCTACCTTTCCGACATGGCGTTCCTTTATCTAAGGCGCGATCACCTATGATTGCAAAGAAGATAGAGAAATGAGACAAGTTTCCTACGTTTCCGCCGTGGAAGTCTCATGCATGCAATCTTATGCGAGGCCGATATCTCGCTATCGCGGTAGGCTTAGTGGCTAGATATCGGTCTAACCTGGACAAGCTCATTGAACTGCGGTAAGCATATATTCAAGTACGAAAAGGACTTGAGATTATAGGCGGTTTACCGTGCGAGATAGTCTAATGCCTTTGGGTTATTGGACTCGGTTCCAATACGGAAATCCGACCGTGATGAGAAAAAGTCACCTCGGGCTATATGTTTACCTTGGGAGGTGGGCCGTATCTGGCGGAGTGCAAAGCGGCGATGCATTGCGGACTCTACCATGGAAGCCGAATATGTAGCGGCCGGAGGCTGCTAAGGAGGTTGTATGGTTGAGAACTACCTCATGGATCTAGATGTGGTACTGGTTTGCCCATGAGTATCATGGTTTCTTGTGATAACTTTCGGTGCGATGGCAAACTCGAAGGAACCACGGATCCACAAGGCAAGCAAACACATAGAGAGAAAGTACCATGTCATACGAGAAATCGTTAGGCGAGGGGCGTGCTGATTGCAAAGATTGATCTGACGGATAACCTAGCGGATCCATTCACGAAAAGCCTGTCACGAAAAGTCTACGTCGGGCACGTTAGAGGACTTGGATTGCGCATGATGGCATCCACTTAGAAAGGAAACTTTTGTATAAGTGGGAGAAGCAAAGTGATGGGTTTTTGTAATAGCTAGTAGAGACACATTGTATACTAAAAGTTTGCTTTAGTATAAGTGGGAGATTGTTGGTTTGTATCTTGAAAGCGGTTTTGGTTAAGCTTGTATACAATGTTTCCTATTACCACTATTACAATCTCGTATCCGAAATGAATACTTGATTGCATATATCATGTCCCTTATCTCATATATAAGTTAGATCATACGGTGTGTAGAAGATCACGAAGTACGTATGATTGGTCGAGCTTAATGAGATATAAAAGTTTCACACCGAGACAACTTGAGGACGAGTTGTCGGTATAAATTCTTGATATAGATAAGAAGTGACTTGACTTGGTTGCTTGTCTATCTTTGATGCGTCTACGGCGTATTGAAGGATCACAATGAGATGAGTTCTTCTATCTGACCGTCGTGAAGAACCAAGATCTCGGTGACTTAAGATGATCTAAACCTCGATAAGGTATTAGATGAGTATGAGTTGCTGACCATCACTTTGACTTGTTATGGGTGAGGGTTATATGTTCTAACCCAATATTCTCCGTATCTTGGGTGGTGGCAGTGCTTGTATGTCATGCTAGTTATCTGTATCAAGTCACCGTATCCATTTAGGATGATGACGTCCCCTTAAGGAGCTCAAAAGGTTTATTGTACTAAACCCTGCCGGTTGAGATAGCTCAAGTACAATAATAAGGTTGAGTGGTACTACTTAAGGAATTAAAGATATTAATTATTTTAAGCGATCAGAATCTTATAAATAATTAATGGACGTTCGATATATTAAATACGGGATTCAGTAATGTCTAAGTGCAAGCCGACTCAACTTCGGTAATAAAGGGTAAGTCGGCATTTATTCTCTAGTGGCATGAATAAATGTTTATAAATTAATTTATGTTAATAGGTGAACATAAGATAATTAATTTATTTGAGGCCCATCTTTATTCCTTGCATTTGATCCTGGGTTTGCCCATCCAGGCCCGTAAAGCTAGCAAAATCGGCCCCTCGCTCTCTGAAGGCAAGGATTTGATTCTCTTTATCCTATAAGGATATTATTATATTTATGGGATATGCATAGATCCTTTCCATATAAGATTATGGTAATAATCCTTTCCATAAAGGTTTATGGTAATTTCCATATGAGATTATGGTAATTTTCATAAAGGATTATGGTAATTTCCATATGGGATTATGGTAATTTCCATATAGGATTATGGTAATGCATTATAAATATGAGGTAAGAGATTAAATCTATGTCAATGATTAATAATCATCATCATAATTTTCGAGACTCCCATTGTTCTTGGGAGAGAATTTTCGAAAAAGTGTAGAGAGGATAAAGGGTGATTTTTCGAAGCATTCTCCATAGATCGTCCTCACTCGACGTTGGAGATTGGGCAACCGGGATACAGTCCAGAAGATCAAAGCACGAGTCTTGATCCGTTCGTCCCGAGCAGTTGAAAGGTAAACACGAAAACCCCAGCGTGTTGCAATTAACTATATAGGCGCATACTAGGAATATAATCAATGTATGGTGGATTAAACATCCAAGATAGATCCTCGGAGAAGGCTAAACATAGTTTTCACTACACCTCTGGTAGGTAGCTCACTGCGTTTTCGAGACCGAAGGCATTTTTGATGCGTGAAGACGCCAAAGTCGATGATGAGCGCCGTCTTTGGAGCATCCTCTGGCTCATCGGGACTTGGTGGTACCCGCATACGGATCGAAACCGAAAATCTCGTGGCCCACCGTCAGCTCCACCTTTTGTCGATATCGGGGAAGGGTAGCAATCCTTTGGGCGGTGTTTGTTGAGGTCGGTATAGTCGACACACATCGCCACCCTCGCAGCTTTCGGACCACGGTGGATTAGCCATCCGTGTCGGTGTTTGATCTCGAACAGAATCTTAGCCTCGCAGGTTGAGTCACTTAGTCTCTTATGACTGGCAGCGCTGCGCAAACCTCTTTTTCTTACGCGGCGGTTTGGTGGCGGGTCAATGTTGAGGCGATGGTGATGAGCTCGGGTGACACTCGGTCATGTCGAGTGGGGACCATGCGAATCGTCCTGTATTCCCTCGTGGTATGACATCTTTGTCGAATATCAGTTGGACCACAGGTACCGACCTTGGCGACTTTGGAGGGTCGTCGTCATATAATTGAAGGTTGTCGGTCAGTCGTCCGGGCGGCAGCTTCGAGGGTTACGTAATCTAGGCACGAGGTAAGGCCACGTCTTGGGTTGAGAGTCATAGGCGTTCTTTGGCTGCCGTTTGGTCACCCTGGATGCTTAGCACTCCAGCGGGGTGGGTATCTTGATGGTGGTGGTATA
Source organism: Salvia rosmarinus (assembly GCA_036937905.1). Lineage (NCBI taxonomy): Eukaryota > Viridiplantae > Streptophyta > Magnoliopsida > Lamiales > Lamiaceae > Salvia > Salvia rosmarinus. Next base: position 53,632,707 of record CM072821.1, on the reverse strand, counting down.
CGAGCGGGCGGCCTTGGTGGCATAAGTCGGTCTCCCCGGGATGATGTTGTGCGGAGGGGAGCTCGGACCAGAAGACTGAATAGCCTTAGTGATCGACACAGGAGCACGTCCTGCAGTAGCGGAAGGGTAATGATACCTTCGGGTTGGACCGCCTCCTAAGTGAAGCTCATAAGCGGGACGGTCGGGATGTATTTGGATCCTCCGACCTCGAGTTTATCCGGTAGCTCGAAAGATGATCTTGACGAGGCACCGATGTCGATGTAGACCACGTGGACGTTCTTGTTGCCCACCACGGCTTGTATGGTGATAGCGTCTTGGTGGGGCATGATCTTGGGCACTGGGTCGTCTTTGGAGAACACGATGTTCTCCCCATCCCGGAGTCGCTTATTTTTGGCTCCTCGGGGACTGATAAGCAGCATTTTACGTTTATTGTTGATATTTAAAGATGAGTTTAGATCATTTAATGTGCGTTTATGTATCGATTCTTAATGTTTTATCTATTTCTAGAAGATCTTGCTCTTGGGGTTTCTCTTTGGTGTTTTGTAGGCTTTTCAGGTGATAATCGATGCATAAGGCAAAGATGTAACCAAAGATGATGAAATGGATATAAAAAATATGGATGTGAAAAATTTACAATGTTAAATAGCATCTCGATAGGAGTCCATAGGCGCAAGCGGATCGCAATTCGGAGTTCGGACGTGAGAGAACGGGCGAAACAGATGAAGTCGCGCAGAGCCGGTGATCGAGCTCATGCGGTCACAGGCGACCGCGAAAATCGCCTGTAACGCATGAACCTCGTGATGAGCTCGCGCCAACGGCGCCAAAATTTGATCGCTCCTTTTCACACGTAATAGGCGTATATAGAAGGTAAGTCGAGTATCGTATCCACGGGATTATGTCTGGCACGAAGCTAGCTCAGCGATAATTCATCATTATTCAAGCACGTAAAATTGGATGAAAGGTTTTAAGGGCTTGAATTTAATCAAAGCAAGCGTAACCATGCAAAAAATAAAACAAAGCAATAAACACACGGAATATAAAGCAGATAAGAGACTAACCCTAGGGATGCATTAATCCTATCCACAACGTATGTTTATCCTATTCCTATTAGCGATTTTAATCCGCACAAGATGGAAGATCACAAATATAACCAACAACTTCAATTACGACAATTGCGGCGGTAGATTACGAGTTTTCCTACCATTCTAGGTGAAAACAAGTAACTCAAAAGGATCACTAAGAATATGCTTCTCTGAATATCCTATCTCACCACGACTCGAAGGCTTATTCGTATCATGCATTTAAGATCGATTGACAATTAATACAATTACGTAATTAACCGACAACTAGAAATGTATCAAGATTGATCAAATCAACACATATAAATAAGCACCATTCAACACCATTCAACACCATTCCAGAGCAGAACACAAATTCTTCTTTATTTTCTTTTGCAAGTTCTTTTCGCCAAATTTTGATCGCTCCCTTTTTCACACGTAAAATGTGTATATAGAAGGTAAGTCGAATATCGTATCCACAGGGATTGTAATACAAAAACACAGAAGCTAGCTCAACGATAATTCATCATTATTCAAGCATAGAAATTTGGGTGAAAGGTTTTAAGGGCTTCAGAATTTAATCCAAAGCAGGCGTAACCATGCAGAAAATAAAACAAAGCAATAAACACACGGAAGATAAAACAGATAAGAGAGACTAACCTAGGGATGCATTAATCCTATCCACAACGTATGTTTATCCTATTCCTATTAGCCAATTTTAATCCAGACAAGATGGAAGATCACATATATAACCAACGACTTGATTCGACAATTGCGGCGATGAGATTACGAGTTTTCCCTACCATTCTAGGTTAAAACAAGCAACTCCAAAGGATCACTAAGAATATGCTTCCTACGAATATCCTATCTCCTGCTACGACTCAAGCTTATTCGTATCATGCATTCAAGATCGATTGACAATTAATACAATTACGTAATTAACCGACAACTAGATATGCATCAAGATTGATCAAATCAACATATATAAATAAACACCAAGAATCATGAATCAGCGCGGAAGGTAAATAGCGATAATGTAAATCACAACATATAGGATCGAATCATGCAAACCCTAGGATCGAGACGAATTTTAGCTACGCATAATTAAATTACCAAAGCAATAAATAATTAAATAAAACATTAATTAAGATAGATAGATAAACCGTAAGAATCCACGAAGAACAATTGTAGCGACTTGAATCCGGAAGAAATTACAATTCTAATACTAAACTATGAAATTGGAATGAAAATACTTAAAGAAAAGCTAAACTAAATTAAGCGGAAAAGAACTTGCAAAAGAAAATAAAGAAGAATTTGTGTTACGCTCGGAATGGTGTTAAAAAGCTCTTTGCTCTATCTCCCTATTTATAATAAAACATAAGCTCCTTTTTCATAAATTCCCAATCCTATTAAACTACTGATTCAATCCTATTCGACTCGGATTAGAAGTATACATGGACTAGGTGCCTCAAATTGCTGAAAATTCATGCTTTCTCGCGAGTTTTGCCCTTGCGACCTATCAAAATTTGATCGCTCACTTTTCTAACACGAAAAACGTGCAAGTATAAGGTAAGCAGAGTATTGTATCCACAGGGATTGTATCACGAAAACATAGAAGCTAGCTCAACGATAATTCATCATTATCAAGCATAGAAATTGGGTGAGAGGTTTAAGGGATTCAGAATAATTAAATCCAAAGCAAAGGTAACAATAAGAAAAATAAACTAAAGCAATAAAATATCAAGGAAACAAATATCAAGAAAGACTAACCCTAGGGATGCATTAATCATATCCACAATGATGTTTATCACGCTTATTATTAACCATTTTAATCCGAGACAAGATGGAAGATCACATATGTAGCCAACAACTTGATTCGACAATTGTGACATTGATTACTAATTTTCCTATTCTTTATTACGTCTAGAGGAAAATAAGCAACTCGAAAGGATCACAAAGAATATGCTTCCTACGAATGTTCCGTCTCGATTCGACTCAAGGCTTATCCGTATCATACATTCAAGATCGATTGACAATTAAAACAGTTACGTAATTAATCGGCAACTATGATATGCATCAAAATTGATCGTAAATCAACACATATAAATAAGCACCAAGAATCATGAATCAATGCACGGAAGGTAAATAACAACAGATATAATCACAACATATAGGATAGAATCATGCAAACCCTAGGATTAGAAATGTAAATTAGCTAGACATAATTAACGACATAAAGTAAGAAATAATCATAAAAGCGAAATTAAATTGATAAAACCCGTAGGGTGGCGTACAAGAACAATCATTGGTTCAAATCCCAACGTCAACGGAAAACGGAAAACGGTGGAATTCTTCGACGAAAACGTTACGAATCGATAACAATCGTAGAACAATTGCGAATGATGGAAAACTAATACTAGAATTAATCTAAATCAAAGCTAGAACGAAAATAAATGGAAAACTATGAAAAGCGAGGAAAAACGTGCAAAATAGGTGCAGGGTTCGTTGGGGTCGCGGGGTGAAGCCTATTTATAGATTAGGTGAAAACCCCTAATTTTGAGGTCTGCCGCCTCGCCTGTGGCCGGGCTCATGACATGAGCTCGATCACGAGGTTCTGGGCGTTCAGGCGATTTCTCGCGGCCGCGCCTGCCGCATGAGCTCGGCTCGCTGCCTCGCGCGACTTCACTTTGTTCGCCCGCTTCTCACGTCCGAACTCAGAATGCGATCCGTTTGCGCCTATGGACTCCTATCGAGATGCTATTTAACATTGTAAATTTTTCATATCCATATTTTTATATCCACTTCATCATCTTTGGTTACATTTTTGCCTTATCATCGATTATCACCGAAAAGCCTACAAAACACCAAAGAGAAACCCCAAGAGCAAGATCTTCTAGAAATAGATAAAACATTAAGAATCGATACATAAACGCACATTAAATGATCTAAACTCATCTTTAAATATCAACAATAAGCGTGTAAAATGCACGTTTATCAAACCCCCAAACTTAAAGCATTGTTTGTCCTCAAACAAAAGCGAGCAGTAAAGACACAACGAAAGATCAACGAGCGTAGCAAAAGAGGATAACCATTATAAGCCTCGAAATATATTAACTCTCAAAACATTAGCGCACATGGCGGCGTTAGCCAACTCAACACAAACAACCATCGAGGGCAAAACTCATTTAATTCAACCTCACAACGGCATGTGTGTAAATATAGGATACACTCAACTCATAAAGAAATGTAGGGCGTGTATACACTCACGCATCAATGCAATGCAACATCTTACCATAGCTTGCCATTTCTCTAATATCTCCACCGCGTCAAATATGTGCTCAAGAACTAAGATCAAAAAGGTCTTATAACAGGTTATAATGTAGGCTCTTTGGTAAGGTATGATATATTTAGGCTAAGTGACTCATAATCTCATAATGACAAACATCATAAACACAAGACATAATTCCCAAATTTGCACAATTCATTTCAAATCTCTATATCAAAAAGCCATTTTTTTCTAAGAATTTCATAATTATCATATAAGTGATATACTCATCTCAAAGCACTAGCTACTTACCCATTTATGTTCTCTTCACACACTTGCACTTATTTTTATTTTTTTGAACTTATATGGGTAAGCAACTATTTTTAATAATCACTTTCTCATCATCTATTTTCTTTCCTTTCTTTTTCTCAACCCTTAATTTCAAGTAACCAAAAAATTACACTAACAACCTAACCCAACCCATGGCTATATGAAAGAATTAGGTAGGTTCAAACGGGCTCATCAAAGGATAATAAAATAACAGGTTAGTGTTTGGATAGTGTATAGGCTAAGAAAAGAATGCCTAATATCATCTCATAATTCTTAAGCACATCAATGCAACCTCGAAAAAGAACCAGAGCAAGTTCTAGAGAAACACATGCTATTTCAAACTATTCACACAGAAAGAAACAAGACTGAAAGGATATGACAGTCAAAAGCTCAAGTCTCACAGGTTTCAAAAATGTGATCAAGTTCTCAAAGGCTCAATACTCACAACAATCATAACATGCTTCGTCTCACAAAATCAGTTGCTATCAATTTATTTATTTTTTCTAATAAAAATAGATCTCATCATCGGCTGCTCGTCATTCAACTCAACCCAAAACAGACACACAAAACCCAAACAAGAAAAACCAAAACAAAAACAAGCAGAAAGAAAACAAAACAAAACAAAAACGAAAACAAAACAAAACAAAAGAAAACATTGGGTTACCTCCCAACAAGTGCTGGATTTATCGTCTTTAGCTAGACCATCACATACCTTGTTCAATCCGGCATTCTGGTAGCAACGGACTTCCTTCCAAAATTGCGAATTCCCTTGTATTTCGCATTCACCGTTGACCACCACTGAGCGTGGAAGTGGCCCCCCCCAAACTTGGATGATTCACTCGGAGTTCCATGCCGAGTCCACTACTTCTTTCTCGCGTTCTTATCGACAGGTCGATTGCCCTCTAAGTATGCGACGTGTGTAGCAGCAGTAGTCGTGATCAAATAGCAGTCTACCGGAGGAATGTACGCGTCTGGAGTTACTGCCTTGTTTCTCGCGGCCGCTTCAGTATGACTAGCGACCGCTAGGTCGCTCGCGAGGCCCTCTGACTGACTTCTCGTGGGCGCGTCTTGACTTTTCGCGCCCGCTGAACCTCTCGCTATATCCTCCTTGCTGCACACTGTAGGATTCCTCGCGGTCGGGCTCGCGGTCGCGAGATCCTCTTTCTTTAGCCCATTTTCACCGTTCGTCTTTTGTAGTGCATTTACTTGTACAGCTAGCTGACCAATCTGATTCTCCAATACTTTCACGTGTTCGCTCATAGCCGTCACAGTAGACTCCAACTGTGTAATTTTTTGGCCAGTACTACTTATAAATGAATTCTGTTGTATCGCCATTTGTTGTATCAGCTCTTCCACACTCGGTTTCTTCGCCTCTTGAATCATTACATTCTGAACGGCGAAACCTCCGGGATGTTGCTGAAAAGTAATGGGGTTGGCATACGACAGATTATGATGATCTCTGTACGCCGGATTCCATCCTCCTTGGAACTGTTCGGTGGGAGGTGGATACATGTGATTTAACGTTCGCCTCTTGAGCAGGACAAGGAGTCCCATGTTTGTCATTTGACGTTCATCTCGGTATACTTGGCGGGAGCTTGAGCTTGCTCGGGGCACTTCGTGGTTTGGAAACGCTGCCATAATTTGCTGACCCTTCTCTCGTCTATTCTCCTTTGAAAGCTTTCGATCTCGGGATCTAAAAATATTTCATGAGGTCCCTGAGATCTTGTAAACATATACTACCTGAGAAAAGAGAGAATTCAGCTCTTGCAACAATAAATAAATAATAATAATATAACTTGAATTAATAAATCCAAATCATCAAATTATTCCTATGCAATCTTAACAATCCCCGGCAACGGCGCCAAAATTTGATCGCTCACTTTTCTAACACAAAAAACGTGCAAGTATAAGGTAAGCAGAGTATCGTATCTACAGGGATTGTATCACGAAAACATAGAAGCTAGCTCAACGATAATTCATCATTATCAAGCACAGAAATTGGGTGAGAGGTTTAAGGGCTTGTAATAATTAAATCCAAAGCAAAGGTAACAACAAGAAAAATAAACTAAAGCAATAAAATATCAAGGAAACAAATATCAAGAAAGACTAACCTAGGGATGCATTAATCCTATCCACAATGATGTTTATCCCGCTTATTATTAACCATTTTAATCCGCACAAGATGGAAGATCACATATGTAGCCAACAACTTGATTCGACAATTGTGACAGATTGATTACTAATTTTCCTATTCTTTACGCCTCTAGAGGAAAATAAGCAACTCAAAAGGATCACAAAGAATATGCTTCCTACGAATGTTCCGTCTCGATTCACGACTCGAAGGCTTATCCGTATCATATATTCAAGATCGATTGATAATTAAAAGCATACGTAATTAGCGGCAACTATGATATGCATCAAAATTGATCGAAATCAACACATATAAATAAGCACCAAGAATCATGAATCAATGCCCGAAGGTAAATAACAACATGGAATCACAACATATAGGATAGAATCATGCAAACCTAGGATTAGAGCGTAAATTAGCTAGACATAATTAACGACATAAAGTAAGAAATAATCATAAAAACAGAAATTAAATTGATAAAACCCGTAGGGTGGCGTCTGAAGAACAATCGTTGGTTCAAATCCCAACGTCAACGGAAAACTGGAAAACGGTGGAATTCTTCGGACGAAAACGTTCCGAATCGATAACAATGCGTAGAACAATTGCAGAATGATGGAAAACTAATACTAGAATTAATCTAAATCAAAGCTAGAACGAAAATAAATGGAAAACTATGAAAAACTGAGGAAAAACGTGCAAAATAGGTGCTGGGTTCGTTGGGGCGCGGTGAAGCCTATTTATAGATTAGGCTGAAAACCCTAATTTTGGGTTCTGCCGCCTCGCCTCACGGCGGGCTCGTGGCATGAGCTCGGTCACGAGGTTCTGGGCGTTCAGGCGTTCTAGGCGATTTCGCTGGCGCGCCATGTGACATGAGCTCGATCAGCCGCTCCCGCGACTTCCTTTGTTTCGCCCGTTCTCTCACGTTCGAACTCCGAATTACGATCTATTTGCGCCTATGGACTCCTATCGAGATGCTTTTTAACATTGTAAATTTTTCACATCCATATTTTTTATATCCATTTCATCATCTTTGGTTACATCTTTGCCTTATGCATCGATTATCACCTGAAAAGCCTACAAAACACCAAAGAGAAACCCCAAGAGCAGTATCTTCTAGAAATAGATAAAACATTAAGAATCGATACATAAACACACATTAAATGATCTAAACTCATCTTTAAATATCAACAATAAACGTGTAAAATGCGCGTTTATCAGGACCGGCCTCCGAGCTTCGTTTTTCAACGACGACCTCATCGTTCCTATGGCGTAAACCTGCTCCATCGCGTTGGGACCTTCGTCTTCGTCATCTTCTGGTTGGATCGTCGTTGAGGTCGGTCTGCAGTTGCCACCTCCATTCTTTCATATGCGCTTCTTATTCCCCGACTCAGGTCGGCCGAGGTACTTCTTGAGCTGCCCTCCTTTAACGAGCTCGTCTATCTGCGAGCTCAGGTTTCTGCAGTCTTCGGTATTGTGACCATACCCTTGGTGGTAGTCACAATACTTGTCCGTCGACCTCTTCTTGGATCCTCCCTTCATGGGAGGTGGCCTTGGGAAGAGCTCAGTGTGAAGCTCAAATATTTCCGCCCTCGATTTGAGCAGAGGAGGTGTGTTGCCACCAGGGTTTGGCCGAGGTTCCAGCCTGGATTCCATCGGGCCTTTCTTGATCCTGTCGAAGGCACTTCGGCGATCAGTGCCTCTCCCTTGGTCGTCTGGCCTCTTCCTCTCGACCTTCTGCTCGTCCCAGGTCTTTGACGTAATTGTCAACCAGAGTCCAGAGGCGGCTCGCCGTCTTCGACTTTTCTCTGGTGATCTCTTTGTTCAGGGCGCCAGGTTGGATCCCGTTCTTGAACGCATTGATGATATAGAGATCGTTACTCTCATCAATTTTTAGGGACTCCTTGATGAACCACGAGACGAAATTTGACATCGTCTCGTCCCGTCCTTGGCGGATGGTGAGTAGGTCGGACGAAGGTTGCTGAGGTGGCATCTTCTGGTAGAAGCGCCACTTAAAATGATCCATGAGATCCTTAAAGCAGTGTATGCTGTTCTGGCGGAGCGAGGTGAACCAACGTCGGGCGTTGGAGACCAACACCTCGGGGAAGATTTTGCACATATGAAAATCCTCAATTCCTTGATTCACCATGTTGGTGGTGTAGGCGAAAAGAAAGTCGGAGGGGTCCCTAGGGCCATCGTAAGCAGCGATGTTGGGTGTCCTATAGCGTTGGGGCATGGGCGTATCCAAGATTTCTCTAGAGAAATGAGAGATGATCCTCCCGTGCCGGTCGAACCCCGTAAGCTCGTTGCTATCTCTCTCTCGAGGGGTGGGAGACCGGTAACGGCGTCTGTCGTCTCTTCGAGGGGGAGTTCAGCTCCGCCTCTCCTCCCTTCTATCCCGCTCGGCTCCCTGGATGGCGTGCCGGGGTGGTGAGCGACTCCACGGGCAGCGCGGGGGCAAATGGCTGCGATCGTCCCGCCGAGGTGATTGACTTCGGGCGACGGGGCAATTTATGCGTTCTCGGCTATCACGCCGAGGTGAGCGTTGATCACCGGGGCGAACGATCTCGCGCCCGAACCACCAGATCCGGGCGCCTTGAGGTGCCCGCCCGTTGTCATCCGTTGAAAACTCGAATTGACGAGATTAGCGTTGAGGAATTGGACACGGCTCGCCGAGGACTCATGAGATCGGTGAACCGCCTGCTCACCCCAGATTGAGGTCGACATCTTCCTCTTCGTTAGGCGGCGATCCCGAGGTGTATGGGAATGTTTTCCATGTAACCCTCGTGTGTTGCCGGTGGCGTCCGCAATCCCTTTCCGCTGCGCCATGTGACTACTTGATCATCCTCGGCGGTTGTTACCGGCTCGCCGACGGTACTAGCGTTTGCACAGTTCTCGCCATCGAGTTGTAGAAAAACGAAGCTTTTATTCGAAATGTTCCCACAGACGGCGCCAATGATAAATCTAGTGTATGCTAATATACTAGATTTAAGAAAAGCAAGAAAGAACACAAGAATTTTTACGTGGTTCGATCAGAATGAGATCTACGCCCCTGGAGGACGGTCCTCAATACTTTCACTATAATAGATTACAATGAGTGTATCTAAAAGCTCTAGTATTCAATGAGTTGCTAACCCTTCTACCGTCGACCTAACCCCTATTTATACATGTTTGTGGATCTCTAAAGATGTATCGGATCTCTTGATTTGTGGGATCCGATCTCTTTCCATAACTTGATCATTGAATATCGCCCATATCGTGATCCTGAATATCGCCTTTGACCTAGTCTCGATTAGGTTTAGATCTTGGGCTTTAGGCTTAACCACGTAGGGTCGTCCATCGTCGTGGCCGCCTTGTTTGGGCCGCCAAAGGGCCCGAGCGGTGGGCCATATCCCATCGAGCCATCTCCACATCGCCATCGCCTAAATAGAGGAGACATATGTGGTCAGGAAGTGATAGAGGTCCTCGAACAATGGGGACAAGTGATTTTGAGGAGTCTAATTTTGAAGATTACGAGGCTAAAGATGACGAACAATCCACTACTGGTCAACGAATGAGAGGAGTAACAAGGAATCGGGAAGATGACAACTTAGGAAACATCAAGATTAATATTCCATCTTTCCAAGATCATGAGGTATACCTTAAGTGGGAGGGGGGGTGGAGATTATGTTTAACTATCATAACTACTCATAATTGCAGAATGTGAAATTGGTCGCAATCAAATTCTCCGATTATGCCATCGTTTGGTGGCATCAACTGCTGATCATGTTGGATTTGTATATATAAAAGCAGAATGGTTGAGCTTGTATATAATGTTTCCTGTTTCCACTATTCCAACTCCTATCTGAATTGTTTAGTTGATTGTATATGTTGTCTCATTATCTCATACAAAAGTTAGATCATACAGTGTGTAGAAGATCATAGAAGTCTGTATAATTGGTTAAGTTAGTTGAGATATAAAAAGGATCACAGCTGAGACAACTTGAGGACGAGTTATCAATATAGGCTGTAGTATAGATAAGAAGTAACTTGACTTGATTGCTTGTCTATGCTGGTACGTCTTGACGTATTGATTGATCGCGGTGAGATTAGTTCTTCTTTTCTCTGACTGTCGTGAAGAACCTAGATCTTGGTGACTTTACGTTGATCTAAAACTCTATAAGGTTTTAGGTGAGTATGAGTTATTGACCATCACTTTGACTTGTTATAGGTGAGGGTTACATGAGATAACCCAAGATTCTCCATATCTTGGATGGTGGCTGTGCTTGTATGTTATAGTAGTTATTTGTATCGAATCAATGTATCTGTTTAGGATGATGACATCCCTTAAGGAGCTCAAAATGTTTATTGTACTAAATCCTACAGGTTGAGTTAGCTCAAGTACAATAATAAAGTTGAGTGGTACTACTTAAAGAATTAAAGAGAATAATTATTTTAAGCAATCAGTGCTCTATAAATAATTAACGGACGTACGATATCTTAAATACGAGGATTCGTAAGTCTATGTAGCCCGACTCAACTTCGGTAATGAAAGGGTAAGTCATCATTTATTCTCAAGTGGAATGAATAAATGTTTATAAATTAATTAATATTCTGGGCTGAACATAAGATAATTAATTCATTTTAGGCCCATCTTTATTCCTTGTATTTTATCCTAAGTCGTCCCATCAAGGCTTGTTACTGTTGAGAATTTCGTCCACCCTATGTAGAGTCCCACTGGGATTCTATTCTAATAATGTATTATTTTAATACATCTCCTATATCTAGATAGATATTATATGATATTATTAGATATCAAGATATAATTATTCTAGATAAGAATTATATCCAGGGATTGGAGATAATTATTGTATTTATTATATATGCAAGAATTCTATCTAAGTAGGATTCTATGAAAAACATTATAAATATAAGCTATTAGAAAATCAGATCATCCAATGCCTAAGTGTGATTTTCGAAAATCACAAAGAAGAACATAGGGGGAAGAATTTTGCAGTAAGAACCATAGATTGCTCTGTAGGGAAATCTGATTTTAACCCTCTCCCGATGATCTATCTTGGATGTTTAATTCACCATACATTGATTATATACCTATCATGCACCTATATAATTAATTGCAACACGAGGTGTTTTCTCGTGTTTACTGCGAATTTGTCGGGAAAGAACGGATTAAGACTCGTGCTTTGATCTTTTGGACTGTATCCCGATTGCCTAAACTCTAATGCCGAGTGAGGACAATCTATGGAGAGTGCTATAGAAATTCGCCTCATTTCCTTCTTGAAAGTTTTCAAAAATTCCACTATGTGAATAGTAATTTTCGAGAATTTCACACTTAGGATTAGGGTTTGATTTTCTCTCACCTTATATTTATAATGCAATCATAAATCCTATCAAGATAGAATTTATGCATATCTAATAAATATAATAATATCACTTAAGATAGAGAGGATCAAGACGAGTCCCGGAGGGACTCTACAAGGAAATGATCGAATTTCTAAGCTCCGTGCCCGACGGGCCATTCGTGGATCAAATGCAAGGAATAAAGATGGGCCTCAAATAAATTAATTATCTTATGTTCAAATGTAACATAAATTAATTCATAAACATTTATTCATGCCACTAGAGAATAAATGCTGACTTACCCCTTTATTTTAGAAGTTGAGTTGGCCTCGCATTTAGACTTAACGAATCCTCAGATTTAAGATATCGACGTCCATTAATTATTTACAGCGATCTGACTGCTTAAAATAATTAATTACTTTAATTCATTAAGTAGTACCACTCAACCTTATTATTTTACTTGAGATAACTCAACCTGCAGGGTTTAGTACAATAAACCTTTTGAGCTCCTTAAGGGGACGTCATCATCCTAAACGGATACAGTGACTCGACACGGGTAACTAGCATGACATACAAGCACTTCCACCACCCAAGATGCATAGAATCTTGGGTTAACTCATGTAAGCCTCACCCATAACAAGTCGAAGTGATGGTCAAGAACTCATACTCACCTAATACCTTATCGAGGTGTAGATCAACGTAAGTCACCGAGATCTGGGTTCTTCACGACGGTCGATAGAAGAACTCATCTCATCCGTGATCCATCAATACGTCGTAGACGTGCCAAAGATAGACAAGCAACCAAGTCAAGTTACTTTATCTATACCAAGCAGCTATACCGACAACTCGTCCTCAAGTTGTCTCACCAGATACTTTTATATCTCATTAAACTTGACCAATCATATGGACTTACGTGATCTACAACACATCGTATGATCTAACTTATATATGAGATAAGGGGACATACATATGCAATCAAGTAAACAATTCGGATAGGAGATTGTAATAGTGGTAACGAGAAACATTGTATACAAGCTCAACCAAAACTGCTTCAAGTATACAAATCCAACATGCTCTCACTCCGTATTAGAGAATATGCAATTGAGAAACAGTCTAGAAGATCAAAGCTGGAGTTTGCAATTGATCAACTGTCCCAGAAATTCGTAGGTAAATACGAGAAAACATATATGTGTTGCAATTAATTATATAGGAGCGTGCTAGGAATATAATCAATGTATGATGAATTAGACATCCAAGATAGATCATCGGGAGCAGGGGTAAACTAAGATTTCTCTACACAGTCTTCAGTGTTCGACTTCACTCTAGTAGCTATGTTCATCAGCATCATTATACTTTCAGTCTTCAGACATCAGTTAGCCTAACTTCTGTCTTCAGTCTTTAGTACATGGTCCATCGGTTGAGCTTCTATCAGTTGCGTTGGTACTAATACTTCTATCAGTATGGCTGACTTTAGTACTGATTGATCTTCTTCAGTCTTAGGTCTGTCCAAGCTGGTAGTTTTCTACCGAAACCTGTAACAAAAACGCCTAACTCCAAAACATGTAAGCAGCATTAGTTACATCAGTAGGGCAATCATCAGAGGTTTTGGGATCTAATCAAAACACAGAGTTAAGACAAAAATTTTCCAACACCATTATTTCTAACTAAAAATATTTTAAAGATGTAAACAAATCAAACCAAATCGAATATCAATGTAAATGAATCGAAATCAAAAAAATAGTGTGTAATCGAATCGATATTTGAATCTCTTTCGAATACTTTTTTTCTTATATGATTCATATTAGTATTAAAAATATTCTAATAGAATCAAATATTTGTTTCAATTTTTTGAACTCGTATTTTAGACTATTCAATTCATAATTTTGAATAAGAAAATTTCAAAATCATATTTTAAATAATATGGAGCTATAAACACTCAATTATAGATGTAAAATGAAGATTCCAATGTTTCAACTCCCAAATCATAATACAAGCCACAAAAAATTGTAATTACTTTATAATTGGACCTTTGAAAAATTAAAAATGGTATAATCTTTGCTACATAGTGAATTCATGCCCTACTAATTTGCTCGATGGATCCCATTGAGCGAGATGTCGGTGTATGGGGAATACACCGAATGGAAACCTTTCAAGATTTTATAGCTTTAACGAAAGAGTGATTGAGCTAGTAGTGATCTCATTGAAGACAAGGATTGTCGGTCGGTGAGTTCATATTGATGCTCGGCGCATGCGGAATATGGTGGAGCAAATGCTTACTCGTTCAAGGACTCAATGTATAGACAACACAAAACATAAGTTCAAATGCATGTAGATGTAAGATTGTGAAGTGAGTTATCGATTGAGTTTAAGTTCATTTGTGCGGTGTTGTTTTCAAAAACAATTCAAAACAACAAATAACAAAGAAATAAACAATACAAGGACTTTAATGTGGTTTGGAAAAACTCCTCTACATCCACGAACATGTAAACCGGTGAATTCCAACTAACCTTCAGAATTTCTTGTTTTATACTTCCAAGAAAAGTGACTTCATGTCTCATGTATTAGAGTCGTCTGTCCCCAGACAATGATATCTTATATTTTGATTTCACCCAGTTCACCTTATAGCTACTTGCCATATTTGATTTCAGTCAGCTGCACCTTGCTGCTTACCCGCAACTTAATTCAAACTTCACCACTCTTTACTAGATTATAACTACATTTTGAACTAAGTTGAGTGAGCTTTTACATGTAAGAAAAATGCTAAGGATGGATTGCACTCACTCTAAACTCTATTACAGATTTTACATTAAAACTTTGTTTGGAAAATTCGATCATTACTTGGTGTTTTGATTAGATTCTAAAATCTTTTTTATGTTTTCTCTACTGATGTAACATAGTGCTGCTCACATGTTAAGGAGCGCGCCTTTTGTATTTACATGTTTTAGCTGAAGAACCATTAATATGATCTTTCGATACTAAATGAGTTCAAAAGCAGTACCAAAGTTAGTAGTACTGATACAAGACTTAGTACGCTATTGAAGAAGCACTGACTCAGTGATACTAAAGAGAATCACTACTGAAGAGATGTTCTCTTGAAAACCCGAACACTGGCGGGCCAAAGAAAAATGTTAAGAATATGACCAAGTGTTATTTCAAGAAGAAGAAGAAGAAGAAGAAGAAGAAGAAGAAGAAGAAGAAGAAGAAGAAGAAGAAGAAGAAGAAGAAGAAGAAGAAGAAGTTGTTGAAGATCTACGTCAGCTGAAGTGTCTACTGAAGACTCTGAGTACATTATGTTAAGAATATGACCAAGCTACGTGCCAGACCTACAGAGTACATTATGTATGATGTTGCAAACATGAAAAGCGACATACGAGGATTCAAATGAGAAAAAATTCAAACAACAAATGGAACGAATGTGATTTGTGTTCTCTCAACAAGAATATTCATCATCCATCCTATAAATACATACTAGATTCAACCTTAGAAGGTTACCAAAATGTAGAGTACACAAGCCCACAAAGCATTCAAGTTCACATATTTAAACATCTGAACAACGTATTTTTGAAAGAGAATTCTAAAGTATTATCGATGAAATCGTAGCGTTCAAATATAATTATTTACTTATGATTTTAGTATACATTCCTTAGAGTCTAGGTATTTCGTTTGTAATTTTCTATGCCTAGATTGGCTAAAAATGTTGTTTGTAACAACTTAAGTCATAAGTTGGAAAAACAAAAAGGCCCTCTACAAAACACTTGTAATAGTGTTAAAAGTAGAAATTGGTTAGTAAGCAATGAAGTGTTAGTTGTTGAAAACTAGGTTGTCTTGCACCTGTAAGCAAGAAGGTTTGGTCGATTTCACCCGTAAGCAATCAAATGTTTCCTTACACTAGTTGTTGAATGAAGAGACGATAAGTTAGTCGGGGTACAGATAAGAAAGAGACGACAAGTTAGTTCAATTACACCCGTAAGCAATCGAGGTTTCCTTACACTAGTAGCGAATGAAGAGACGACAAGTTAGTAAGGTACATATGAGGTGAACTTCTATATTTATGTTTATCTTTCACCCATAAGCAAGACCAATTCAAGTAATTAATTGGTGATTTATCGATGCAGGGACATAGGAGTTGATATCTCCGAAGCACATAAAATATAAGTGTGCTCCTTTATATTCAAGACTCTAAATTACATGTTATTCAACTAACCATCACTCGAAGACACGATCATAACATACTCTTTGAAACCTCCATCAAGAGTACTTCACATCGAAGAAAAACAAATATTGACTAAGCAAATATTTGACTAAATACTTTAAGTATCAATTTCAATAAAGGTAAAACAAGAACCACCATATTCTACGGTATATTAGTTATCGATCGAGGCGATCAATCAAAAAAGTCGATAAGATCGCTAAGTAATCTCACTCAAGACAAGACTTCCTTAATTGAACGATCATCGAGATCGATGATGTCGAGAATCCGGCACCTACTGACCTCAGTAGAAAGTCAAGTCTTGTTTTAGAAAAAATAATTCCTTAACTGGTGTATTTCCCTCACGCTCTCCTCCCCTCACCATACACTAGTACGATCCCCTTGGGACTATCAAGCTTGACTTAGAGATATGGAATACTGGACCTAAGAAGTTTCACCATAGAAGAAGTTGTATTCTGTCCAAGTCTCTCCGGAGTTGGAGGTACGAAGTTGTGTTCTCTTTAAAATATCCAACTTCGCAACTTATACACATGAGTTGAGTATTTCTCCAGTTTAGAAAGTCTTGTATTTATAGAAGGTTGAATTCAAACTAGCCGTTGGAAGAAAGCTGTTTGAATTTTGAACTCTATTATGATAATATGACCGTTGGACTTGTCTTTGTTCTTTGTAGCTTGGTGAGTTAGATGCATTGAGCAAGCTATAAGCAGATCCGACTCTTCTTCATCGCTTATATCTTTGGTCTTGATTGAGTTCATGTCCGAGCTCGTCTTGAGAACCTCAAACTTCTTCTAACTTCATCTTCAAGTAATGTGATCTGCGACAAAGGCTATGAGTGCCTTTAGATCTTCTGAGAGAGTATCTGAGTTTAGGTTCTCTGAACTTCTCTGTCTGACATAGACTATCTAATGCAACAACGATCATCGATTTCTATGACGATCAAGCTTCATGAACCAATTCACTAAACTCGGTTTATCTAACAAAATCTTTCAAAGATTGAGCTATTCTTCCGATGCTTTAACTTGGTTTAGCTTTAAGCGCGTTGTTTGTTGCTCCTAACTTCATCACCGAACTTGCTTCCTCGAGCTCGAAGCTTATACTCTAATAGGTCAACCGACTCTATCTGGGTAGGTTCTGACGGACGTCTTTAGCCCCGTTTCCTCGAGACTAACACTTGTCTAAGCTAAGTTCACTCTCAACAAATGATCTAACTAATAGATAATGTATTATTGGCAATCATTGAGTAGATAAAATCACATATATTATATATACACACACATACATACATTGATCCCAAATCCTAATAAATCTTTTCAATTGGTTTTAGGATCTAATCAAAACATGTCTCGGTCCCAAATCCCAAAATGCTCGCTTTTCAAGCGAGATTCCACCAAAGCGGTGATCGGATGATGATGAGTTCCATTTCGTTGGAAAGCCTTTGACTGTAGAATATACTAGGTTTTGATTTCGTGGCATTTGATGACATATTCAAGTATAAGTTCGGTGATGAACAAACATTAGCATAGATTACATAGTAAACTTTCAATGCCAATTCCGGTAATCTTCATAATGACCCGATTCGGCCACCACCTTACCGGACTGCTACTTGGGGTTTGGGATTAAGTAATCGTAAAAGAATTGGATTTTCAACTTATTTCTCAAGTGAAGGAACATAGATGCTAATAATGAAACAACTCGAAGGATAGAAAAAACGACTTATATAAATGATTTGTTCAAAAGCACCGTAAAGCAAGAGCTATTACAAGGCCTTTAACAAAGCATTCAAGATCTTAACATAATATCAAAATATAAGGGAACTCAAGAGTTTGGCGGTGAATAACGTGTGAGATATGCATGTGAAGATCGTTCTCAAGGTGAACAAAATGCTCCATACTATTTATCAAAAGGATTCCGCTCAACTCGCCTTTCGCCCATCACCCGCTCAACTCGCACATTTAAAACAAATATGCAGGTGAGTACAATTGTACCCAATGGACACATGCGAAAACATTTTTATTTTACGAAATATTGTCTCGCCTCACCATAGTAAGACATGAGGGTTTTAGTTGAAAATGCCTTGTTCTTACTAAAACATTTTCTCATTTCTCAAAGTTGATTGGCGGTCATTTTATCATCACAACCACAATAACGATATATTCAAGTCGGCTATGGATAAACGCGGCGGGAGGAGGCCTCCCTGCCCGACGCAACTAACCGCCCAAATGTTCAGAGCATGACCGCCCAAATGTCTCGAGGCCCAACACGTGTACACAACCCTAGCGGGAATTTCTACTTACACCTCCAGCTGGGATCCGAATTCGAACTTCCTGTTGCCCTGTGCAACCCGAATGGACATAAACAAAACTCAAAATATTTTCAGACAATATCGTATCTCAACATTTTCATAAGAAAGCAGAAGCAATAACAAGAAATACTTTCGAGAAAGCTTGTAAAATCTTTTGAAAAGAGTGCCCACCTCGAGGACTTAAGGTTTCTTAAGTCACTAGTTTCTATTCTCGGTTTCGTTCTCCTTCGAGTCGACCTTATCAGCGTGAAACGAGTTTTAGCATATCATTATGCTTCACAAGAATCATCGATCCGAACCGACGATCGTCTTAATATCAACTTTATCACTAACGTTATTACGAACTATCGTGTCATCATACTTCGATTGTTATACTTTAAATCGACTTTTCTCAACGTCATTTCATGTATTCTTAAGTACAACTACTATTTTACACATGTATGCCCTTTTTCTATCGATTCCCAATCATATCCTTGTTATTCTTGATCTTTCTCATAAACAACTATACGTACTTAATATATTCACATATACGAACCAATTTCCATATATATTGCTTCGTCTTTCATAATCTTACGTCACATAGATCTCGTTTTATTGAATTTCGTGCCCTTAGACCTTGGTCAACGTTTTTGGTCAACAATTTTGACTTGGTCAACCATTAGTCAACAATTTTGACTTTGGTCAACACAAGGTCAACATTTTGACTTTTTCAATTATTTATGAAATTCTATCATTTTATGTGTAATTCTTGTTCTAAAAATTCCCATAAAATCATACTATGTCTAAAACATTATTTTGGATCATATTATGCAATTATATCTCATAAAATAAATTTATAACATTTATACACATAACTCATAGTTTTTGAAAACCTTAATTAAACTAAGCAAACAATTTCCAAAAATTCCAATAAAATCACATAACACCTAATTATCCATAAGCATCTTTATTATAACATCATTTTTATTTATTGCAAGCTATTGAATTTAATTTACCTAAGTCATATTCGAAATTTTTGACTTAGGTCCAAATAATTTTTATAAATTTCAATAAATTCACACAACCATATATTATGAATCTACATCATCAATATGACATGATAACACTTAAATATGGATTATATCTCAATATCATATCATATATTATAATTTTCAAAATTCTTGAACTTAGGTACTAAAGTTCTCCAAAAATTCTATATAAATTCATATAGGCTTATTTAATACCCTAGATTATTATTTCATACTCAAATCAACAATTAAAAATCAAAATCATCAATATATCACACTTTCAAATTTTCGGTCCATATTTTAAATTTAATAGCATGCTTAATTTTATGATATAATCATACTACATGCTTAATAACATCATATAAATACAATATCTAAGCATATTGGCACAAGTCTCCTGATTTTCGAAAAACACACATATAAACTAAGCTTATAACATGAATTCTAACGTATATATGAAGCTTGTATGAAATCAAACCTTTAATCGGATTCGATTGGCGTTGGCGACGTATTTCTCTCTACGATCGAAGAGCACTTCGAAGAACACTCTCTTATTTTTTTCCTCTCTATTTTCTCTCCTATTTCTTCCCTATTTTTGGTTATGAGCTTATGGGAGGGGTGATCTCCTATTTATAGGATTTATGAGATGATCTTAATTATTACATTTTAAAATATCTAATGTACACTTGTTACAAAATCTTATCTTTATCCTTATCAAATCTTATCTAAATCCTTATCATATCTTATCTTTTAATAGGTTCATTGAATCATTTATACAACTTGCATCACACTTGTCCTAAAATAATTAAATTACAAATTTTATAATATATTGTGGCAATTTTCGGCCATTAGGGAGGCAACACAATAGGTTACTTGTTTTAATTGCTAACTATATCTAGTTTACAACTCATAACATGATAAGATCATAATCATCATCCTTCATTAATTATAGTATGATATTTGTATCCAATTTACACTTAAATATCAATATTTTCGCCCCTATATATAATATATGCTAAATAATTTATTTTCTTCCAATTAATAACTATGTGACATAATATTGATCTTAGATAATAATTTAGATCATAGGAAAATTAATTAAGATCAATTTCATATACTTTAGTAAAGTCATCTCAAATAATCCAAAATTAAGGATAAATTATCAAACTATTATTCTTTTTATAACCAATATTATTTTTATGATTAATTACATAAATATAATGATATTATATCATAAAATAAATTTTTGGAACATATCTAAGCATTTTCCCCAATTTTTCGAAAATTAGGGTTTCTAGGAATTAAATTTCATAAAATTCCATTCTTGCCCTATTTCTTTAATTTCGAAATTTTTATACTTCCTAGGAGATAAGATTGATCTAGAATCATGATATTTATCAAGTATATAATTTAAATAAATTATTTAATACATTTATCACATAAAAATCATGATTTTCGAATTTTACATAAAATAATACTTAAATTTCGAAAATCATGCAACTATTATTTAAAATATTATTTCCTATGATATTCTACACATTTCTATTTATTTCTAAGAGATAAAATTATCTCTTAATTATTCATGACCTTATCTTTATCTTTTAATAAAATATCTTAACAAGCTTATCTTATCTCTAATGTCATTTTCATCCTTATCACTTACACCTCATGCTTGGGTGTTAAAGATAATTATCTTTTAATATAAGATAAACATGACAACTCATATAATGAAATCATGTGATCACAAATTAATTCACAAATTAATCCTATTTTGTACAAATTTTCGAGAATCATCATTAAAATAAGGAAAATAATTCTTTTTCTTCTTTAGTGTAATACTTGGCTAAATAATATTCTATATGTAAAATAAAATAACATTTGTCACATAATATAAAGTGATCTCATGCTAAGTTCGTAATTTAATCACATGAACACATAAATTTCGAAAATATGGAAACAATTAGGAGAAAATATTTTCTTAATTTTCTAAGTGTAATAATATCCTCTATACACTTTAAAACATATTTATTTATTGTTTAAAATTATTTTATTCAAATTTTAAAGGAAATTTCGATCTATTCCATATTGTCAATTACCGATGTTGACTTTCATTCTTATTTTCTTTGTAAACTACTTCTTTATTTTCAAATTTTTAAGCTCAAAATTCGAGGTATTACAACTTCGGAGGCGGTTAGACGGTCAAGACCACTCAAATTGACAAGCTTGGTCTGATATTTATATATATTTTTTAATTTAAGATTTTATGGACTAAGTGGTGGTCAATTAAAACATTCTTTGAACTTAGGATTTGTTGTCAATTAAGATACAATTTATGATTCTTTAAGAAAGCAAAAGATTCACAAAAGGACGTTATTTTACTTAGTTGGTGTTATGTGCAAAATTAATTGTCCAAGTAAGAATCTGTTAGTTCTAGTCACAATTCTGTTAACGACATCAAATTAGCGGCCCATAAATGTATTAATGGAGCAAAGGTCGTACCATTTTTATATTTTTTTCAAAAATCAGGCCGTAAAATAACTATGCCAGCAAAAAATTGGTCATGTATGAATAATAACCCTAAAAGTAGACTAGACCAAAATATATTTTATGAAAGGGAACTTGATCATGGAATTATTACTTGAGTTTAAGTTGAAAATACTTGTTTTTTCGTTGACGAGTGTAACTTGTGATCGATGTTCGAGGTGTATACATGATAAATTCGATGATTCGAATTCAAGATCTTTAGTCACACTCTCATGTATACTCACTCTATCGGTAGATCAGAAGGAATAACAAAATAATTTAATTTGTAGATACATATGTACGTTTTGAGTATATATGTGTGTCTCTATATGAGTTGTTACAAGTCATGCATCAATCAACCTAAAAGGTACACGCAGCCTATAATTTTTTTTTTCCAACAACAAAATCTCTTGTTTCTATCTTGTAGTAACAATCGTGAAGATTAAATTTATGGAATTGAGTCCTAGTGGCATTAAAGAAAATTAATTATAAGGTTAAACATGTCGATGTCGAAATCCACATTCATGGTTCTTCCACAATTCTCCAAACTGAACGAAAATTATGATTATTTGTTAGAAAGAAAATAATAATTCTATGGGTTTAGTTATGGAGCGTGGGCAAAGAGTTAGGTAATAAGCATGCTCCATATTTAAATATTGTTTCTCGTATAATTATATTATCGTAACCACCAAGTACAATTGCAATATATTTAAATATGTGTATAATTATATTATCGTAACCACCAAGTACAATTGGAAGATATTTACACGTGTATATAATATGAGTATATTTACTTGATGCCCTTACAAGTTTAACTCAATTGATTAAGAATTAGTAGATTTAGTACAATCATATTTACTTGTTTGTGTATATAATACTCTCTTCGTCCACCAAATACGTTTATTTAATTTCATTTCGGTCCGTTCACAAAAAATATTCACTTTCCTTTTTTCGAAACATCAACTTCACATTTTTATCCTAAACATATCTACTTATTTACAAAAAAATCACTCATGACCCACTTTTTTATACTCATTATCTATTAATATATTCATTTATTATCTCGATGGTCCACCTTTTTACACTCATTTACTCTATACTTATTATAATTTATTAAAATTCGTACCAGCAAAATCAAATTTGGTGGATTGAGGGAGTAGCATATTATGCATGTCTCGTCCGTATCAAGACTAAGTTGATAACTGAAATTCCAACAACCCTTTAAAAACAATTAATTGTCAAATTATGAGGCTTTTAATGCCCTTATTGGACGAGTCATACATGAAGAAGTTCATTCTGAGACAACGCATAAAAATGATTATCAAATTATTAGGTTTTAGTGCGTTTCTTGGAATATTCGAATAATTTCAGTTTGAGTGCAAGCTCATGAATTATATATTTTGGTTTTAGTACTTGTTTGATGCAAATGGTGGTTGTATTTTCTTTTGCTGTTATTTTGTCAAATGAATAAAATCGAGAAATGATTTTATGCAGAAAATGTTTTTGTCTAATAGTACTTCTATATTATTATTTATGGTTGCTTAATTGAATCCATAGGATACTACTGATCAATCGATCTTATTTTTTAGAAGGTAAATTTTTCTTTAATATATACCTAAATTGTTAATTTTTTAACGAAAACCTTTTAAGCTAAACATAATTACAGTAAAATACTAAAATTATCAAATAACAAATAAAAATATTCCAAACATCCATTTTCGGCAATGAAAAGCTTTTGTGGTTCACTAGACGTTGGACCAAATTAGACGATTATATTTGGGTTCGCGGATTACATATTTTTGTTGTTGGAAATCAGCGTGTATATATATATATATATATATATATATATATATATATATATATGTGTGTGTGTGTGTGTGTGTGTGATCAAGTTGTCAGAAAGTTACTTTGACCAAGATTTTGAGTATTGTAACATTTAATTTTGTGAATTTAATAGGCATAGGATCGATCTACGTTTCGAGTAGATGATCATAGTATATTCACATTCTCAAATTCGATTTTCGATGAGTGGGAAATAGTAAAAAAGGTTGGTCACTTAAACATTGAATTATGTGATTAAGTGGATAAGCATAGATTATTAAATGAGTATTCTACATTAATTAATGTACCTTCATTAATTGTTTATATAAGTGGTTAATTGAAACATTAGTATAATTATGTGCACATGTGATGGGTCTGAAACCCCATGCGCCAAGACCTTTGAAGCTCGCCCATGCTCGGTCCCAGTTCCCTCGTCCGAGGTCTGAGGACTTGGATCTTGTGAATTGGTCTTTGGGCCCGGTTCATGGTCCAATGTCTTTACCTTTTGGATCATCTTTGATCGAGCCCAAATTGGAGTTGGTTTGAGGCCCAACTCGTGGCTCAACCGTTGGGCTCATTGCTTACTTGAAGAGACATCCAGATACGTCCAATGAACCTGGATGCACGGGCTATCCAGATTCATCGTAACTATCGGTAACGCCCCGACGTGATGGTTCTCATGAAAACATGGGTGTAACTATCACATTGTCTCTAAAACCGCCGATAACCCCTTCTCGCACTCAATTGAGATATAACTTCGTTACACTCAACATCAATACGTGCGTTGATTCCAACAGTTCTCCATGAGGGTATGACCCCTATAAATAGGACATGTCTCCTCAAAGACAGACACCCATCACAATCTACATTCCAACATTCTAAAGCACTATCTCTATCCATGGCTCATGTCCAAGCTATGTCTTCTCTTGTCCAAGATATGTCTTCGTCTCGTTCGAGTCACGAAACTCGTTGGTGCATGCGCTACTACCTCCGAGATGTTCATCGTTTTACCTTTGAGGACGATTCGCCAGAACTGTGAGTACTACCAGGGCGTATCTCGTTTTGCTGATAGAGGGCTCCTCGACTCGACGATTTGCATATGGTTTGTTTATTTCCGTTTTAGTTCATTTTGTAGTTTCATCTTCTACTTTTCTTTTACATTGTAATACGCCCGACAAATTATACTATTATGTACGCCTATTTTCCAACATTTTTTCAAATCATTTTTGTCTTGCATTATTAAAATTCACGTTGGCACTGATGGATCTAACACATTGTTGAAAATTGATTTCAAGGATATTTTTGTTAGTTTCGTCGTAATTAAATTTTTTAATTGTAATTATATTGCGTTCGGGACACCTTCGCTCAAGGGTTAATAATATAGATATTAAACTATACTTAAAAATTGTTTTAAAAAAAACTAACAGTTGCAATTTATGACTAATTTTGTACCTGTTAAATTTTTCCCTTTGATTTTTCTTTTCAGATTTCTTGTAATGATAATTAACTAAATGTCGTCATTAATGATAAGGTAAATAGTACTATGAACTTAAGACAAATATGTTGAAATCACTACAAAATAAGATAAACACTGCATGTGCTAATGCCCACAATTATCACACATGCCGGGGCTTTTTTCGATGTAACATAGTCGATGAAATAGGTACTACTTGTTTCTATCTCATATACACAATTCACTTTCTTTTAGCAAGAATTACTCGTGACAATAATTAAGATCGAACTATATAGATATCACCGCAATATCTTGATGAAATTCTCATAAATATCCTAAATAACTCGTAAAAATGTTGATTATGCTAGTCCATATTTATTGTAATATAAGAAACGAATAAGGTATATAAGTATTGAATAATTGATCGAATCATCCCATAAAACTAAAAATGAAGTTTTACTTTGTATTATGATGAATGTAGATGAAGTTTGCCTTGGTTGTATGATCTAGCCGCCCCGTCCCTTTCTTTACTTTGGAAAATGGATGCCTCTTTTTCACAAATACTAACTATTGCAAAATACTCCTTTTGTCTTTTTTTTTTTAAATATCATATTAGTATTTTTTTTTTCTTGTTTTTTAATAAGTGTCATAGTTCGTAATTTGAGAGTAAAATTATAATGTATTTCCTATATACCTTTATTTAATACTCTTGGAATTTTGATAATTAATTATATGAATGCATTTATCATGATAATTAATAAGGTTACAAATGTAAATTTACCTACTTCTTTGATTTGTGCGATTTAATAACAAATGATACTTAAAAAATAACAGAGTATATAGAATGAAATCAAATTTCAACAATATAGATTATGTGGTCATTCAAATGTATTTTCAATTTAGACTTTCCATATAAATCCGAATCGCAACTTGCTTTTCTTTTCTTTTCTTTTCTTTTTTTTTTTCTTTTTTTCTTTTTTGTTTTATATTTCCTCTTCCAGATATAATCGCAAAAGTGGTGAAGAATTTTTATTAAGATATGTTGTGACCAGCGAGGATATGAAAGTGGTCACCCAAAGTCCAAATATCACATCTTTTCACCTCGACAAACCTTATTAATACAATTTAAAAACATTAATTTCACAGAAAACAGGATAAAATAATATTTGGAAAAAAAATGCTTTCTATTATTGTTATATTTATTAGCTATTAAAAGTTCTTAAGGAATGAAGAGCATATATCACTAGCTAATAAAATACTTTGAGATATAAATATATACTTTTAAGCTTGTTGGAATATGAAGAATTAAGTAAAGATGTTTTGAATAATCTGAAATTCTCAATCAAGTTGATAATCTAGCAAGTCTTATTAGACAAGTCAGATTAATTAGGAAGCTCAAAGGAGAAAAAGCTATATGATTAAGGCTAAGAAGTTTCAGTCAGGTAAAAAATCTACATCCTTCCAATCCAAAAATGGGTCAGAACTTAGGTCAGAGCTAGAAGGTTTACTTCGAAGAAGGGAAGGGTTACGATGTAGACGGAATACTTGGGATCAACAGAACTGGTTTCACACAAAGTGTGTCCACACCCCCCAAACTTACTTGACGAGAAATCCATTCTCGCAAACAAACATAACCCCGATGGGATATGGCCCAACCGACAGCCACCAATGCGCCCAAACGAGCTGGGCCTAACGTTGATAGCGGGCCCACGCGGTTGAGCCCAAGGCGAGCCCTAATCAGCCCCAAAACCCTAGCCCCGTAACCGCCACCTCGGCCAATGGAGGACAGCCCCCAGAGCCAGCGAGCGCCACCTCGCCAATGGAGGACACGCCCGTAACCAAGGTCACCTCGCCAATGGAGGACATGCTCGTAACCAGGTCGCGCCACTCTCCACGTGGCGCACATAAGGCGAAGTGTCCTCGCCCCGGCCAATGGAGGCACGCCAGAGGAAGAGTCACGTCACGCCCAATGGAGAGGTTGAGCACGCCTTCAGCTTGCAGTTAGAGTTGTATAAATAGAAGGAAACCGACATTAGAAGGGTTGGCAACTTATCGAATACTAAGAGCTTGTAACTACACTCACGGCATTATAGTGAAAGTATTGAGGAAACACTCTCCGTGACGAGATCTCATTAACGATCGAACCACGTAAAAGCCTTCGTGTTCTTTATTGCTTTGCATAAATCTCGCACACTCACTTAACTAGATTTATCATCGCACCGCCTCTGGGAAGCCCTCGAACAAGAAAGCTTGCTTCCTCTACAACTTAATGGCAAGAACACGCACAACCGCCGCCCACGCTGGCAACAACCGGTCGAGGACGACTGTGTGGTCACCGGCGTCATGGAAGGAGATCGCAGACGCCATGGCCAAGACACCCCGAGGGCAACATGGAAAACGCTCCATACACCCTCGGGACCGCCTCCCTAACGTAGGGAAGATGCCGACCTCAACGAGGACGAAAACAACTCATTCGTCCCCACGAGGTCCTCGACCGAGCCGCGACCGAATTCCTCAACGCCAATCTCGCTAATTCCAAAGCTTCTCAACCAGAGGACTAAATGAGCGGCCCTCGCGGCCCCGAATCTGACACCACGGCCGCCCGAGGCCGCCCCTCGAACAGCCAGCGCTCACCTCGGCGTGATAACCGAGAACGCGTCACGCCCGACGTGTGGAGCCGCCACCGCGGCCGAGCCGCCGCCTCATTCGCGGAGCCGCCACCGCGACGAGCCGCCACCACCGCCGCCTCGCCATTCGCGAGCCGCCTCCACCTCGCCATGCCGACCAAAGAGCCGAGCAAACAGAGGAAGAAAGGCTGAGTCGAACTCCCCGGAGGACGATAGCGCCGCTATCGATCCCCACCCTCCGTAAAGAGACGGCAACGATCTCCTGGTTCGACCGCACGGAGAATCATCTCCCTTTCTCCGTGGAGATTCTAGACACGCCCGCCTCAGTGATGCACGGCACCCAATATAGCCGCCACGATGGCCTAGGAGACCCTCCGACTTCTTTTCGCCTACACTACCAACATGGCGATCAAGGAATGGAAGATTTTCACATGTGCAAAATCTTCCCGAGGTGCCGATCTCCAACGCACGACGCCGTTCACCTCGCCCGCCGTAACAAGATACACCGCCTGTGACCTTATGGATCGCTCAAATGGCGCTTCTATCGAAAGATGCCACCCCAGCCCTTCCTCCGACCGCTCACAATCCGCGAGGCGGACGAGACGATGTCAAACTGCCTCGAGGTTCATCAAAGAGTCGCTCAAAATTGACGACAAGAACGACCTCTACATCATCAACGCTGCTCAAAAACGGATCCGACCCGCCACGAACAAGGAAATTACTGTGAGAAACCAAAGACGCGAGTAAGCTTTGAACTCGTGGACAACTTCGTCAAGGGAGACGAGTCGGATCGAAGAAGAGGGAAATGCTGACGAGCGTAAGTCCGAGAGAAAAAGCCGATGACCAAGTCGAGGCGCCGATCGCGGCGCCTTCGACGTAATCAAAGAGGGCCACCGAGTCCGTGCTTGACCTCGCCTAACCCGGTGGCGTAGCCCCCGCCAAATCAAGGGCGGAAATATTCGAGCCCACGCCGAGCTCTTCCCAAGCCCGCCCAATGAAAGGAGGATCCAAGAAGAGGTCCATGAAGAGTATTGTGACTATCACCAAGGGTATGGTCATGATACCGAGGATTGCAGAAACTTGGGCTCGCAAATCGACGAGCTCGTTAAAGGTGGAGCCTCAAGAAATACCTCGGCCGGGCCGAGAAACAGAAGCGAGTAGGAATGGAGGCGGCAACAATCGGGCCAACCTCAACGACGACCCAACCCAAGACGACGAGGACGAAGGTCCCAACGCTATGGAGCAGGTCTATGTTGTTACCGATCGCCTCGGGACGACGAGGTCGTCCCTCAAGAACGATGCCGGAGGCCGCCCCCAAGAGCCAAGAACAAGCGACTCGGGACGGTGAGAACATAACGTTTCCAAGGAGGACCCGTGCCCGCATCATGCCGCATCAGACGCCATCACCATACAGCCGTGGTGGGCAACAAAACGCCCACCGGGTCTATATCGACATCGGAGCCTCCGTCAAGATCATCTTCCGTAGCTGTCTCGATAAGCTTGAGGTCGAGGTATTGTGTACTTCCGCGCCCTCCCGCCACGGAGCTTCACTCAAGAGGCACCCAAATCAGGGGTCATTACCCTTCCTTACGGCAGGACGAGCTCCTGTGTCTGTCACCAAGGCCATCCGATTCTTCCCGCCCGAGCTCCCTCTCCGTGCAACATCATCTTGGGAGAGATTGGCAGACGCCACCAAGGCCGCCTGCTCGGTCTACCACTCATCATTAAGATTCCCACCCGGTGGGAGTGCTTAGCATCATGGGACCAAACGGCAGAAAAGAATGCCTCGACTCTCAACCCAAGATGCGGCCTCGCCCGTGCATAGCAATTACAGAACCCTGAGGCCGACGCCCGGACGACCGACCGAGAGCCTTCGACTATGCGACGACGATCCTTCGAAGGTCATCCAGGTCGGCACCCAGGGCCCAACTGACATCCGACGGCGTGTCATACAACTTCTGAGGGAATATAGGGATGTGTTCGCATGGTCCCCGCTCGATATGACCGGAGTGTCGCCCGAGCTCATAACTCACCGCCTCAACATCGACCCGGCTACCAAGCCAGTCCGGCAGAAGAAAAGGATATTCGCATCGGAACGCAGCCAGGTCATAAGGGACGAGGTGACTCAACTTCGATGGCCAAGATCTTGTTCGAGGTCAACACCCGACTGGACGGCTAATCCAACCGTGGTCCGAAAGCTGTGGGAGGCGGCGCGTATGCCGATTATACCGACCTCAACAAGCACCGCCTAAAGATTGCTACCCTCCCGACATCGACAAGAAGGTGGAGGCATTGGTAGGCCACGAGATGTTCAGCTCGGATCTATACAGGGTACCACCAAATCCTCGATGAGCCGGAGGACGCCCAAGACCGCATTCATCACCGACTTGGCGTCTTTGCATCGAAGATGCCTTCGCCTCAAGAACGCCGGGCTACTTACCGTAGGATGGTGGATGCAACATTCAAAGACCACATCGGGAGATCGTCGAGGTCTACGCCGACGACATCATAGTCAAAGTCGAAAACGGAGAGTCGCGCCGATGACCTCGGACTATCCTCCAACTCTTCGGTCGCCCAACCTCAAGCTCAACCCCGTAAATGTACATTTATGGTGAAGACCGGCAAGTTCTCGGGATGCTTGGGTTTCTCGTGAGGGCTCAAGGCCAATCCCACCAAGAGAAGGCAGCGGTTCGACATGCAGTGCGAGGACCATCCGTGAGATCCACAAACTCACCGGTGCCTAGCCGCCTCGGCAGATTTATGTCTCGAGCCGCGAGAAGCAGCCCTCTTCAAGATCCCGAGGAGAGCTCGGACTTCGCTGGCGGGAAGAACACCAGCCGCCAGACAAACAAGGATTACCGCCGACCGCCGACCCCGTCCGCCCAAGCAAGGTGAATCCTCTCTCTATACTTAGCCGCCCTGACGAGGCCATCAAGGTATCGTACGAGACGAGGACGACGACTCCCCATCTACTTCATCACCGAGCTCTCAAAGGATCGGAGACGAGGTACACCGCCTCAAAAAGTAGCACTGCCCCGTGAACGCCAAGCGACGCCCGACCCTACTTCCAAGCTCACCCCGTCCGTGTGCTAACCGACTTACCTTGAGACAAGTCTTGTTAAGACCGAGTCATCCGGACGATAGCTAAGTGGCACCTGAGCTCATGAGCACGACATCTCGTACTCACCCAGCCGCCATAAAAGTGGCAAGCTCGCCGACTTCCGGTTGAGGCCACCACCGAGGTGGGCTCACAATGAGGTAACTCCAGCCCCGCCCCATGGCGGAGGAAGCTGCCCTAGCACCACCGATGGTTCTTTGGCGGATGTGCGTGGGCCTGAGCCTCGTGCAAAACGAGCAGGCCAAGGGCATCCTCCTCCTCGGCCCAGAGCAAGAAGTCACCCACGCCCGGTTTACCTTCCCACCACCAACAACGAGGTGGAGTACGAGGCCTCGATCTCCTGACTCCGCCTCGCCATGAACCTGGGTGGACAAGATCCAAATCTTCTGAGATTCCACGGTCGTGGTGAACCGTGTTAGGCAAATACGAGGCCAAGGAGGACCGAATGAAACAATACCGAGAAGGCAGGAGATGACCTCGACTGCTCGGTACTTCAAGATCCACCGAATCCCCTGTGGAAAATAAGCGAGTGACATCCTCGGCAAGTTAGGCAAGGTCGTCAACAAGTCCACCAAAGGAGGAGGTTCATTCCGTAAGCATCATGGAGTCCCACGCCGCATCATCACCGAGATAGAGCCAAATTGATGTCTCCAAGGCCTATCCGGAAGACGGCAAGACTACCTCAAGATTGGCTCGAAGCCAAAAAATGATGGCGAAATCCTGTATGCCTCATACACGAGGGCTCCTATCGAAGTCTTACCTTCACCCTCCCGAGGTGCCTCGGGCCCAAGAGGCCGACCACGTGCTCAATGAGATCCACAGAGGTCTTATGGAAGTCACATCGGCTCGCGAGCTCTCTCAAAGAAGACGCTGAGGTCGGATATTATTGCCAACCTTTGTAAGATTCGCCGAGCTCGCCAAAAGTGCCCGGCGCCGATTCACTCCACGGTCAAAACCCGCCTCAGATCGATCTAAGCAACCGCAGAGTCCATGGCCTTTCATGCGGTGGGGATCGACATTGTTGGTCCGCTCGACCGAGCACCAGTCGGCTTCGATACTTAGTCGTAGCCATAGACTACTTCACAAACGGGTCGAGGCCGAGCCACTTTCGAGCCTCACAGCGTATGATTCTGACCTTCGTGTGGAAAATATAGTCTGCCGCTCGCATACCGCACATCCCGGTCTCTGACAACCGCACCCAATTCGCCGACAAAACTTCAAGGAGCGGCGAAGAGCTTCAGATCGATTAACGCTTCACCTCGGTCGCACACCCGTAAGCGAATGGTCGACCGAGGTGACGAACCGCACGATCGCATAAGGATCAAGAAGAGGTCGGACCGAGCTAAAGACGATCGGGCCGAAAATCTCCTCAAGTCCTCCTGGTCCCACAGACCACACCTTGACGTCGCACGGAAACCCTTTCACCGGGTCTACGGTACCGAGGCCGCCATACCGGCCGAGATCGACGCCCAAGCCCGCAGACTGCTCACTTCGACCGTGCCGGAACGAGGAAGACTCATACAACCTTGACGCCTCGAGGAGAAAGCCATGAGCTCGCTTCATAAACGGCCAAGTACAAGGCCCAGTCGCACGGTGCTACAACAAAGGGTCAAAGCCTCCGCGCCCAAGTAGGCGACCTCGTCCTACTAAATAATGAAGCCAGAGCCGAAAGGCCTTAACAATCGGATCCGACATGGGAAGGCCCATACCGCGCTCACGAGGACCTCGGCAGCGGCTTATGTCGCTCACCGTCCAAAAGCACTTATCCCTAACTCGCACATTACTCATTTAAGGAGGTATTTTACATAGCTTTGATTTAAGATCGGCATCATGTTAGTCCCTTAATTGTCTTGCCAAAGTACGATGTTGATTGCATATTCAATAAAACATCTGCTTTTCTAATGAATATTTCACTCGTCTCATACATATGTGAACATCTGCTTGATACACCACATTTAAACCTTCACAAGGGACGCCTCACGAAGATGAAAATCCCACCAAGTAGGGTACGACACTGATTACCCATTAAGTTGGACGCCTACATGCAAAGTATACAGACACCCATTAAGTTGGGCGCTACATGCAAAGCATACAGACACCCATTAAGTTGGACGCTCACATGCACGCCGACATCCGCACCGATCTCGCCAACTCATACCCCTTTATTTGGGAAGATATGCACTCCGTACAAAGTCTAAATGCATTAACGACTATAAACCGAGTACCAAGCCATATACAAGTCAACCGGCTTCCGAGCTCGCTTATACCCCTTTATTTGGGAAAATATACATCAGATACAAGATAAATACATTTACGACCAAAACGAAGTCCTAAGCTATGTTTGTACCTCTCAAGGGGAAAATATACACTTCAAACGAGTCTAAATACATTTATATCTACATACAAAGTCCTACACTATACACACCTCATTCGGCTTCCGGCTCCGCCGCCAGACCCGCCAAGTCGCACCAATTTTGTACAAAATCTCCATCCGACGGTGTATGCCCGAACGAACTCGGTGCCTTCAACCCACCGATAAGGCCGAATCACCACGGCCTACTCCCGGCGCCCGAACGAAGTTTTGACCTGTGGTCACCTTCACCCACCCGGGACACTTCAAGTGGTGCAGCGCAATACGGGCATTCCGGGAGTGGGGATGCACCCGAGGTCACACCCCACCCCCCGACTGACACACCGGGCCGGAGTACGACCGCCCCTACCCGCCGCTCTTCCCGCCGACCGAGGTCCTCGGTCGCCGCCCACCCTGTGAGGATCGCCTCGAATGATCCGCCTCACCGACCCATCAACCGAGCACTGCATGATCGAGTAGCCGCCTCCGCTGGGGTTCTTCTATGATCGGGCTAGCGAGCCCGCTGTGGCCTCGCCGGCGGGGCCGGGCATGCTGCTTACTTGGATGATCTCGACATCTCTATATACTTCACGACTTGAGTCGATACGCTTTGAACTTCTTCTTTGTTGGGCCCTCCTCATCCCTCAAGACCATACCTCTCGCCAAAGAAGCTCAACTCGGCCGCCTTGGATATGGTAGTTCCACCACTCGACGGATTGCCTTCTCATCTCGCATGCTCCTCCGACACCCGAGCTAGCCTCTCCGCAGCCGGGCCGAGTCGCCTCACATCAGACAAACGCCTTGATAGCGCCGGCAGATAAGTCCGCCTCGACTCCGTCCCCGTGTGACCTCAACTTTAGGGCCTCGCTTCTCGGCCGGGAGGCGGCCACTCCCGATCAGACTCATCCAACTTCCTCTTCGTGTCGGGCATCGGCCGAGCCGACATCCATGGTGACCAAAACTGGGTCACCGTGCACCGGCCTCCTCCAAAAGCACCTCTTCGTCCTTCTCACCTGTATGCATCGGACCTCTTTAACTTAGTCAACAATTCATGATCAAGTCCGAGCCATTCAAAGTGTGAGTATCAGAATAAACAAGACAACACAAATTTTAAAATGTCATGCGTTTATTACTCAAAAAGGGAATTATTACAAGGACCTGTGGTCCTATCGACCCCGCGGTTCAAGTTATTACATCAGTCCATCGACTCAAGCCCATGGCTGGTCTCGCTGACCTCGATGCTCCTGCGGCCGCCACCTCCACCGGGAGCTCCAACACCGCCTCCCGCCCGCCTCCTCCTCCCTCCTCGCCGGCCCGCACCTCGCAAGGAGCCCCTCAAGTCATGATCTTCGCCCTCCTTGACCGGGCGACGACCACGGCTGTGAGGGTAGAGCTGGATGCCGAGCCTCCAAGACCGGAAGGAGCCAACCCCGAGATCACCCGGCGTAAGCTTTGTCCAGCCTCCGAGGTCGACCTCGTCCACCCATGCTCGACCTTATCGGTCGCATGGCGACCACCAGCCTCCCCTGTGATCCGACACCACCTTCGGCCAAGACAATGGCAAGATCGGCAATAAAGCCGAGAAGCTCTCCGACTGACGAGCCTCGCCGGGCAAAGGCCCTCGGCAAGTGGTCCCCGGTCACCACCACCTTGCACCTCCTCGTCCGCGAGCTCCTTCTTCGCCCGGCCAACTCCTCCTTAACCTCTTCGACCTCCCAGGCGGCCTCAAGTGCCCAAAGGTTCTTCTTCGTATGCCTCAGCCCTCCCGCCTCAGCAGCCTGGCGGCCCGCCTCCGCCTCAGCGGCCACGGCGGTCTCGGCTTCACCACAAGCAAGCTCCCGCCCAAATACCATACCGGGCCGAGCTCACGGCAGAAGTCTGCGGCGACCTGCAGCCCCCAAGAACACGCCAGGCCCCCATCACCAAGCTCCCACCCGAAAAGAGCAAAGACAGTTAATAATGATCGTTGAGCGAACTAATCTAAAATGAAAGAACCTTTGTACCTCGGGAGGTGCGGCCAAACTGCAAGCGGTACCAGACTCAAGGCGGCCCCGAGGTCGAGACTGATGCCGGGCCGACCCCGCCCGAGGCCCACTCATCACTGCCCATGTCGACGACTTCTTCTGACCCTGGTAGGTCCAAATTTCCTGCTTCTTCTTCACTCCTTGCTCGGCGATCGCGAGCCCGCCCGCCCACCAACCTCACCGCATCACGTAAGAAAGACACATTAGCACAAAGAAAATCTGACGATAAGGACTAAGAAGATGGGATGCCTCACCCCGCCCGCACCCGATCCCGACGCTTCCGACCAGAACACTCACCCGGCCTTCTTCAGTCGCCCCTGTAACTTATGGATAAAATCTCACCAAGCTGCACAAGACCTCCTCCATATGGCCCAAGGGCTTGATTTTCGGTCCGCCACCGCATCAATACCCCACTCATACCTCGGTGCCCTCACCGCAGAAAGAAATACCTATT
Organism: Salvia rosmarinus; assembly: GCA_036937905.1. Lineage (NCBI taxonomy): Eukaryota > Viridiplantae > Streptophyta > Magnoliopsida > Lamiales > Lamiaceae > Salvia > Salvia rosmarinus. The sequence continues at coordinate 53,596,697 of CM072821.1, read as the reverse complement.
CGCCAACGGGACACCGGGAGGGACGGCTACTTTAAATTTCAGCGGGGGACAAATAGTACACCCTCCTGGGTCTTCACGCTAAAAAGCGCAAGACCTCAAGGACAACTCGCAAGAATGCCATAACAAGAGAGCCCTAGCCCCACCAACCACCTAATGGAATTCGAGGTCAATCGACAAAGGATCCGAAATACTCAAGGCTAAGATAAACGGGGCGGAGGGTACCTAAGACCCGCCTCAAACCATCTACATAAACTGTAATAAACCTCCCGAGGCCATCGCCTATCATCCTGGATGTGGCGACACCACCACGCATCCTCCGGATCCGGTATTTCACAACTTCAAAAGTTCCTCCAAAGTCAAGCCCGACCGCCACACCCACCCTCACCCATCCCATACCGAGGATACCGACGGAACCCTATGGACCTACCCAAACCATCAGTAGCACATATACTTTTTACGGGGAACTCACGGCGTAACCCAAGTTGAAATGGAACTTTCGAGAGAGAAGAAGAAAGAAAACATACTTACTTTTCACGCGAGTATATGGCTCCTTCAACAAGATCGTGATCAACTCGTAAAGTTTCTAATTTTTCTCTCAATCAAGGCGACGAAGGGAAAGTGAACAATTGCCTTTTGCGCCTATTTATAAGACAAAGGCGCCTAAAATTACCGCTTCAACTTCGACACGCACTCACACGTGATTGACGCGAGTCCACGCACACGCCGGCTCGAGTGCCCAACTACCGCCGGCGCGTATGACGACGCCAGATAAGATAGACCGCCACCGACCTAGCAATCATCATACGGACCCCTGGCCTCCAGATGGTGGCGCGCCGTGTCGCACCCGCCCTTCCCACAAATAACAAGGGATCCAGATCGACCTCGGCCCTATCAACAGCTTCGCCCTCACGGAAAGTCTACATCCACTTGGATCTCGGCAAACCAGCCCCTGTGATTCGTGCCGCCTGTATGCGCACCCCGACATCCCCGAAAGGGCGGTCTCTTAGGTCGGACTTCGCACCCACCACAGAGCAACACCACCCAGATCGGACCTCGGCGAACCTATGCAGAGGCGATATCCGTGTCGGACTTCACTTCCTTCGGTACCATATCTTTTCCAAGCGACGGACAACGCACCACCCAACCCGCCTCGCACCAGATCGCCAAATAAACCCTCACATCAAAAAGACAACACCTTCAACAACAACTCACCGAGCCACACCTCACCTCGGCAAGCGCTTTTCACTCCACCCCGCATCGTTGTCCCCGGCTATTCGTGGAGGGCTATGATGGGATATGGCCCAACCGATTAGGCCCATGCAACAGCCCAAACGAGCCGGGCCTAACGCTGGTAGCGGGCCCACGCTGTTGAGCCCAAGGCGAGCCCTAATCGCCTCCCAAAACCCTAGCCCCCGAACCGCCACCCCGGCCAACGGAGGACAGCCCAGAGCTAAAGCGAGGCGCCACCGCCAACGGAGGACACGCCTGTAACCAAGGTCACCTCGACCAATGGAGGACACGCCCCTGTAACCAGGTCGCGCCACCTCCACGTGGCGCATATAAGGCTAAGTGTCCCTCGCCCGCCAATGGAGGCACGCCAGAGGAAGAGTCACGCCACGCCCAATGGAGAGGTTGAGCACGCCTCAACAGTGCTAGAGTTGTATAAATAGAAGGAAACCGACATTAGAAGGGTTGGCAACTTATCGAATACTAAGAGCTTGTAACTACACTCACGGCATTATAGTGAAAGTATTGAGGAAACACCTCCGTGGACGAGATCTCATTAACGATCGAACCACGAAAAGCCTCGTGTTCTTATTGCTTTTCATAAATCTCGCACACTCACTTAACTAGATTTATCAAACCCCACACACAAACGAATCAAGATGGATGTCACCGTATACCAACCTCGATCTCTAAGTTGGTCACCAAGCACACGAGTGAGGAGTTCAATGCTAACTCGAGAGAGGAAGTGGTGCATGAAGACTCAAGAGAAGCAAGCATAAGAACTCGGTGAAGGAATCGGTAGAAAATGCTTTAGCCGGAAGCAGAAGCCCAACATCGAGCCCAATTAGAAGAAGATAACGCAACCTGACAACTTGAGAAATAGTATGCCGACACTTACAAACCAACGGTGAATATGTCAGTTAACCTCTCAATGATAGTAGAAGTTTGAAATCCTACCTTTCAAATGGATAGATAATTGATACAAGAAGATTGTTTAGTATGATTTTGTACTTATTCTTAGTGTGTTTATGCGTGTCATTTCCTGTGGCGTGTTCTATTTCTGTCGTTGTTTTGATTAGTATTTATCGATTTAGACTTATTTGGTTTGCTTCGCAGTTTTTGTAGGAAACAACGTTAAATAAGATGAAATGGATCATACAAGGATAGATGTGAAAATTTTATAATGTTAAAGAGCATCTCGATAGGAGTCCATAGGCGCAAACGGATTGCAATTCGGAGTTCGGACAAGAGAGAACGGCGAAACAAAAAAGTCACAAGACAAAGCGTGCCAAATGCGCCGGCCGGTACCAATGAGCGGGCGACACTACCCTAGCGTCGGCCTCGCCTCCAGCTTCGCACCTTGCATCTCGCGTACCCCAACGTCGACGGCATCCCTAGCACCAGGCTCATCTGACCTCACGCACCACAGCATCGGCCGCGTCCCCAACGTCGGCCGAAGCACCTTGCCTTGCCCCACGGCGGAACCCAACGCCGTGTCCCCAGCGTCGGCTGAAGCACCTCGCCCTGTCCCCTGTGAAATCCAGTGTCGGCCACGTCCTCAATGCCTATCGAAGCACCATGTCTTGCCCCCCCGCGCACGATCTTGCACCCAGCGCCGGGCTCACCCCCGTCCGACATTGGGGCACTCTCGGACCTCTCCAAGCCACCTCAAGACCGGCCGCCCCGCCTCGATGCTGAGGCACTCATAACTGGAATAGGATCTATTTATACCATTTTTTCGGTGGACATGGCGGAGACTGAGTCTCAGAGTCAGCCAAGAGTCCTTCCATACCTGCACGGGAAACAAGAAAAAGTAGCAACTGGTGATTAACTACTCATATCGGGGAGTACCATTCCGGGGAGCCACCCGCAATGCCGGTTTCATTCCGTCCGGTGCTGGGCGAGCTATTTTGGGCCTATTTCAACTTATTTTTGGACTTTTTCGAGGGTTTTATAAAAGGGGAAGCAGCCGACTTTTTGGAGGGACACAACTTATTCACGCGATTTATTTCTTTTTCCCTTTTCTCTTCCTTTCAATTCCTGTGCTTGGATTAACATTTGGATTAAACGATTCCGGATTTTTGGATGACGAATTTGTCAATGAAAGGTTTGTAAGTTTTTCTCGTTTCATTATGTCTATGTAATTGCTATGAGAATAATTTCTACCATGAGATGAATGAGCGATTTATAATGAAATAAATATTGGATTTGTTCTTATCTTGAATCGTGATTGTTATGTTGATGATTTACGATTTCTCATCCGTATAAATTGATTATTTCATGATCTTAATACACGGGCTGGAATGAATAGTGTAGATTGATTATGTTCTTATGTTTGATTATTAATTAATGCGAGAGCATAATTATGTTAAATATAAGTTTGATGACGAGCGGGGTTGAGAGACTAGTTTGTCGTTTAGTGATTAATATATGTGGATAGATGTTTGCTATCGTGTGCATTTGAGTTAATTATCCTTCGTAGTTGATGATGGCAGGGTTGAGAGGCTAGTTGTCATTAATTTCGAGTCTAGCATAGATAGGGTCGAGAGACTAGTTTATGTTAAGCGCTAGGTGAGAGAGTGTGTGTAGTTTATTACGTTGTGGACCGGTCATTAACTCATTGATAGCGAGGAAAAGTTTGAATCCTAGAACACCGTCTCCAATTCCGTGTATCTGCCAATTCCTCTTATTGTCCAAGTACACCATTTTTCCTGCTTTCTTTTCTTTCCTGCTTTCGTCCGTTCCGTGATAGCCCCCTTTATGTTAGGACATTAGTTCCTTTTTATGTTTTTTTGTATAGATATAGAACAGTAGCCCTATTAAGCCTTCCTTGAGAGTACGACTGGGTCGACCTTACCGCTCTATAAGGACTTCGTAAAATTACGAGCAAATTAGAGAACAACTAGGTTGGAGCAAAATTTTGGCGCCGTTGCTTTGTTTTCCGTTTTTCCATTTGTTTTTCTGTTTCTTCCTTCCCTCCCCTCGTGCTTCTTTTTCTTTGTTACTATTTTCTCCAACAAAGCTTGTGATCTTGTTTTTGTAGTTGGTGTCTGTTAATGTAGGGTTACCGACGACACGAGTATGGTCAGACAGGCCTGGATGATGAAAGCTCATCGTGTTGGGCAAATTCTTCTTACGGAGAAGGAGCCCAGTTCGACTATTTTGAGGGATATCCGTTAGGCTGTGAGCATCAAGCCTATGATTCATACTGGAGGCATACTCTGAGTTCTTCATGTAGTCAGGACCTCTTGTTCCAACAACATCCTATTCAACCGACATTAGATGATACATTACATGCTTTCATTCAGGCGAGTCAGCCGATGAAGCCAACATTGGAAGACACACTGATTTCTTTCATACAGATGAGTCAACAAAGGTTCGAGATGGTGGACGCATCTCTCGAGCGTTTAGTGACCTAAGTCAATCAGCTAGCCAGGATAGTGGAAGAATTGGTTCACAACCAAAGTGTGGAGGAGATGCTGAGAGAACTGGGGCAAACTTATTTTGTCATATTCCTTGAAGAGGATGAAGTTGAGGGGAGAATCAGGACAGATGATGAAAGTGAAGAGTCGAGGTTCCATCAAGTTGAGACTAAGTATGGACAACCTTATCTCTTCCCGAACCAGTTGGATGATAAAGAGATGACACACGTTGAGGTGGCAAATATGATTTTTCGATATCCTAATTTACCAAAGTATTGTGCTCCAGGAGTTGAGGTTATCTATTTTGCTCTAGAGAATATGAGTTGAGGTTATCTAATTTGGTATTCCTGCAAGTGAAGGATTATGGATAGTCCGTGTCGTGCTATAGAAACGAGTGTTGCATGGGAGGCAACCTACAAGTTTATTTGTTTATCTGCTTTGTTTCTTTTCTTTTTCTTTTCAGGTTTTAAATAAGTGAGATGAAAATTGTGGCGAGCTGTATATCATGAAAACTCAAACCCCTGGACGTCGCCTGTATATAATGAACACTCAAACCACTGGACGTCGCCACCGCCATACCTCGTTGATATGCTCTCTCAATTTCAGGGAAGTTCACTTCTACATTTTATATTTTTTGTTTTTGCGCACTCAGTGTAGTGTGTTATCTAAAGTGTGGGGGTGTGCTTGTCATCTTTGTGTGTTTGCATGTGACTTGTGCTTGTTTTGGGTGTGTCGTCCTCCCTTTTATACCTTTTGTTTGCATTTGAGTATTCTTTATCGTCTAGTATACGAGTGGAGTTGAGTGAGCATGATTTGATTGGGTATGCACGTCCGAACTGATTTCTAGTAATTCTTGTCGATGCGTGACTTGACTTGATAATTATTGATGATTGATCTAGCCATGGGACATGTCAAAGTAAATTGCGATGAAGTGATATGTGTGGTTGATGGTCGTTGCTACTTGTATGGTCTCCTTGCATGTCTTATCTCGAAAAAAAGAAAAAAAAATATGAAAATGTGCAAAGTTTGTTATAAAAAAAAAGAGTTTCAATAATTTTTTGATGTATTGATGGGTTGAATAAGTGAGCTTAAGGTTAGAATAAGGATCTCTACTTCTCTCGCTTTATGTTGCTTCTCGAATGGAAGCTCAAAAGTGATGAGCATGGGAAACCACATTAGGATACTCGGGTTTACAACTCGAAGGTTTGACTTAATGAATATTTTCCTATAATCCTCCTTGATTTGTCACATCTGATATTTATGGTTGTGTGTTATGTTAAAAATGAGATGTGTTATGCAAGAGATATATATGAGTCGGCTATTCAACTTTTGATTGCATGTGGATCGGATTTGTGATTTGTTTTGATTAAGTCACATGCTCAATAAATTGTTTATTCATTACCATGTTAAGAAGTGTATCGATTTAGAAATTCTAGGAAGACGTGAAGTTATGGTATGATCCACTTGGATATGTATTTTCTCGATTTCTTTTCTCGTGTCATGGTGATAATGTTTGCTTGAGGACAAGCAAAGGTTTAAGTGTGGAGGAGTTGTTTACTATGATTTTGTCCTTATTATTGGTATATATATGCATGTCGTTTCATGTGGTTTGTTCTATTTATGTGGTTATTTTGATTAGTATTTACCGATTCAGACTTATTTGGTTTTTAAGTTTTTGTAGGAAACGGCGTTAAATAGGAAGAAATCGATCTGATAAGGATGGATATGAAAAGTTTACAATGTTAAAGAGCATCTCGATAGAAGTTCATAGGCACAAACGAATTGCAATTCGAAGTTCGGACGAGAGAGAATAGAGCGAAACAGCAAAGTCACGCACAGGCGCGCCTAGCGTCGGCCGGCACCCAGCGAGCGCTGGGTGCCACTACCCTAGTGCCGACTAGACCCCAGCGCCGGCCTCACCTCCAGCTTTGCACCTTGCATCTCACGATCCCAAAGATCGATCAGATCCCCAACGCAGCTCTTCTCGACTCCACGCACCGCAAAGACCGGCCAAGCACTCGCCTACCCCTGCACACCAAGATCGGCCGCTGCACAAGCACCTTGCCTGCCTCCCGTAACTCCAAAGACTGCTGCATCCCCAACGCCGGCTGAAGCACCTCGCCTTACCCATCGTGGTAACCCAAGACTGCCAAGCACCTCACCTTGACCCCTTCCTCCTCAAGACACCTGCATCCGGCACGCCTCACCCCCATCCGACGCTGGGGCATTTTCTCGGCACCTCTCCAGAAGCCACCTCCCAGCCAGCTTCGCCCCATCCGGCGCTGGGGCACCCTCCCAGTATCATTCCAAGGAGCCACCCCTAGCGTCGGTTTCATTCTGTCCGGCGTTGGGAGGACTATTTTGGGCCTATTTCAGCATATTTTTGGGCTTTTCGAGGGTTTTATAAAAGGGGAAGCAACCGAGTTTTTGGAGGGACACAGCTTATTCACGCGATTTATTTCTTTTTCCCTTCTCTTTTTCTTTTCCTTTTCTCTTTCCTTTAATTCTTGTGCTTGGATTAAAATTTGGATTGAACGATTCCAGATTTTTGGATGACGAATTTATCAATGAATGGTTTGTAAGTTTTTCTCGTTTCATTATGTCTATGTAATTGCTATGGGAATAATTTCTACCATGAGATGAATTATCGATTTATAATGAAATAAATGTTGGATTTGTTCTTATCTTGAATCGTGATTGTTGTGTTGATGATTTGCGATTTCTCATCCATATAAATTGATTATTTCATGATCTTAAAATACACGGTCCCGAACGAATAGTGTAGATTGATTATGTGCTTATGTTTGATTATTAATTAATACGAAAGCAGAATTATGTTAAATATAAGTTTGATGACGAGCTGGGCCGAGAGACTAGTTTGTTGTTGAGTGATTAATATATGTGGATATGTGTTTGCTATCGTGTGCATTTGGGTTAATTATCCTTCTTAGTTGATGATGACATGGTTCAGATGCTAGTTGTCATTAATTTTGAGTCTAGCATAGACAGGGTCGAGAGACTAGTTTATGTTAAACGCTAGGTGATAGAGTATGGGTAGTTTACTGTGTTGTGGACCGATCATTGGATCAGTGATAGCGAGGAAAAGTTTGAACCCTAGAACACCGTCTCCAATTTTTTTTATCTGCCAATTCCTCTTGTTGTCCAAGTACACCATTTTTCCAGCTTTCTTTTCTTTCCTGCTTTCGTTCGTTCCATGAAAACCCTCTTTATGTTAGGACGTTAGTTTCTTTTAATTTTTTTGTATGGATATAGAACCGTAGCCCTGTTAAGCCTTCCTTGAGAGTACGACTGGGTCGACCTTACCGCTCTATAAGAACCTCGTAAAATTATGAGCGACCTAATGTAAAGGTATTAAATTCTAGACAATACCCTTGACACTATAATCAAGCGATTCAAAAAAATATGGAGTAAATTCTCATGGCATTAAGTTAGGGATTTGAAATATTATCAAAGTGGATGTAGGAGCATGATCTCTTAACCAATATAAATTTGTGTCTTCTTTATTACTTCATCTACTCATGCTTTTCAAATTACACTATTTAGTTTCATCTGCTTAAGTTTGAAAAACTCTAGATTTGTTTTATTCACTTAGCTGCATGTAACTGAACAAACATGCAAGAAAATGGTTTTAACAGTTTTAGTGAAAATGAATGCAAGTATAAATAACTTTGGCTAACAACTTCTGCACTAGACATTCATTAGTCATATACTCCGGGTGAAAAATGAACAGTAAATTAATATGTGAAATGAAATACCTTTTCTCGAAAAAAATAAATGAAAAGAAAAATGATTTAAACAAGAATAAGACTTAGTTGAAAGAAGGTCTAAAATAACAAACTTCTTAATTGGACTCTCATATTTTCACAATATGCTTTTTCAATATGTGAATATACATCACCGGAGGTCTCTTTCCACTTTATGAAGCAAACAATTAATATATTTTTATTTTTAAGATATTATCGCACATGTTAATTAGATTTTTGTCCTTTGTATTCAAATTTCGTCTTCATTTGCAATTTCGAGCACTAAATTATTAAAATAGCACTACCTTATATATATATATATATTATGTGTCGATTTTTTCAGATGGTCTGTCCAAATATATGTCGTGATTCTCAGTTTAGTTAATAAATATGTGGAGAGGATTGTTTCGGTTATATCAACACGTTTGAGACTTTTATATTTTCTTCTTAATTTCTAGTAGCAATAGAAAATTTAATCCATCTCACCCTTTACTTTTTTCCCCGATTTTACACATTTTCTATAACTTATTAAATATATTTTAGTACTTTTCTTCTTCTTTTATTGTGAGGAGAAAAAAATAGTTAAAACAAGAGAAAAAGTAGCGCACTAGGTGCGTTTTTTTTTTTTTGAGAAGAATTAAAAATAGTTAAAAGAATAGATAAAAGTAGCACAATACGTGCGGTAGCAAATTATGAATCTTTATGTCTGGAGAATTCTAGGTGAGAATTTGGGACCGACTGAAATTCCTGTCCCACCCGAGTCCCGACGGATTCGGACCCCAGTCCCAAATTTACTGTTCGGACGGACCGGACGAGGAAATTTTGATTTTCAAGTCGGGAAGTCCCAGTCCTGTTCGAACTCAAGTCCCGATTTTAAATATACCTAATTTTAATTTCGGACTTTTACACGTTTGCAATTTTGACTTCGGACTTGGGACATTTTGGGACTTGGGACATTTTCTAATTTTGGATATTTTCGGTAATTTGGGACATTTTCTGCAATTTCGGGACATTTTCTGAAATTTCAATTCGGGACCGGGGCTAAAATTGTAAATTTTCGGACCGAGTCCCAAGTCTCGATCGACCGGACCCAAAATTGCAAAATTCGGACTTCTGACTCTGGACTCTGGACGGCACCTGTCCCACCCGATTCTCACCCCAGAGAATTTTGTTTTCTTGCACGTGCCTATTAAAGAATTGAATGATGTGTCAATCTTATAACCAATTGTTACTTTTGCCTTATTCAACGTCTATAAAAGAGTATTACGTGTGTGTATGGCTGCCAGAGAGAGTGGTACGCCTGGTTAATCTTAGGGTTGCTCTCGGGTTGACCGCGACGTAGCCTTTAAAATTTCGTATTAATTTACCAAAAAAAAAAGAGTATTACTTTCGCACATTATTTCTTATTATTCAAATTCACATTCATTCATTATTTATTTACTAAAAAATCATTCATATCATTTATAACTTAACACATGATAAGATCATTTTATATTCAAACAATATCCATCAATAATTTTATTAAAACTTGTGTCATCACAAATGATACACTTACCTTGAACGAAGAGATTAACATTCCTCCATGTTCGGATTTCAATAATACTTTATATTTAAATCATTATACAAATTTTATTAGATTTAATTATGTCGTAAAGTTTATAACGTACAAGGGAAAAATTAGAAAAATTTATTGATGGGAGATGATTTTTATAAATTTCGAATTCTAGATTTCCATAAGTTAGTTTTTCTATGATTTGATTTGATAATTTACTTTTGCACAACAATTTGCATAAATATAAAAAATTACGATTTTATAAGTATAAAATTTTTTAAAAATATTGATAGGTGGCTCTTTTCGAAGTAAGATTCGTTTTGTAGTTCTTTAAATAGTTGTCTTAATGTTTTCAGAGTCAAACTTTCATATGTTTTTGAGTTTTCAATAATTTTCGTTTCTCGTTGAAGAACGTTCGTATGTTGTGAATATCGTCTCGTTTCATGTTAATCCAGTCTGAAACTGACGGATTGGCGTGAATATGCTGGAAAAAAAATTTAGGAATAATGCCAAACTGTATAGCTCAAAAAAATTCAGTTGAGTGGGTTGCCCAGTTTAACCGAAACTCTTTTCATTATTTGATTGTCAAACTTCATTACCTTGCTTTTTAATTTCATAATAATGTGTCGTTTCGGATGTTGGGGTATGTTATATTTTGAAATTGCTCTTATCGTTTCATTCTTCTGTCTTTTTACTCAAACATATAATAGAAAATTATCTAACAAAAATTAAGAACTTAAAATTAATTGTTTAGGAAAATTTCTTGATTGAAATAACACTCATTTTTGTATTTAACATAAGGTTAAATATCTTGATTGAAACAACATAATCTATATTTTGTTGCTAGAATATGTTTATTGATGATATTATACATTCTAAAAACTATAAACTTTCTTGCCAGATGGGCTAGCCTGAAAATCGAAGATTTAGAGTTGGATCGAAAATTTTGAACTAAAAACAGCCTAACTAAATTGGATTCAATATAGCTTGGGTTCAAATAAATTCTAGTCAAAATTGAATGGATTGACCAGATGGACATCATTATTTGTCAATATCTGAATAAATAATAATTATCAAACAATTAATTGTGAACTTAGTTAATATAATCCCGTGAGCGTCCAAGGTCGATTTGTAAGGGCGTAAATCATAATTCCACCAACATATTTTAAATTTGAATTATAGAGTGCACATAGAAGTCGCGAATATCTCGAAAGAAATAATAATAAAAAGATAAAACATAAAGTGAAAATATATGATGAATTTGCATTAACCAGTTGGGTACCACTTATATATGGTGAGATATGAGAAATACAAAACACGGAATAATTGTGGTTACAAATGACTATTCATGTACAAGTAGAGTAGCATTATTGGTACATACAACAATCAAGGATTGATGGCAACCGGGTGCGAGAAGAAAGTGACAGTGGAATCTACAAACAAACATTATCATGATCCACGAACATCATCCGAATAAATTAATTATAATATCTCTTACAATTAATAATCCCGAAATAACCAAAAAGATACGATTTGTCAATTTGAACAATCCCGACAATTAGATTACTTTTTTTTTTTTATTGATATTATTGGGAGCTCAGAATGTTACACTACAACAAGCATTAGTGAAACCATATGCTCACGCGATAAATTTAAATAATTAATTATATATATATAGAAGAAGTATTTGAGTATCAATCTCACCGATATCATCGATCTCATACCAAATCCCATCAATCGAATCACTTTTTTGAGAAATACTAGACATCTAAGTCATACAAGTAAAAAGATCAATTCATTGATAAGAAAAAGAAAAAACGTAAATGGGGGTTGGATTGAAGATAAAATAGAATCCTGGATCGTGAATAGTGATTCGATTGATGATGAAGAAAGAGAATTTTTGTTCGGCCCTCGCCTTAACGATGTAAAAGGATTGATCAAATTCTATTGAGTTTGACTCATAGTGATCATTTATCAAAGAATGACTCTGGTTATCAAATGATTGAACAACCGTGAGCAATTTACTTACGATACTTAGTTGAAATTCATAAAAAGTATCTATTGAATTATGAGTTCAATACATCCTCTTTGGCAGAAAGAAGAAGTATATTGATTTTTTCCCAATAACTGAATACTTTTCTATTGGAACCCCACACGCAGCGGTGGAACAAATGAAATATTTCTTTAGTTCATATACAACTAGCAATATATATATATATATATATATATATCAAATAAGAATCATTTTTAACGCGGTAACCAAGAACATAAAATTTCACTATGAACAAATGAATTATTATAAAAGTTGATGATCTATTGAAAATTTCATCAATCCAAAAATTCAACATTATTCACCCGAGTTCGAATCCCATGAGGGACGAAAATTTTATTTTTTTTGGATTCAGTAACTTTCCCTCGGATTCATCAACTTTCACAGTGAATTTATCTTTTTTTGGTTCTCACGTTCTCATGATAAAAATATTTTCACGTTAACCATCCCCTATATATATTTAGGGAGTTGATCAAATGAGAACTCCAAATTTTTTTAGAACTAAGAACTAATGTGGTCCATCATATTTTAATTATAAATCATTTATTATCATCATATTTTAATTATAACTGTTTAACCCTATAATTAAGGGATTTTATATATTCATTCACGTAACTATTCTCATATGCATAATCACTAAATTACATGCACAACATCATGAATTACATGAACGTAACAATTAATTGAAATGTGATAGCATGCACAAGAACTACGATTACATGAACAACAACATGAATTACACGAATAACGAAGAATTGAATATGAAATATTCAAAAAATCGAAAATTTAAGGATTTAACTATTTTTTATTAAATAATTATAAATCATCCGATCTTATTCAATCTAACGATAGTTATTGATTCTTAGTTCTTATTTAACAAACAAAACTATCTCCTCACTATAGATAGTGTGACCTGATGCGTTGACAGTTCAAACAATAACATTTCACTCATGGGAATCATCTACTATCATTTGCATATTTTTACTTACTATTGACGAGAATATGTGTCAGTTGAATTTTAAAAAAAATAAAATACTATTGAACTGAAATTATTGAGTTGTCTGAGCCGTAGGGGTGCTTATTGACCGAAACCGAAATTTCGGTTAACCGAAATTAAAATTCTCCAAATTCAATAACCGATTGGTTAATCGGTTATCCAATTAACCGATCGGTTAGTCGGTTCGGTTATTGGATAACCAAAATTATCCGAATTAAATTTCTTTATTTGCTTATTTGACTAATTAAATTAATTTTTAAAGTTGATAATAATAAAAAAAAAATTATTATTTCAATCTAATTAAACTTATTTTTAGTTTAATAATAGTAATAATAAATTATTAATTATTATAATTTTGGTTATTCGGATATATCCATTCGGTTATCGGTATACCTGATAGCCGAAATTAATCTTAAACTAATAACCGATACCGATCCAATAATCGAATTAATCGGTTATTGGATACCGATAATCGATCGGTATCGGTTCGGTTCGATAATAACTGATATCCAATACCCGTTTGATCACCCCTACTGAGCCGGAACCAAACTAACTGATAGGATATGGCTCAACCTCTCAGGCCCATTAGCAGCCCAAACGAGCCGGGCCTAACCTAATGTTGCCCTACTCGTAACGCCTGCATTTACGCCCCCAAACCCTAATTAAAGGCGGAGTTAAGGGCACGATAACGGGTAACGGTGGAAATCATGGGCAATGATAGTGAGATCATGGTCATTATAGGAAGATCATGAGCCCGCCAATCAAGGATTCGTGATTAGGTTTACGTTTGTGTATAAATAGAGTTAGATTGAAGGTAAAAGGGTTAGCAAATTCTTCAATACTAGAGCTCTTTGAGATACTCATCAGTAATAAGATTATAGTGAACATCTTGAGGACTATCTTCTCCGTGGACGAGATCTTTCTTTTGATCGAACCACGTTAAAACTCCCGTGTTCTTTATCGCTTATAAATCTTTCATATCGACGAGACAGATTTATCATTGGCGCCGTCGTGGGAAACTCTCTTGAACAAAAAGTCGTGTTTTCTACAATCTAATGGAAAGGACACGTGCAAACGCTAGTACGGCCGGCGATTGTAGGGAAAACGAATGTTAACCTCGCCCGAGGATCCATCTTGGGTGTTTAATTCACCATACATTGATTATATACCCAGCATGCGCCTATATAATTAATTGCAACACGTAGGGTTTTCTCGTGTTTACCTTTGATCCGCCGAGGTGGATCGAACGATGAACGGATCGAACGGTCGAGACTCGTGCTTTGACCTTCCGGATCGTATCCCGGATGCCCAATCTCCAACGCCGAGTGAGGACGATCTATGGAGAATACTACAAGAAATCACCTCAACCCTAGGCTAATTTTCTAGATTCACTCTTATGAAGTGGCGGTAAAATTTGCTCTCAATTATTAAGATTAACCTGACTTTATCTCATACCTTATATTTATAATGCACTACCTTAATCCTATATGGAATATTACCATAATCCTATATGGAATATTACCATAATCCTATATGGAATATTACCATACTCTTAGGATTATTTCCATACTCTTAGGATTATTTCCATACTTTCAAGATTATTACCATAATCTTATATGGAAAGGATCTATGCATATACCATAAATATAATTATATCCATGTGGGATAAAGAGAATAAAATCTTTCCTTTGAGAGCAGAAGGGGGCGCCGATTTCTTCCAGTAGCTACGGGTCTGGACGGGCCAAATTGTGGATCAAATGCAAGGAATAAAGATGGGCCTCAAATAAATTAATTATCTTATGTTCAAATTTTAACATAAATTAATTTATAAACATTCGATCATGCCACTAGAGAAAGAATGTCGACTTACCCTTTATTACCGGTTGAGTCGGGCTTGCACTTAGACATTACGAATCCTCGTATTTAAGATATCGAACGTCCATTAATCATTTATAGCAATCGATCGCTTAAAACGATTAATAACTTCATTTCCTTAAGTAGTACCACTCAACCTTATTATTGTACTTGAGCTAACTCAACCTGCAGGGTTTAGTACAATAAACCTTTGAGCTCCTTAAGGGACGCCATCATCCTAAACGGATACGGTGACTGACATGATAACTAGCGTGACATACAAGATCGCCACCACCCAAGACGCGGAGAATTGGTTAGAACATATAACCCTCACTCATAACAAGTCAAAGTGATGGTCAAGAACTCATACTCACCTAATACCTTATCGAGGTTTAGATCATCGTAAGTCACCGAGATCTTGGTTCTTCACGACGGTCGAAAGAAGAACTCATCTCATCGTGATCCTTCAATACGTCCGAGACGCATCAAAGATAGACAAGCAACTAAGTCAAGTCACTTCTTATCTATACTGCAGCCTAAACCGACAACTCGCCCTTAAGTCATCTCACCGTGAAACTTTTATATCTCATTAAGCTTGACCAATCATACGTACTTACGTGATCTTCTACACAATCGTATGATCTAACTTATATATGAGATAAGGGACACGATATATGCAATCAAGTATTCAAATCGATAGAGATTGTAATAGTGGTAACAGAAACATTGTATACAAGCTCAACCAAACCGCTTTCAAGATACAACCAACAATCTCCCACTTATACTAAAGCAAACTTTTAGTATACAATGTGTCTCTACTAGCTATTACAAACAACCATCACTTTGCTTCTCCCACTTATACAAAAGTTTCCTTTCTAAGTGGGTGCCATCGCGCAATCCAAGTCCTCTAACGTGTCCATCGTAGACTTTTTGCGCAGCTCTTCGTGAATGGATCCGCTAGATTTTCCGTCAGATCAATCTTTTCAATCAAGACGCCACCGCCTAACGATTTCTCGATGACATGGTACTTTCTCTCTATGTGTTTGGTCGCCTTGTGGGTCCGTGGTTCCTTCGAGTTTGCCACATCGCACCGAGTTATCACAAGAACTATGATACTCTTGGGCAAACCAGTACCACATCTAGATCCACGAGGTAGTTCTTGAACCATACAGCCTCCTTAGAAGCCTCCGGCGGCTACATATTCGGCTTCCATGGTAGAGTCCGCAATGCATCGCCGCTTGCACTCCGCCAGATACGGCTCCACCTCCCAAGGTAAACACATAGCCCGAGGTCGACTTTTTCTCATCACGGTCACTTGGAAACCGAGTCCAGATAACCCAAAGGCATTAGACTATCTCGCATGGTAAACCAGCCTATAATCTCGAGTCCTTTTCGTGTACTTGAGTATATGCTTTATCGCAGTCCAATGAGCTTGTCCAGGTTAGATCGATATCTAGCTACTATGCCTACCGTGATAGCGTATATCGGGCCTCGTGCATAGCATTGCGTACATGAGACTTCCTACGCGGAAGCGTAGCGAACTTGTCTCATTTCCTCTATCTCCTTTGCAACACAGTGATCTGCTTTTAGATAAAGGAACGCCATGTCCGAAGGTAGCAATCCTTTCGGCGGTCTCGCATACTAAAACGAGTAATCACAAGATCAATGTAAGACGCCGAGATAAGCTCAACATTTTCTTCTTGCGATCTCGGTAAACCTTGATCCCAAGAATGTACGCTGCATCTCCTAAGTCTTTCATTTGAAACCGATCGGATAGCCAACTCTTTACGCCTCGATACAACTTCACGTTGTTGCCAACTAGAAGGATGTCATCTACATAAAGTGCAAGAAATACCACATCACCGTTGACATCTAACCGATACACACAACTCTCGCTAGCAACTGGGTAAATCCATGGACTTTACCACCTCGTCAAAGCGTAAGTTCCATGATCGAGGTTCGCTAAGTCCATAAATGGACTTCTTAAGCTTCCATACTAGATGCTCTTCACCCTTTACCAAATAACCTTCGTGTTGTTGCATATAGATGTCTCTACCTTCCTCAAGGTAACCGCTTAGAAAAGCGGTTTTAACATCCATTTGCCAAACCTCTGTGTTCAAGTGGGCTGCTATGGCTAGAAGAATTTCGATGGACTTGAGCATTGCTACAGCGAAAAGGTCTCATCGAAATCGATGCCCTCAACTGAGTGTACCCTTCGCCACAAGCCCGGCTTTGAAAGTCGAAACCTCTCCATCTAATCTCTTCCTCTCAGATATCCACTTACTACCTATGGCTTCCTCGCCATCCGGTAGAGGTGTCTTTCATATACATCCATAGCCGTTATGGACTCCATTTCTAAGTCCATAGCGGTGTGCCATGATCTTGCATCAATATCTCAGACGCCTCCTCAGATGTCCATGGGTCGATTATCGCATGTTCGTCTGCCGACTAAACCAAGATTCACCCACGAACATAAATCGCCGGGTCGACGAACAACCCTCCCACTACGACGAGGTTCTACAGCACAATGGCAACGGTGGGTGCAGATACTTGTGGTTCTCTAACTTGCACAACTTGTCGTGTAGGTACCACTTGTGCGGTCGGTATCTCCAGTGGAACTCGACCCACTTCAATTTCTTGAAGTATCCGTGTCGATCCTCCCACTAGACTCGACATCTCGCACCTTCGCCTAATCGGTGGTGGAATACGATCATCTTCTAATTCTCAAGAATGATTTCAACTTTGGACTTATGATTTTCATGTAGTCCTCTTCTAAGAATCGAGCATTAGTGCTAATAATGACCTTCCGATCCTTAGACTATAGAATAAACCACCTTCGCCCTCTAGATAGCCAATAAACAACCTTGCGCCGATCTAGCCTCCAACTTGTCGCCTTCTTGTTCAAAGACATGTGCCGGATCGCCCATATCCTTATGTGGCTTAAACCGGGCTGCGCCCAAACCACAACTCGAAGGGGTCTTTTCGACCGACTTGACGGTACTAGATTTAGCAAGTATGCCGCCTCTAAGGCATATCCCGAACGAAATAGGCAATGTAGCATAACTCATCATAGATCTAACCATTTCCAAAAGAGTCCTATTTCTTCGCCCGACACACCATTTTGTTGTGGTGTGCACGGTGAAGTCTTACCGGGAGGTAATCCCACACTTCACTAGATAGTCCATAAACTCGTTATCGAGGTATTCGCCACCGCGATCGACCGCAGCGACTTGATACTTTTACCTAGCTTCGCCTCCACTTCCGCCTTAAACTCTTTGAATTTCTCAAAGCATTCGCACTTGCGCGAAGCGGTATATGTATCCGCACTCGAGTAATCGCCAATGAAAGTGACAAAATACTGTGACGCTCCACGAGCTTGTGTGGACATTGGTCCACACAGTCGAATGGACTAACTCCAACATTTCTTTAGCTCTATAACCCTTCGCTTTGAAGTCCGGTCGACATCTTACCTTCTATACAGATTCGCAGATCGGGAACCGAGTAACCGTGAGATCACCCAACGCCCATTCTTAGCCGCCTTTGGATCCTATTTAGATTGATGTGACCTAATCTAAGATGCCGAGAAAAGTAGAGTCATTTTATGAAGAAAACTTTCTTTTTAGGGTTTGATGAAGATGCAACATAGTTATAGTACTATGTTTTATGAAATAGTATAAAGCGAATTATATAAGGTGCCTACACGATAACTTCGCCATTTCTTATGATAGAAACACCACTATCAAAAATAATGTAATATCCATGAGTAAATAATTTCAAACAAACAAGGTTCCACCGAAAATCCGCACATATAAAACGCCTTTCAAAACTAAAACCGTTGTCCCAAAACATAAAGAAACATCTCCAATCGCAATGCCTGACTTTCGCCGCCCATGGAGATCGTTATCTCGCCATCAAACAGCCTCCCTTGTCCGCAGAACCCCGCAGGTGTAACAAACATGATCATTCGCCAGATCTACTACCCAAGAATGGGTAGAACAAGTCGCTAAACATGTTTCACATTAAAGCAAACGGCGCACTGAGCCTTGAGCATAGGGCACTGGCCTCCAATGCCCGCTTTACCGCACTTCAAGCACTTGCCCTTCTCCTTTAGCTTCTTCAAGCCTCCCGTGGCAACCATGTTCTTGCTCCCATTACTCCCACTATTTCCTCGCCTTTACCACCTTTGGCACCCCTTTTCTATTTCCATTTTGCAACGAAAATTTTGGGCCCTTAGATGTGCTAGCAAGAGCATGTGCTCCTTTTCCCATAACTCCTTCCGCAAAGAACAAGATCATTAAGCAACCGACTAAGTGTAAACTCGGTCTTGCTCATGATCGCATTCACGCGAAAGTTCTCAAAGACTTGGCAGTGTGTTGAGGATGATATCGACCTTGGCTTCGCCGTCAATACCTCCTCCCAACCGATCAAGACTATCCATGAGATGAGTCATGTGGAGACATGTTCATGGACCCAACTTCCTTCTTCCATCTTACACGCCAAGATTTCTCTCATTGTGTGGAAGCGGATCGTCCGATCCGATCGCCCAAACTTACTCTCGAGACTCGACCAAATATCGGTCGCGCTCGCCATCGATCGATGTCAGCACCGCAAGCCTTCGACATCGTAGTCATCATATAGCATTTAGCCATATTGTTCGACTTATTCCAAAGTCCGCCGACTCGCCGCTCATTAGTCGACGCGCAAGAAGGGCATCGGTTTAGGAGTAGTGAGAACAAACATGTGTTCTTCAATGATAAGAACATATTCCATGTTTCGCTTCCACTCGATAAAATTTGGACCGGATAACGGATTTTGTGCGAGCATATTGATAATCGGCGTAAGAGACATATCTCGAAACGATAATGTAAAACACATAAGCATACGATCGCAAAAATTTGTAACAATAATATTGTAACCTTTGATAAAACAATATTAATCAAACCTCCAATCGCCCAAGGAATCCCACATGCAAGCCACGCGTGTGGACGCTATACATAAACCCCCGACTGCACTAAAATATACCTTTTAGTCGCTTAATTTCAATCCATGTCAACTTATCCTTATGACAAATGAAATTAATGATTGACCTTACTGTACCACATCACTATCGCAAGAAGGACTTCATGGAAGTTGTACTTGAGGTGATGTCTAAGCATCGACCACAATTTTAACAAAAGAAATGAATTTTAGAATTGGTATACTCACCGGACCATACCGCCCAATTCAAATTCTTTGTTATCTCATTTTATATCTATCTCTAGAGAACTTATGAAAATCGCACATGCAGCCACGCTGTGGATCGCCACACATGAAACTCCCACTTCTCAATAGATTTAAAATGTTTTATTTAGAAATCTCATCTAACAAACTTATGATAAACAATGCAAGCAAGCCACGCTGTGGACGCTACTCACAAAGGCCTCACTTTGTTTAGAGATTAAAAGTGGAGGTCTCGACATTTTAATTTGAAAATTAATTTGTCGGGTTGCTTGCTTAGTCTTTTTATTCAAAAGGTTTGTCCATGCGCATCACGTAATCCTAGCATGCTTTTCTATAGAACTCAATATGTAAAACATGCTCGCAGTAATTCTAAAATATGCTTGATAAACGCGATAAACCTAGCATGCTTACTATGCGCATCCAATTACGTAAAACACTTAAAGGTTTGTCAACGTAATATAAACATACATAGCATGCTACCGCATAATTTAAACATCCACGACATGCATATGAACGATAAAAATAAAATAAAACGCTCATCGCGCCCAATCGTGAAACCCGCACATTTAAATCTAATCTATTACATAGATTTACAAAGTATGTAATTAAACTGAAAACGGCCTCGCGCACGGGCACGGACCGGATTCAACAATGGGCCTCGCGCACGGGCACGG
This sequence comes from Salvia rosmarinus, assembly GCA_036937905.1. Classification (NCBI taxonomy): domain Eukaryota; kingdom Viridiplantae; phylum Streptophyta; class Magnoliopsida; order Lamiales; family Lamiaceae; genus Salvia; species Salvia rosmarinus. The sequence goes on along the minus strand of CM072821.1, from coordinate 53,575,937 downwards.
ACCGAAAATCTGAAAACGGGTCCGGGCGGGTCGCCCAAAGAGTGTTGGGCCGCTAGGGCAAAGCCCGCCGCGCCCCGCCGCGCCGCCGCCTGCGTGCTCGCGCGGCTGCCTGCCTCGCGAAGGCGACCGCGACCGCCGAGCACGCTGCGCGCTTTTCCCCGAGCGCCGATCGTTCGGGCGAGACGCCGCCGCCAGCCGTCGAAACCGCGATCGCGAAGTCTGCCGCTGCGCCGGTAGCTCGCGCAACGCGCCGCCGCCGCTTCGCTAGCTCGCCGCCGCTGCTTCGCTGTATTACCGCGACCGCCGCCGCCGCGCGGGCGCCAGGATCTCGCGCGAACGCGACGCCCGTCGCCGCCGCGCCTCGCGATCGCTTTGCGATCGCGAGGCTCGCCGCGAGAAACCGCCCAGGCAATCGCCGAGATACCGCTTTTCCGCCGCTTCGCTCTTCGCTCGCTCGCTCGCTCTTCTTTACGATAAGATTTACATGATAAAATCTAATCTAACCACGGATTTTCTCGTGGTGTAAAACAAAACCAACAAAACAATAAACGAGCCACGATGAACGATGTATCCACAATTAAATAAACGCACGTAATAATCAAACGTGAATTAATCCAACAGAGCCAAGATTCGATCCCGTGCTCGATACCAATCGTAGGAAAACGAATGTTAACCCTCGCCCGAGGATCCATCTTGGGTGTTTAATTCACCATACATTGATTATATACCTAGTATGCGCTATATAATTAATTGCAACACGTAGGGTTTTCTCGTGTTTACCTTTGATCCGCCGAGGTGGATCGAACGGGATGAACGGATCGAACGGTCGAGACTCGTGCTTGACCTTCCGGACTGTATCCCTGATGCCCAATCTCCAACGCCGAGTGAGGACGATCTATGGAGAATACTACAAGAAATCACCTCAACCCTAGGCTAATTTTCGAGATTTACTCTATGAAGTGGCCGAAAATTTGCTCTCAATTATTAAGCATTAACCTAGACTTTATCTCATACCTTATATTTATAATGCACTACCTTAATCCTATATGGAATATTACCATAATCCTATATGGAATATTACCATAATCCTATATGGAATATTACCATACTCTTAGGATTATTTCCATACTTCAGGATTATTTCCATACTTTCAAGATTATTACCATAATCTTATATGGAAAGGATCTATGCATATACCATAAATATAATTATATCCATGTGGATAAAGAGAATAAAATCTTTCCTTTGAGAGCAAGAGGGGGCCGATTTCTTCCAAGAGCTACGGCCTGGATGGGCCACCTGTGGATCAAATGCAAGGAATAAAGATGGGCCTCAAATAAATTAATTATCTTATGTTCACCCTTGAACATAAATTAATTTATAAACATTCGATCATGCCACTAGAGAAAGAATGTCGACTTACCCTTTATTACCGGTTGAGTCGGGCTTGCACTTAGACATTACGAATCCTCGTATTTAAGATATCGAACGTCCATTAATCATTTATAGCAATCATCGCTAAAACGATTAATAACTTCATTTCCTTAAGTAGTACCACTCAACCTTATTATTGTACTTGAGCTAACTCAACCCGCAGGTTTAGTACAATAAACCTTTGAGCTCCTTAAGGGACGCCATCATCCTAAACGGATACGGTGACTGACATGTATAACTAGCGCGACATACAAGATCGCCACCACCCAAGACGCGAGAATCTGGGTTAGAACATATAACCCTCACTCATAACAAGTCAAAGTGATGGTCAAGAACTCATACTCACCTAATACCTTATCGAGGTTTAGATCATCGTAAGTCACCGAGATCTTGGTTCTTCACGACGGTCGAAGAAGAACTCATCTCACTCGTGATCCTTCAATACGCCGAGACGCATCAAAGATAGACAAGCAACTAAGTCAAGTCACTTCTTATCTATACCGCAGCCTAAACCGACAACTCGCCCTTAAGTCATCTCACCAGTGAAACTTTTATATCTCATTAAGCTCGACCAATCATACGCACTTCGTGATCTTCTACACACCGTATGATCTAACTTATATATGAGATAAGGGACACGATATATGCAATCAAGTATTCAAATCGATAGAGATTGTAATAGTGGTAACAGAAACATTGTATACAAGCTCAACCAAACTGCTTTCAAGATACAAATCCAACAATGATGTCGGTAACAACCGCAGAGAACGATCGGTGGTCACACAACGCCGGGAAAGGGATTATGGACGCCACCACCGGTCACACACCGAGGGTTACATGGAGAATGCTTCCATACACCCTCGTGATCGCCGCCCAACGAAGAGGAAGACGCCGACCTCGACGGTGAATGCGAGGTTCACCGCCCAACGAGGTCCTCGGTCGAGCAAAGGTCCGAGTTCCTCAACGCCAACCTCAATCAATTCCGCAGTTTCCTCAACCGTAGGACAACGGAGCGGGCCCTCAAGAGTGCCCGGCAGGATTACAGTAATCGAGGTCGCCACCTCCAAATAATCAACGCTCACCGCGCATAATGACCGCCCAATACTGTGGTTCATTCGCCGCATCTCCTCGCTGAGCCGCTTCTCCACCTCGACGTGATACCCATGTGAATGGACGGAAGGAAGGAGGAAAGACGAAGTCGAACTCCCTCAAGAGACGACAGACGCCGCTATCGATCTCCCACTCCCGAAAGGGATGGTAACGAGCTCCGGATTCGACCGACACGGACGAATTATCTCTCTTTTTCAAGGGAGACTCGATACACCCTCATGCACGATACCGGGCTCCGAATATTGCCGCATACGATGGCCTCGAGATCCTTCCGACTTCCTATTTGCCTATACCACCAACATGGCGAACCAAGGATGGAAGATTTATATGTGTAAGGTCTTTCCCGAGGTGTCGATCTCCAACGCCGACGTTGGTTCACCTCGCCGCCGTAACAGCATCCATTGCTTCAAAGACCTCATGGATCGCTCAAATGGCGCTTACCAAAAGATGCCGCCAACAACCTTCATCCGATCCGCTACAATCCGCCAAGGGCGGACGAAACAATGTCGAATTTCGCCTCCATTCATCATGGAATCCCTTAAAATAGATGAGTAACGATCTCTACATCATCAACGCATTCAAGAACGGATCCGACCGAGCTCAATAAAGAGATCACCCGCGAACAACCAAGATAGCTAGTCGCTTTGACCTTGGTTGACAACTTTGTCAAAGGACGAGTCGGACGGGAAGAAGAGAGAGATCCGAGATGAGCAATGATCGAGAGAAGGAAGCTGAGGATCGGGGCCGAGGTGCCGAACGCCAAGTGCTCGAAAGAATAAAAAGGGCCCAGAGAATCAAGGCCGGGACCTCGCCAAACCCCTCGTAATAACGAGCGCCTCTATTCAAATCCAGTATGAAATATTTGAGCTTCACATCGAGTTTTTCCAAAACCTCCTCCTATGAAAGGAGGATCCAAAAAAGTCAATCGGAAAGTATTGTGACTACCACCGTGGGTACGGTCACGATACGTAAGATTGCAAGTCCTCGAGCTCACAGATTGACGAGCTCACAAAGGAAGGAGCGTCAAGAAGTACATCGGCCGACTGTGGTCGGGAAATAAAAAGCGCAGAGGAAAAATGGAGGTGGTAACAATCATGATCGACCTCAACGGCAGCCCGACCGAAGATGACGAGGACGAAGGTCCCAATGCAATGGAGCAGTGTCTATGCTATAACCGGATCGCTACTGGTACGACGAGGTCGTCACTTAGAAATGAAGCTCGGAGGTCAACCCCGAGGAGCCGAAAACAAGCGACTCCGGACGGAGAGAACATCGTGTTCTCCAAAGACGACCCAAGACTCCAAGATCATGCCTCACCAGACGCCATTACTATACAAGCCATGGTGGGTAACAAGAATGTACATCGGGTCTACATCGACATCGAGCCTCCGTTAGCATCATATTCCGTGAGCTGCGTGGATAAACTTGATGTCGGAGGAATTAGTACACCCCGCACCTTCCCGCCATGAGCTTTACTCAAGAGGCGGTTCAACCCGAAGGTGTCATTACCCTTCCTGTTACCGTAGGCGTGCTCCCGTGCCTGCTACCAAGGCCATTCAATTTTTCCCCGGTCCGAGCTCCCTCTCCATACAATATTATCCTGGGAAGAGATCGGTCAGATGCAACCAGTGGCCGCCCGCCTGTACCACCTCACCATTAAAATACCCACCCCGTGGGAGTGTTAAGCATCCAGGCGACCAAACGGCGCTAAAGAATGCCTACGAGTCTCAACCCAAGACGCGGCCTTACCTCGTGCCTAGCAATTACGTAACCTCCGGGTTACCACCTCGGGATGATCCGACCGAGAATCTTCACCATACGACGACCACCCTTCCAAAGTTGTCAAGGTTGGTACCCAAGGTTCACCAATATTCGCCAAAGAAGTCATGCAACTTCTAAGGGAATATAGAGATGTGTTTGCATGGTCTCCATCGATATGACCGGGTCTCGCCGAGCTCATAACTCATCGCCTCAACATCGATCCGGCTACTAAACCAGCCTCGCGTAAGAAGAGAAGTTTTGTCATGAGCGCAGCCAGTCATAAGAGACGAGGTAACCCAACCTGTGAGACTAAAATCAGACGAGGTTAAATACCCAACTTGGACGGCTAATCCGTTGTAGTTCGAAGCCGTGAGGGACGGCGATGTGTCGACTATACCGACCTCAATAAACACCGCCTAAAAGATCGCTACCCCTCCCGACATCGACAAGAAGGTGGAAGCTTTGGTGGGCATGAGATCTTCGCCTCGGATTTATACAAGGATACCACCAAGTCTTGACGAGCCCGGAGGAAGCCTCAAAACAAATGTTCATTATCGACTTTGTTCGCCACCGGGAAGATGCCTTTCGTCCGAAAAACGCCGAGCTACCTACCAAAGAATGGTGGACGCGATCTTCAAGGATCACATAGGGAGATTGTTGAGGTCTATGTTGACGATATAGTAGTCAAAGCAAAAAGTCGAGAATCGCGCCATCGACCTCGAAACTATTCTTCGCCTCCTCAGTCGGCCAACCTCAAGCTCAATCCCCGTAAGCACATTCGTGGTGAAGACGGTAAATTTCGATGTCTGGTTTCTCAAGAAGGCCTCGAAGCCAATCCTACCAAGGTGAAAACGGTGCTCGACATGCAGTCCCAAGAACCATCCGTGAAATACACAAACTCACCGGATGCCCGGCCGCCTCACCGATTCCTATCTCGAGCCGCCGAGTAGCCTTCCTTCTTCAAGATCCCGAGGAGAGCTCCAGATTTCACCGGCAGAAGAACACTGTGTCGCCTTCGCACAAACGAAGGAATATCTCGCCGACCGCCGACACTATCCGCCCAAAGCAAAGTGAAACTCTATCGTTATATCCGCCACCCTGACGAGGCAATCGATCAGATCGGTGCGAGATGAGATGGGACGGCAACTCCCCATCTACTTCATTAGCCGGCTCAAAGGACCGAGACGAGGTACACCAACCTCGAGAAGGTAGCTCGCCTCGTGAACGCCAAGCGACGCCCGCCTTACTTTCAAGCTCATTCCGTCCTGTGTACTAACGGACTTACCTCTAAGACAAGTTTTATCAAACCGAGTCATCCGGACGATAGCTAAGTGGCACCGGAGCTCGCGAGCACGACATCTCATACTCCCCTGTGTCGCCATAAAAGGGCAAGCCCTTGCATTTCCGTGGAGGTCAAATTCATCGAGGTCGCCTCTACCACCGAGGTCACTCCCACCCTCACGGCAGAGGAACTCGTCCTTGCATCACCCGCTGATGTTGGCGTATGTATGTGGACTGAGCTTCATGCAAGACGGTAGCGGAGCGGGCATCCTCCTCCTCGGCCCGGATAAGCAAGAGGTGACATACGCCTGCGATTTACCTTCCCGACCACCAACAACGAAGTGGAGTACGGCACCGATCTCGGGACTCGCTTAGCAAAGGAATTGAAAGTGGACAAAGTCCAGATATTTGGAGATTCCCAGGTCGTGGTAAACCAGGTCTTAGGCACATACGAGGCTAAGGAGGATCGAATGAAGCAGTACCTTGAGAAGGCAAAAGAGATGCTGGCCTCATTCAGATACTTCAGTATTAATCAAATCCCACGAGGGGAAAACAGCCGAGCTGACATCCTTAGTAAATTGGCTTCGTCATCGACAACCGCCAAGAGGAAGTTCATTCCGTACATTGAGGCGCCCACATCGGCGTTATCTCGAGGTCGAACCAAACCGGACGACGCCCCTAAAAGCATACCGGAAGTTGGCACACTACCTCGTGATCGGCCGGAGGCCAAAAGACGATGGTGAAATCCCGTAAGTATCTTGTGTATGAGGCTCTCTACCGGAAGTCTTACCTTCAACCCTCCCGAGGTGCCTTGGGCGTAAGGTTCCGACTACGTGCTTAATGAGATTCACAGAGGATCTTGCGAAGCCACATCGGCTCCCTGCTCTTTCAAAGAAGACGTTGAGGTCGGGATATTATCGCCCACCCTTATTCAAGATTCACCAACTCGCTGTGTGTCCGGCGCCGCCTTCACTCCACGGCCAAGAAACTACCCTGCACCGATCCGAGCAGCTTACAGAGCCCATGGCCTTTCATGCAATGGGGATCGACATCGCTGGTCCGCTCGACCGAGCACCGTGTCGCTCGATATTTAGTCGTTGCAAAGACTACTTCACAAATGGGTCAAGTCGAGCCACTATCGAACCTCACGAGCAAAGGATTCAGACCTTCGTGGAAGAATATAGTCCGCCGCTCGCATACCACACATTCTCGTCTCTGATAATGGTACCCAGCTCGTCGATAAAATTTCAAGGAGGTGCAAAGAGCCCAGATCGACCAACGCTTCACCCTGGCCGCACACCCGCAAGCCAATGGTCGGACCGAGGTGACGAACCGCACGATTATACAAGGATTAAAGAAGAGGCTAGACCGAGCTAAAGGCGATTGGTGAAAACCTTCCCAAGTTCTCTCGTCCTACGTAACGACACCTCGGACTTCGCACGAGAAACACCTTCACTTGGTCTATGGAACCGAGGTCACATACCGGCCGAATCGCGCACCGAGCCCACGCACTCTTCACTTTCGACCCGTGATGGGAACGAGGACGACTCATGACCAACCTTGATGCTCTCAAGAAAACGCGAACTCGCTTTCATAAACGGCTAAGTACAAGGCCGTGTCGCACTCAGATTACAACAAAGGGTCAAAGCCTCCAGACCGCAAGTAGGCGACTCGCCCTACTAAATAATGAAGCCAAGAGAGCCGAAAGTCTTAACAAGTTGATCCGACATGGAAGGCCCATACCGCTGCTCACGAGGACCTCGGCAAGGGGCCTACAAACTATCTCACCTATCCGGTGCGCTTATCCTCTAACCCGGCATATTTCTCATTTAAGGAGGTACTTTACATAGCTTCGATTTCGATCGCCTTTGTTAGTCTCCTTACTTGTTTTGTCAAGTGCAATGTTATACACTTGTCAATAAAATATTTATTTTTATAATGAGTATTCCATTTTATTGATATGCTAACATCTATTCGATATACCGCATTTAAACCTTCACGAGGGACGCCTCACGAAGATGAATAACCTACTAAGTGGTACTCACTAAGCGCCACACAAGACTCGTAGATTACTCATTAAGTCAACGCCCTGGCAACGCATATGCACTACTCATTAATTTGAAAGTCTACATGCACACATACGATTACTCAATAAATTGAAAAGTCTACATGTAAAAGACATCCGATCGATCTCACCAAATTATGCTCAGATACAAGATAAATACATTTACCACCAAACGAAGTCCTAAGCTATGTTTATACCTCTCAAGAGGAAAACGACACTTGAAACGAGTCTAAATACATTTATACCTACATACAAAGTCCCGCACTATATACACTCATTCGGACTTCCGGCCGCCGCCAAGACTCACCGGTCGAGATAGTTTTCAACGAAATCCCTGTCGTGATGAATACAGAATGAACTCGGTGCCTTCCACCCAATCTATGAGGACGGCACCACTCGGCTGCCCGGGAGCAGCCTCGACCCGACGCGGGCGGATTCCGCCTGGGAATGCGATCCTGCACTGAGGCCACACTCGACCCGTGAGCTGACGCCGACCAAGACAATGCCTCGCCCCGAACTCGCCCTTCCACGCCGACCGCCGCCGCCTCCCTCGAACCGCCAAGCGTTGTCCCTAAGCGCCTCTCTCAGGTGGACCCATTAGACGGAGCACTTCGGCGTGATCGGCGTAGCCGCCTCCTCTTCGTGCTCTTCAATTATGGGATCACGGCGCCATTGTAGACGCGTCAATGGGTTGGGCATGCGTCGTTTGCCAACGATCTCGTACATCCGCATGTATTTCGTGATAGAGTCGAGGCGCTTTAAACTTCGCTATTTCGACCCTCCTCATCCTCAATACCATGCCCTCCGCCAATAAGCTCGAACTCGATCGCCGGCTTCGATATAGTAGTCCCACCAGTCCGCGGATTACCTTCTCATACTGCATGCTCTTCCGAGATCCGAGCCGCTTCTCTGTCACCGAGCCGCCTCGCATTGCATCGATCGCCCTCGATCACATCTGCGATAAGTCGACCGACTTCGAGTTGTGTAATCCTTAATTTTAACGCCTCATTCTCGAAGAAGGCGGACCACTTCGATCGCCCTCATGCAACTTCATTTCGATTCGGTGACGATGCCGAGCCGACATCCATGCCGGCCGAACCCGAGTCACCTCGGCACCGACTCCTCCAAGGCCACCTCTTCATCCTTCTCGCCAGAGCACCTCGGACTTCTTTCACTTTGTTAGTAACTCATGATCGAGTCCAAGTATCGAGATGTGGAATGCTAGAAATAAGACAACACACAGGTATTTTAACAAGATATGTCTATTATTCAAATGGAAGTTTGTACAACACAGGTCCTATCGACCCCAAAAATCGCCCTATTACATTAGGTCCACCGACCTCGGCTCATTGCCGACTCTCCGACCTCCCCGCGCCGCTGCCGCCGCCCTCCAAGGCCGCCGATCTCCGGAAGGGATGTCCGAGCTCGGTCCCGCCATCTCGGTTTTGCTTCAACTCCGCAAGGAATGCTTGAAGCTCCACGCCTTCATCTTCCTCAGATCGAAGCCTGCCTCCGCCGTCGTGAGCGAGGCGGAAGATGCCAAGGCATCCACCACGGGAAGGAGGTCGCCCAACGATTATGCGAGCATAATTCATGCATACCTCCCGAGGTGCGACCTCAACCCAACCGTCTTGGGCCTTGTCAAAATCAGTCTCTCCGCCAGATTCTCTAGGTGGGCGATATCACCTGCCTCATCATCACCGCCAGTCGGAGATGAAGGAGGAAAACTCTCCGACTGATAAGCTCGCTAGCGAAGGCACTCAAGATAGGTCCTTGCCCCACCAAGAAGCGCTTGTCTGCAAGGCCGCCTTCTTCTCCGCCTCGGCAGCCTCCTCCCGGCGCCCACTTCGGCACGGGCCACCTGTAGGCCTCGGTCCTTCTTATAAGGCGCCTCGGCGGCTGTCTTTGCCACTGGCGTTCGCCTTTGCAGAGTTCGGCGTCCGCCTGGCGTCCCAACAGCGGATTCAAGAAGCCCCTCGTGAGCGCCGCGAACGACCGCCTTCTCTCCATGGCCTCGTATTGCGAGGCGCCCTCAACAACAAGACCGGCCATGCGGTGCATCTCACCTGCCAACGAGGCCGCATCCTGAATATAGAACAATTAGCACCACGTAACGACAAAATTACAAGGAGAAGGGTAGCGACTTATACCTTTGGAAAAGATAAAGGAGTGCTGGAAGCCGGCACCTCGGGCAGGGACTGGCCATGGACCTCGATCTCCAACGTCGGGCCCGAGGTCGCCTGAGGGCCGCCAAGAAGTCCTCGTATGCGTCCACCACCACGCTGCTGGGTAGACTCGCCGCCGCTTTCTTCCTCGCAGCTCCCTTCGATCGATGGTGCGCAGGCGCGGCGAGCTCGATATATCGACTTCTCTATGGTCAATCTTCACGCAATACGTAATGAGAATTTCGTTAGCACAATCAAGTCGACGGGGAAATGAAGATAAGAAGGTTGCCCTCACCCAAATCGCACCGACATCGGAGCTTCGACCTATAAACACTCAAATTTCGCATTGTTCAAGTCATCCTCGGTATAATTGATCGATAGATCTCGCCATATCGCTCAACAGCCTTCTCCATGGGGCCCGTGGGATTGATTTTCACATCCTTCATCGCCCGAGGCCCACTCATACCTCTGATACCCCTCACCCAGCAGAAGAAGTATCTATTTTGCAAAGGGATACCTTCGGGGGAAGCTATTTTAAACTTCAAACGAGTGACGGATAATACACCCTCCTATAGACTTGATGCTAAAAACGCATCAAGACTTCAAAAGAAAACTCCTCGCCTATGCCATAACAAAGCCACCCTAGCCCAACCACCGACCTAATCGAATTCGAGATCAACATATGGGATCCGAAAATACTCTTGCAAGCTAAGGAAAATAGGAGCAAAGGAAACCTAAGCCCAAATATTAAAAATCTACAAAATGGTAATAAACCCTCCGGAGGGGCCATCGCCTATCATCGGGTTTCGCAGCACCACCATGCATCCTCCGATGTGGTATTCTCCGCAACCACCAAGAGCTCCTCCGTCGTTAAAGTTGATCTCGCCGCACCAATCATGATGCCATCCCATACCGACGACACCGGTGAAACCCAGAACTAAGTCCTATAGATTTACCTAGGCGATTGTGGCATATAAATCCCTTACATCGAATCAGGCACCGTAACCTAAACCGAACCAGAGTTATCGAGGCGAGAAGAGGAATGAGAAGATGAAGAATACATACTTACTTTTTCTCGAGCGAGATTTCGATTTCTTCAACAAAGTTTGAAAGAGAATTGGGAATTTCTAAGGGTATGCTCTCTGGAATAAACAGTTGCCTCTTTTGGACCTATTTATAGGACAAATGGCGCCTAAAATCTTCCGCTTCGCTTATCACACGTGCTCATCTACGATTGGATGTGTGATCGACGCCACGACGCTGCTCAAGCGCCCAACCACCGCCTCGGCGCGTATGACGACTCTATGGAAGACAGCCGCCACCGATCACGTAATGATTACATTGAGCTCGGACATCGACCACGCCCATGTCCTCCCTCCGGACCAGCGCAGTATTTTGGGTCGACCTCGACATTCTCCCGACATCGGACCTCGATGTCCGCCACCGATCACGTAATGATTACATTGAGCTCGGACATCGGACCACGCCCATATCCTCCTCGCACTGCCAGGTCTTTCGTGTCGGACCTCGACGCCCTTCATAATGGCGAGTGAGTCATACAGTCGCACCTTGTCTTTGAGATAGCCACAAATCGACCTCGGTTCCCCGTCGTCCAGACAACCCCCTTACAAGAGTTTCTCCTTCGCCTCGGACCTCGACGTCCTCCATAAAAGCGTTGATTCGCACCAAACCTCGGTATACAAGATCCAGTCATAATTCGCTACCTTGTGCAAAGAAGAGACAAGAACCTTCAACGAGAACTTCACCAAGCAACATCCCGCCTCGGCAAAGCACATTCTCCGCTCACCTCGGCAAGTGCTATTCCTCGACTTTTCGGGGCTATGATAGGATATGGCCCAACCTCTCGTGCCCATTAGCGTGCCCAAACGAGCCGGGCCTAACCTAATGTTGCCCTACTCGTGCGCCCGAATGATGCCCCCAAACCCCAATTAAAGGCGGAGTTAAGGGCACGATAACGGGTAACGGTGGAAATCATGGGCAATGATAGTGGAGATCATGGTCAGTTATAGGAAGATCATGAGCCCGCCAATCAAGGGATTCGTGATTAGGTTTACGTTTGTGTATAAATAGGAGTTAGATTGAAGGTAAAAGGGTTAGCAAATTACTGAATACTAGAGCTCTTTGAGATACTCATTGTAATACGATTATAGTGAACATCTTGAGGACTATCTTCTCCGTGGACGTAGATCTTTCTTTTGATCGAACCACGTTAAAACTCCTGTGTTCTTTACTGCTTTCTATAAATCTTTCATATCGACGTAGACAGATTTATCACTAACCAAAATATAAATCTTAAGTTGGTTACTAAAATTCAGAATCACGTATGTCTCATAAGCATGATTCGTTGAATCAGTGATTCGAAAGACTCAAACAATGACAGGAATGGCTGAATTATTCAGTTTGATTATGGAAACTTGCCAGCGAAGCCTTAGCTACCTTTATCTCAAAGATCTTAAGTTCAAATCATCTTTATAAACATGTTTAATTTATCCAATTCTATATTGTTTTGTTAGTTTATCAGCAAGCCCAATACACTATTTCTTGTACGTATAAGCCATAAATGCAATGCCTTGCTATTATTGAATATAATTAATATTCTTTTTATAGAATGGACTCAGACCCAAAAAAAATGACAATCATGAAATCAGAATGAAACTTGGTATGATGATTCGATCATATTTCGTGTGTGTGTGTCTTTCTTTTCTTGTCCTTTGATTTTTAATTTTTAGATAATTGTGTTCGTGAAGTAACTAAAAAGAATGGCGGAAAAAAAAAACCTTGAATTCCAATATAAGAATTGAGCAGAGATGCAGAGTCAAACCGTCGAGACGGCTATTTACTATACCTACACCAAATTATGGCAGACACATAGTCAATCACTGTTGGGCTTCAGCAATTTGTCCCCGGCGGTAACAATTACTTTTAACAATTACTATTATTTTTTTCCTATTAATTAAATACAAAAGTTTAAAGATCCAATTAAGGTGGACTTAAACCCGAAACCTTTGTCTTCAGACATTAACTACTCCATCATTAGGTCAACACACACACAATTACTAGTCCTGTATCATATTTTAGTGTCACACTATTAGTTTCAATAGGTATCACAGATGAGTTATAAAAATATATCATCACGAATTCTATATGTTTTCTAATTGATTCCAATTAAAATTTCATGTACACACAATTTCGTTACATAACTTGATTGGAAAAGGTAAACCCAATTATGAAAGTAGCAAGAGAAGTATAATTTGGAAGTACATTTTATTTTCCTCTTTGTTATGATTCCAATTTTTTGATGCCCCATCCTTGTCTAACTATCAATTATTTTTTATTTGTTTTTCTATAACTTCAATTTGTAGTGATTTAATTTAATTTTATAAAATAGTTAGGGTTCACAATCCAATCAGATATAATTATTTTTTACACATAATTTGCATTTTTTATTTAATAATTAATTAGGAAGAAATAATATTTTTAGGGTATAATTTTCAGATGCATGTATAGTTTGGAAGGAATTATTGCCTCGATGCATAAAAACAAAGAACGATGTAGAGTTTGGAAGGAATTATTGCCTCGATGCATAAAAAACATGTATAGTTTGGAAGGAATTATTGCCTCGATGCATAAAAAACAAAGAACGATGTAGAGAAAGTGAAGGAGTTTTTACGTTTGTAAAAAAAAGGTAAATTTAGTCTCTATTTATAGAGAATAAAATATGAATTTTGGTACATTTTTTATTTTTATTTATATACTCCTCCGTCCGTTTAAAACGTCTCTTTTCTTTTGGACACGGTTATTTAGGAGAAATATATAAAGTAGTTAAAATGTTAAAAAGTTGGTAGGGTCCACACTTTTTAAAGGGATAATTACTTCCTAAAATGGAATCGAACATTTGTAATGGGACAACCCAAAAATGAAAGTGAAACATTTTAAATGGGACAGATGGAGTATTATGTAAATGATATAACAATTTTGTCTATATGTCTAAATAAAATCTAACCGACCAATAGGATGGAGACAAGTGTCTCCACCCCCCATTGGTTAAAATAAGAGGGGGAGAGAGAGAGAGAGAGAGAGAGAGAGAGAGAGAGAGAGAATGGGAGATCTCATATTAGCGGTGGTCGACCAACTCATTGGTCAATTTCAATTTTTTTTATATTTGATTGTGGTCGATCGATTGCGATAAAATGCACTGATGGTCCCTTGGGGTTGTACTGGTGTATGAGTGGGGGGAGGGGAATACACCAATTAAGAAAAATTAAAACTTTTTCTAAAATAAGACTAAACGTTTTACTGGTCAGTAGATGTCAGGTTATTGATGACAATTCAGTACTGATGTCAATACTACTGATCAGTTCTGTTTGTGGAAGTCTTGTACTTAGTGTATCAATTAGCAATTATACTTTTAGAAGCTGATCAGTTGGACCGATAACTAATGTGGGTGCAAAAGTGGTGGTGATTACATTGCCTTTAATGGAAACTGATATTGATAAAATACTTAGTTGAACATTTGCTTAGTCAGTATTAGTTTTTCTCGTCAGTATTAGAGTGTTACTGATGAAGGGTTTTGAACAATATGTTTTGTTGAGTGTGCTGAGTGATTTTCGGTTCAATAACATGAAATATGAAATACTGAAAGTAAATAATACACTTATTTTTTTAACGTGGTTTTGAGAGATCAACTCTACATCCACAGACTGATAACACAGTCAATCCATTACTTGGGATTGAGTCTTGCTTACGGATGCAAGAGAAATCCTAAGTATATAAGTTCACCTTATATGTATCCTGACTAACTTGTAGTGTTTTTCTATTCTTAGGTGTTAGAAAACTTCTAACTAATTATGAGTACAGTCGACCTAACCTTCTTGCTTACAGGTGAAAGAAAAAACCAAGCTTTCAACATCAAATACTTTGTTGCTTACTTGCCCAACTTGTACTTCAACTTTTAAGAGAGTTTGGTATAGGGATTTTCCAACTTAGAATTTGAGCTGTCATAGGCGACAACTCGAGATTTTCTAGGTTAAGATATAACAAGATTACTGTCTAGATGCTAAAGAGTGTATGCTGAAATCTAAGCTAATAATTATGTTTGAGCTTTGAGAATTTACTAATAACACTTAGAACTCTCTTCTTTGAAATACACTATTTGAATATTCTATAGATATAAACTTTGGATGCTTTAAATATTTGAATGCGCAACGATTTTGGTTTTCAAAGGTTGGATCTAGAAGAGATGATGAATAGTATCATTGGATGGAGCACCAATCACATTAATTTCATTTTTTGTTTGAATTCTTTTTGTTTGAATTCTCGTACGTTGTTTTTCGTGTCTGCAACATCGTACATATGAGCTCTGCACCTCTGATAAGTAACTCTGACTTTTCAGGATTCTACAGATTCACTCTAACACGTTGAAAGTCAAACACCCAAGGTTCAAATAATTATATGTTTCTTCAGTGTGGTTGAATCCGTGTTTCTTCTAGTATGTTGACTTCGGGTTTTCAGTAGAGTGAGCTTCGTTCTTTTAGTAGCCTAGACACTGTCTCTTTTCAGTATGGTGATGCCAAGTCTTCAGTAGACACTTAAGCTTTAACGTAGGTCTTAAACAGCTTAATTTGACTTCTCTTCTACCGGTATCACACATATATAGTCATTATCCTGACTTCTTTGTCTTCAGTCTTCAAGCTTCAATAGCGTTGACACTGATACTTATATCAGTACGACTGATTCAGTACTGCTTCTTGAACTCCTTCAGTATTAACTGTCCATATTGAAGGTTTCTACTGAAATCTGTAAACATAAAAAATTGACTCCCTAATATGTGAGCGATACTGTGTTACATCAACAGAACAAACATCATGAAAATTTTAAAATCTAATCAAATTAACACTAAGTTAAGATATAATTTTCCCAACATACACCTATAAACACAGAGGTGGTCTCCTGTGCGCGCCCGCGCACAGTGAGACCACCTTACTTAATTAATTAGTTAATTAATTAAGTAGTTAATTAATCTTAATTAATTAATTTAATTGTAAATTAATAAATATAATTTTAAATTAATATATCTTAATTTTGAATTAATAAATTCTAATTTTGAATAATAAACCCTAATTTTGAATTAATAAACCCTAATTTTGAATAATAAATCCTAATTATGAATTAATAAACCCTTATTGTTAATTAATAAACCCTAATTTTGAATTAATAAACCCTAATTGGAAATAATAAACCCTAATTTTGAATTAATAAACCCTAATTTTGAATAATAAATCCTAATTATGAATTAATAAACCCTTATTGTTAATTAATAAACCCTAATTTTGAATAATAAACCATAATTTTGAATAATAAACCCTAATTATGAATAATAAACCCTAATTATGAATTAATAAACCATAATTATGAATTAATAAACACTAATTATAAATTAATAAACAAAATATAAAATAAAAAATTCACAAAACTTTAGTACAGCAGAGCTGCGTATATGCACACAGAAGTTTTTGTGATAAACACAGCCTAAGGTACGTTCACAAGATAATATCAATAAATTCGGCGATTAATGATGGTTACGGCAATGTACTTACTATAACTCAATAGTGAGTTTCAGTACATAATAGTGAGAAAGTATATTTAAGTACACAACAATTATAAGGTACTGTAACATCATCGTTTGAATACAGCAGTGCAAGTCGAACATCAATTTTCTCAATAAATCATCAAACATGTTAAAAGAAGGGGTTCATATATATGTGATTTTTATTAATTTCGTGCTCTTTCAAATAGGATATAGAGGGAGGGAACTACTCATCAAACCACCAACATGCTTAATTCGTAATAAAGATACAAATATACAATGGACCACCTTAGTTATTATGAATTTATTGTGTATATTTATATATGTATGTACAAGTATATGGTGAGTGATACGAGTTCATAAGTATAGCAAGTACAAATCTTTTTTTTTACAAAATTATAATATTATCGATCGAAGAAGGGAAACAAGATATCAAACAAAAGAATTCAGTCCAATTCAACCCAAGCTATAGATACAACCAGCACTAAGTCTACAAATCAATAAAAACTAATAATAAATATACTAATTCACAGAAGAAGAAAAAAAAAAAGGGGGGGGAGAGAGAGAGAGAGAGAGATGTACACATGCACAAAACAGTAAGTTGTCCTACGTAGATAGAGAGAGTAATTAACACTAATAAATACTGGCAGAAAAGTGATGACACAAGCAAACTAAGCTACATATTATCCTTAATTTTTTGGTAAGTCCCATTTAATAGAACGCGACAAATACGGCACAACGAAAATCTCGGATCTCATGTCGAAAATATCAACCAAATACAAAAGGAGAGTTGCCATTGACAAATTGCTTCTGGGTAACAAACATTTTGTACATTAATTAATCATATATATTATTACAACGTCAAAGAAAACGAAAATCAATCGTAATTACTAGAGAGGAGAGAGTGTATAACGAGATACGAAAAAGCAGCAGCAGAAGAAGATTCGGTAAATGAAATGGTCAAAACTCAAAAAAGAGAAATTCAGAGAGAAATTTGAAAAAGAAAAAGGTAAAAAAAAACACACACCATGAATTAAAAAGATGGAGCTAGTTTTATGAGCAATGATGATTCCATAACAAGTCTTGAAAATTGGCAGACATGAAATCATCAATCACCATTGAATTTTCCTCTCCCAACAAAAGCCCGAAATCCTCTAAACTATCGAGCAAGGGCTGATTGATATAGTAATCCCATCCCACATCCGCCGCCAACATCAACTCCTCCTGCCCCCCGCCGCCCTCGTAGAGCCGCGGCAGCTCCACTATCTCCCCCAGCTCCACAGCCGGCGGCGTCGAAACATCCGACGACGACGACGACGACGGCGAATCGCTGCTGCTGTGCAGCCCGATGTCGAGGTGCTCCATCTGCGCGGCCTTGGTAGCGGCCGCCTGGACGTCGCGCGGCAGGCACGTAGCGGGGCGGGGAAGCAGGTTTGATATCTCGGGGAAGTTGAGGATGGCAGCCGCGCCCTTGATGGCGAGCGCGGCTACGTCGTGGGCGCGCGCGGCCATCTCGGCTGTGGCGAAGGTGCCGAGCCAGATCCTCGACTTCTTCTTGGGCTCTCGGATCTCAGATACCCATTTTCCCCACGCCCGCATTCTCACCCCTCTGTACACCGGATGCGCGCTTCCCCCGACGCCGCCACCGCTGCTTTTACTTCTCTTGTGCGCGGTGGCGGGCTCGTCTCTGTCGCGGGCTCTCTTGAGGTGGTTTTTGGGGGTGGAGTTACTGCACTCGGGATCCGAGTTATGCTGCTCAGCCATGGGTGAGCTAGCTGCCCAGGAAATTAATGGTGATCACAATGGAAGAATAGAGCTACTATATATATATATATATATATTGTGTGTGTGTGTGTGTGTGTGTGCAGTGAGTGATGAAAGTGATGAATTTATACGTGTGTTTGTTTTTCTTTTGCGTGTGCTTGTGCGTGTGAGTATAGTGTATGTATGTATCGTTTGGTAGGGGGTCGGGGAATGCGGCAGGCAGCAACTTGTTTTTCTTTTTCCTTTTTAGTTTTTACTTTTCTGTTTTGTTTTGAATTTCTTTTAGTTGTTGAATATAAACAGGAGATGGACAAAACAGGGAGGCCCGTCTCCACCGACCGAGGGTTTCAACAACCACCACTTATTAATGATATGCACAAATCGAAATACGTATACAATGACTTGTATATATAGGACATTTACTTATTTTTTTGTTTAGCATAGATCTCAATTTCAATTCTTGAATATGTTTTTGCCTCATTATTACAACATATATATATAGTTCAAATAATTATCATAATATATATAATACAAAGAGAGAGAAAGATGGGACGAGTTAATTAAAATGAAAGTTTCAATTAAGGCCTAAATTGTAGATTAGTATAAGCCCTAAACCTACGACGTCGCGAATGAATTATACATTTAATCAATATTATCGGCGTATAGCCACAGCCTGCAGCCGGTTTTATGTACAGTTAGGTACGAATTTTGCATTATCTACCTTATATCTCAATTATTTTTTTGGAATTAATAGGTATGGGAAAGGTATGTGTTTATTTCTTGGTATACGATTAATTAAAAGGATGGGATCTCCAGTGCTCAAACATTGCGGGCCATGTAAAAGTACTATCGTATGCATATAAAGTTTTTCCATGTATACAACCTTAAAATATGTAGAAGGAAATTTAAATACCACTTCCGGATAAATGACAAAATACTATTTTAAACTATAATTTAGCAATTGACTAACTTATGTAATGATATTGAAAATAGTATTTGATAATTGAATACTTCGACTTACTTACTAATACAATCAGTGGCGGAGCCAGAGATTTTACTCTGGGGTGCCCAATTTTTTTTAAATAAAATTAGAAGTTAAATTACATCACAATGTTAGAAAAATAAAAGTTAAACATAATCACCATCATAAATTTATCTCATATTCTTCATTTTCTAAAATCGTGCATGATAATTTCATTAGTAGCATTTAACAAACACATCATTTTCCATGTATTTAAATTAAGTTCATTCAATAGTTTGATTCAACACTTATATTTCTAAAATAGTCATCATATATTCAATTTATCTATATTTTGATTGTTTTATCATCAACAAGTTTTTAGATGCTTAAAATAAGAATTTAAATAATTTAGATGCCTTCAATTGGTTGTTGTTAGAATAATTTATCATAAAATTTTTAGAAATTAGATTGATCATATTAGTTCACATATAAAAAGCTATATTTTTTGCATACATTTTTTATTTTATCAACATAATACAAATAATAGAAAAAGAAAAGAAAGAGTACAAAGTAGAGAGAGAAGAAAATATAACTAAATTATAGGAAAATAAAAATGAAACACAAAAAAAAGGAAAGAAAAAAAGAAAAAAAAATTAAAGCGGCAGAATGATGAAAAGGAAATGAGAATAAAATGGAAGAGGGAGCTGCCGCTGGGTTTCGAACCCACGTCCTCACATTGAGGGAAATCAACCAACCTAGTTAGACTACAATGAATTCTTAGTTTGCATACTAAATATATACTAGTAATACTGAAAAATTCTGGGGGGCCCAAGGGCCCCCATGCCCCAACGTGGCTCCGCCACTGAATACAATGTGTATGTTTTGATATACAATTGCATACTTCGACCTACGTAAGTACTAATACAATATGTAATGATAGTCTGATATTGAAAATAGTTTCACGATCAGTATGACTGACAGTTCAGTTTTCGATCAGCATGACTGATCAGTTTCAGTTTCTGATCAGTATGGCCGACCAGTTTCAGTTCATTTTCATCTAGTTTCAGTTTTCGATCGGCACGATTGATCAGTTTTAGTTTTATTCAGTTTCAGTTTTCGATCATCATGGTCGATCAGTTTCAGTTTCCGATCAACATGGCTGGCCAGTTTTAGTTTCTTTTAGTTTCAGTTCCTATCAGCATGGCTGATCAGTTTCGCGATCAGTACGGGCGCTGATTTTTATTAGCTTCGCCACCCTTCAGTAAAACTATAATAACTTGAGCCTTGGTACTCGGAATCAAGTACCATTTTTAAAATGAAACTAACTCGTAAGGCTTTTCAACAGTGTCAGCCACATCATCTAATTCTTACCAAGAAGAAACTAAAAAGTATTCAAAGGGGACTGATGTGTACAGTTAATTTCTACAAAATTAATAAAATCTTAAAAATGTTTCTAAACCCTAAAAGCTTTCGATCCGAGCGAACTTATGCTTGTTTCAAACCTAATATGACCCGATAAAATATATAGATTAGTGAAACATTCTCCAAGAAGGAACCCGTTCACTTTAATGAGATAAAAGACTTAATAGAGTGATGCAAAATCCTAAAAATCTAAATTACGTCGTCTCCCATCAAACGTCGAATTTCGTAACAATGCTTATCGAACCTTATTTTATGATGATGGTCAAACGAGAAATTGAAGGAACGGGCTAGAGAAGACGACAAAGGACGTTAGAAAGAGAACGACAAGAGGTGGGCAATATTACAAATGTTTCACGAAAGTAGAATACTTTATGATAAACTATCAAGTTTTTATGAGTGCTTATTGAATGAAAATCTGATTGTTTATGCCTAAATGTTTATGTTTTGTTATTAATATCTGCAATTAATCGAATTCGGATCTTGTGCTACATGAAGGTGTGTAGCCAAGATTAGTGTCCACCTATGTAATCGTGAGTCATCTAGCGGGTTTGCCGATCACCGTGACATTGAGGGAGGCCTCTCTCTCGGCACAAATTATTGATATGGCTATTAATGATATGAAATGTCTGCGTGGACTATCTATGAAAATAATAACTGATTAGTAAGCACGAGCCTTTTTACAAGAAAACTCTGTGTTTTACTCTTATGAAAGGCATGACAATAAATATATGTATATATGTATGTTTTGGGCAATGTCCACTAAGTACCTTTTGTACTTAGCCATGTATGTATTTCTAAATGTGCAAATTGAACTGATGAAACGGTGGAGGGTACGGGGCAGAGCTTATATCGATTTTAGATATGAACTCAGAGAGGATATATGTCTTCATGCATATATCCCATTAATGTCTTCCAGCTGTTAAACTTAAATTGTTTTGATGCTTTAAATACTCAAATTATATCGGTATCCATTTTTTATTGTCTAACTCCTAACTCGGATTCGCCGAATATCTTTTGATGTATTATGCTATGATCCTTCGTGATCTTTTGTTATCATTCTTATGACAAGTTGGAACGAATTTTTCAATTATCGAGTCACAACGAGTCAATGCACTCCTTTATTCTATCCTCGCTTCTTAATCCCATTTCCTAGTCACGGTTTCCTGAACTTGATATCCTTTGCAAAATGTGATCGTGACATTTTCAATCAGCTAAATTTTTTTTTATAATATTAATGATCTTTGTAATTCAAACAATCGATTTCAAAGTTCTATCGAACAAAAGAAGTTCAAATAGCGAATAATGAGACGATGCATGGTTCTTTTCTATGATTCCTTCAAAATTATAGAGATAATAACTCTGCTCCTTATTCACCTAGACCAATATCTTCGATTGATTTGCCTTCATTAATTTAACAGTAACCAAAAGGACTGATTTATATACACATATCTCTTTTCTTTGTTAAACCTAACTCTTTTGTCTAAACTTATAAATCAGAAAATTAAATGTATTTTTGTCACGAAAATCAAGTTTAATTTGACTTTCTTATAAAAGTAGCTATACATGAGTTTAATCAACATCGAAATTGCATTTAATTACTAGATTTTGTTTTCATGAATATATAATTCAATTATGTTTCTTAATAATGGAATTGTAGTTATAAATGCATGTTTTATGCAGAATTAGATATACTTAATTTATTATAGCCCATTTGTGGTGTATCGTGATTTTCTATCCACTTTTCCAGTAAGTACATTTTTCTTTATTTTTCCACTTTTTCGAGTAAATACATAAAAAGTACTCAAACTTTTGGGTGAATGTCTATAATTGCCATTATTAAAATTAAAACCGATCATCCACCATTTTTTCTTGTACAGAATTGAGTGTACGAATTCACGAAAAATCGATTCATGCATTCATATATTTATTCAATTTGAAATAATACTAACATATTTGCTCGTACATTCGTGTATTGGTCAAAATTGAACTAATACATTAATAAACAAATATATATGTTCGTGCGTTCGTATACTTAAGAATGAATTTCATAACAATAAATTCCTTTTATATATTTTTTTTACTGTGATGGATATAATTTTATCTTTTAATGTAGCAGAATGGGTAGATTACATTTTGACTGGCCCAACTAATTACCAAAACGTAGGATTTATTAGGATGTCAATCGGCCACCCGCTCGGGTTCGGGCTAACCCACTGGCTGTCGGGCTATTCGGGTTGACATTTTTTCTTAGAAAATTCAACCCTAACCCTAAACTCGGGTTTCGGGCTAACCCATCGGGTCAATCATGTAAAGCTTAAAAAATTATATATATATATATATATATATATATATATATATCAAATATTTTATATTAAGCGTTGGAGTAAAAAACAAATAATTGAAAAATAAATATAATACATTCCACAAGTTCTTTTTTTTAATCTTATTATACTAACTTTGAATAGCAAACAATAAAAAATAAAAATAGTGTTCATAATTAAATTCTTTTTTTCTAATATGCTTTAATGTCCGCATTCAATGTAACTAAATGATCTCTAATAATATAATACAATTATAGCGGAATTGAAAATTTTTAATAAGTTAATTCAATATAATACTATTTAAAATATATTACAATATCAAAAATAGAAAATAATGCTCACAACTAAATTATTTTTTTAATATATCTGAATATTCATATTCCATAATAGCTAATTCACTATTTAATATATATTTTATAAGTTAATTCACAATAATACCAATTAAAATTTATAACTTAAAAAAATTAATAAATTAATTCACTATAAATAACTAAATAAACAATCTATAATAGCTACAAAAGTTAAGATAATAACAATGTCTTTTGTATTTTATATTCTTATATCATCTAATATTTCATAGACTAGCATAGTAAATAAGTATGATTGTATAGATTATATAGTATACAATATGTAGAATATAAAATATAGTTATACACTTCAATATAGTAAAGTTCTATATATATATATATATATATATATATACATATATAAAATATAATAAATAACAATGTCTTTTGTATTACTATATTCTTATATCATCTAAGATTTCATAGTCTACTATAGTAAATAAATATTATTGTATAGATTATATAATATACAATATGTAGAATATAAAATATAATTACACACTTCAATATAATAAAATTATATTTATATCTCTACAATTATAATTCTAAAAATTAATTTCAAATAACTTACATAACTATTGATTATGAGATAAATATAATAATAATTCATAATTATAATGTAAAGTTCATCTAACTTATATAACTAATTAACTATGAGATAAACAATTATAATTTGTAACTCATAAGTAGATTTAAAATAAATAAATATAATCGAATGATATTGAATAGTATATTCAATTTATATATTATATAGTCACCTTATTATCTCATAATACCAAATACTTATGTTTCACATATAATTTACTATGAGATAAATATAATAATAATAATAATTCATAAGTAGATGAACGGAATAGATATATTTGAATGAGATTAAATATACTTTCTTAAGATATATAATTAAAAGAGGATAAAATGAAAATTAAATATAATTACAACTATATTCCATAATAACTAAACTTGTACAATCTAATTGCTAAAAATATATCTTTGTAGCTTTTAACACATCAATAGATATTATAAATAAATAAAAGACATATAAAAATGAATAAAAACAAATAACATAAAAGAAAATTAAAATTTGAAGAAAAAAAATTTGGCCCGGCGGTGACCATGACCGAACGGCCACCCGATTAACCCACCAACCCGAATGGGTTTGGCCGAATAACCGATTTTATATTCGGTTATGAAAACTCGACCCTAACCTCTAATTTTATCGGCTTATTCGGCCACCTGTGAAACCACCCATGTTGACATCCCTAGGATTTATCCATACTCTCATTGAAGAATTCAACTTCTAGAATATGTTGTTTGAAAATTATAAAACTAACATTAAGCTACTTGTTTCTGCCTCTATTATAATATATAGAATTTTAAGACATAAAGTGCTTAATTAAGGCTATTAAACCACAAGAGTAACATTAATTACGGCCAGTGGACACTAATCCTCAATTAAATAATTACATCGAGTGCGTGAAAATAGATATGATAGAATCTTAAATAAAGCATAGGGCATTGAAAGTAGGGGTCACACCATGTTGCAGTGGACTATAAACGACCTTCGTTAGGATGGAAATATTTATATAACACTTATCGCTGACCATCATTTATTAATAATCTGATCCCTATATTGATGATTTTTTTTGTTTATGTCAATGTGTAAATGTTAAATTATGTTCCCCAATAAAGCATAGGGCATTGAAAGTATGTTTGAATCTCTATTACGCCCTATATTGGTCTAAGTCGGTGTAAATTTAAATTATGTAATAAAGCATAGGGCATTGAAAGTACATCCTCTCGCCTATAGGTCTAAGTGATAATATAGAACACCTCTCTCACACATAATTAGAACACCTACATGTTCTATAGAATTTCTCAAGTCGGGAACAACTTTTTCTAAGTGTATTTTACCTATCATGTGTGATTTGAAGGTGAATTAAAAAAAATGAGAGTTGTATACGTGTATTGGTCTAGTGAAAGAGTGATTGATGTTTGAGGCCAAATATCTCAGGTTCAAGTCTATCGAAATACTGTCTTTAAATTTTCTAGTTAATTTGACCCGAAAAAAAAGGAGAAGAAGGCAATGTTAGTCTAACAAATATGGCGTAGATTATGAGGTGAATAACAGTTTGAAGGATTGTGATTGTGATTGTGTTGTTGAAAATATAATTCATGATATTTATTTAAGGAGTAATAATATATTATTATTTTTGGTCAATTTAATACAAAAATTAAAGGTTGCGTCACGTTGGACTCGAACCTGAAACCTTTGACCTCGGACATTAACCACTCTACTACTAGACCAACACACACAACTAATGCATTCTAAATATCTTATATATAGAGAGAGAGGCGTTAATTCCAATATCTACACAGCTTCCCTACCCCAACCCCAATCTCGATCCCCATAATTAAGGTCACCAGACAACTCCATGTATTATTGTTTCAATGAATTTATTTAAAGTGTCGTCATCTTGTAAATGTTATTTATTTTCTTTTGATTTCTTTTTCTGTTCAAACTAATTAAAAGGAGAGGCTTTTGTTAGGTGATGTGAAATTTGAATTTCAGTGATGAAATTAACGCGAGAGCAAAATCTAATGGAAAAGTATTTGTTTGTCTACTTTCGTATATACTGGTTATCGCAGCTTAATAGTTATTAATCATTGATGTGCCCAAAATAGCAATACATACCTGAATTGCTTGTTCAATTGGAGAAACTGTATGCCAGCTAAGCTAAAAACTCAACCAAGCTACAATTTTAATTTATCAATCTCTACTGCATTTGGTTTTTTATGTGTGAGCTAAGCTTAATTTAGACATTTTGTAAAATATAAAATCTTAAGAAATTGTAAATTACTGAAGTATTAGAATAATTGAGTTTATAAGTCAGGCTAGAATTTCAAGTCATAGAAAGAGAGATAATGACGGAAAGATGAAATTCGAAGCATATATTTTAAAAATAACAAAACAAGTAGGATTATTTTTGTAAATCTAATAATTGCTTATAAGATCACGAAAAAATGAGATGAGGTTGATGATTTTTTTTAAAAGAAGCTTATTTTTAAATATTCTAAGTTATTTAGGATTTTTTTATCAAACAATTTTGAAAAATTTATAAATTATTGTAAGAAGTTTATAAGCTACACCAAATACTCGTATAGGGAATAATTAAGCTACTATAGATCACATGTACCTTTTGAAATAAGAGATCTCAAATGCCCTTATAAAAGTTTTTTTTTTTTCAATTTTACAATCTAAACCATCATGTGCCATTCAAAATTAGGTCGCATATACCTCAAGATTTGGACGTAATCAGAAAAAGTGTGAGCATGATTGTTAACTCATTCGTTATCTTAACTAAAAAAAGGTATGAAACTGATTTCTCGTTGAAATTGGATATTTAGAGATTCCCACTAATATTTAAGTCAATAATTAGGTTTAAAATGGTATGCAAAGTATAGATGGTTTCTTAAATCTATGTGCACATAGGGTGAGAATTTTGCATTGTGATTCCAATGTTACCCCTCAATCATTGGAACCAAAATGAGGAGATTCCCATTTTTTCTCTTCTTTTTACAAAAATAAAACCCTAGTAGTTTTAGGCCTCGATTTCAAGGAAACATATTTGAAGGCCGATGATTCAACATAATTTGAACACTTAGAGGGTGTTTGGCTAAGCTTATAAGCTCTTCAAAACAGCTTATAAGTTGTTTATAAGCTTATAAGCTCATACAAAGTGTTTGGTAAAATAAGCTCTTAGACAGTTTATAAGTTGTGAAAAATTATAAGTTCCCCTAAAAATAAGTAGTTCAACTCCAACTTATTTTTTCAGAAACTTATAAGTAACAGTGAATTTACCAAAATAATTTTATTATGATTCGTTATTTTCTACATATACACTATCGACTTCACCTCTTGTCAATTTTCCATCTCTAACTATGATTTTCTCTCAACAACTCACGATTCTTTCTCTAACTTATAAGTTCAATTATCCAAACACTTTGACAACATATAAGATCTTCAAACATTATGTCTTATAAGCTCTTGAAATATTATAAATTAAGCTTACAAGTTCTTTAAAATAAGCTTAGCCAAACACCCTCTTAATCTCTTTTTTAGTATATAAAAAATAGATATTACTTCTTCTCGTCCTGAACAAGTATCCTTTATGAAACTCTTATCCCCTTATAATTGTTTAATTATATGTACAAAAAATGTCAAAATACTAAATTTACTCTTGTTCAGTTTTCCAATACTGCTATCTCTACAATAATTAGGGGTAAAAACAACAACTGTCTACCTCCTTAATACGCATTCTTTTTTTACGATTCTGGATATTTAATAAGGAACTGATGGAGTATATAATTAAGGAGTGTCCCATGTAAGTTATAATGCAAATATCTCATGCACTCTGATTTGATGGTTGGTAAAATGCTGGGTACAGTATATTGATGGTGGTGATAATTGGGAGGAATTGGCATCACAATTTCCATGTATTTCTTTTTAGAATGTGATCGAATATTTAAAGAAGCAGTTCATTTAATCAATGTTACATCCCAGCATCCGTATATTAAAAGGGACCCAACCCAACCCCTTCTGAGCCGTAACTGATCAGTTCTTTCAGAAGCACTTAGCACTGCCAGCATCGACTTGTCCCAATTCGGTCTTAACTCGTGGCAGATTCAGTGTGTCTCAATCAATAACTCATTTTATTTTGTTATTCTGCAAATAATTAAACTGTCATATTAGTTAAATATACTCTATCTGTCTATGCTCATTTAATTTTATTTTGATCCATAAAAAAATATTTTTTTTGGAAATATCAACTTCACATTTTTACCTTAAATATATCTACTTATTTACAAAAAATTAGTCATGACCCACTTTTTATATTCATTATCCACTAATATATTCATTTATTATCCTTATAGTCCACCTTTTAATCCCACTATTCATTAATATATTCATTTATTATCTTCACTTATATTACACTCTCATTACAATTTATTAAAATTCATACCACCAAAATCAAAGAACGAATATAATGGATGAAGAGAGTAATATAACTTCTCTATCCAACAAGAACCCAGAATATTAACTCGATTTGCTTAGATATATGTGATCACATGGATAAATATGCCGTTCATTATGTATTAATATTTATGATATTTAATTTATGTTAACACTTTTTCTTTTAATTTTAATATATCAGAAATTATCATACATTAAATCATCTAATTTATAAAATAATAAAAATCAGACTTCGATGTATTCATTTATTGTTTTCTTTGAAGTTAAAGGGAAAATGGGTAAACATGCTTTGAGTTCTATGTAATTTGTAAATTTGATGCTTCTAATAATAATTTATGAGGTACTCTATCCGTTCTTTTTTAAGCGTCATATTAGTATTTTTTTTTCTTGTTTTTTAATAAGTATCATAATTCTTAATTTGAGAGTAAAATTATAATATATTTCATATTTACCATTATTTAATACTTTTGAAATTTGATAATTAGTTGTATGAATGCATTTATCATGATAATTAATGAGATTATAAATGTAAATTTACTTATTTCGTTGGTTATATAATTTGATGGCAGAAGACACTTAAAAAAAAACGGAGGGAGTATTAGAATGTAACATAAAGGTAAATTTTTTTGATATGGATATATGTCAAGAATGCATACGAAAAGTGAGTGATATGTGTGCGTGTGTTGGCCTAATGGTAGAGTGGTTAATGCTGAGACTAAAGCTCTCGGATTTGAGTCCACCATTAAGCATCCTTTAAATTTATGTATTTAATTGACAAAAAAAAAAGCGAATGACATATTAATCTTCCTGCAACTATTACTTATAAGCATCACGTGATATCAACCTAAAAAAAATTTGTACAGTAAAATTTAAATCCATATATTACTTTTGCTCCTTAGATTTCAAAATGCTTAGTACAATACTCCATTCGTCTCACCCAAGATAGCATATATTCCATTTTTGGCTGTCACATCCAAGATGACATGTTTCATTTTTAGGAAATAATTATCTCTTCAAAAGTTGTGGATCTTACCTATTTTTTATCACTTTAACCACTTTATCCATTCTCCTAAATAACCGTACCGAAAATAAATGAGCCGTCTTGGACGGGATGGAGGGAGTATTATATACTACATCCGTCCACTAAAATCTTGCATTGTTTTTGGTGACACGAATTTTAATAAATTGTAATGAATATAAAGTGAGCGGAGATAATAAATGAATATATTAATGGGCAGTGAGAGTAAAAAGGTAGGTCATGTATGATTCTTTTATAAATAAGTGGAAGATTGATGGTAGTTGATGTTTCTAAAAGGAAAATTCAAGTTTTTAATGGATTTCCCAAAAAGGAATTAAATACAAGTTTTTGGTGGACGAAATGAGTATATTTTATGAGGTTCACTCATGTGCTCTTCATGCACAATACGCATGGGTCGGATCTGCAGGTCACCCGAATTTGACTCATTCACTTTTATTCATAAACACTGACACTTTTATTCATAAACATTATCATCACTTCCATTTACAAAATCTGTTACACTTTCATTGGTTTTAAGTTTTTTTGGTAAAAGATAGAAAAAGGTCTAAGATAAACTAATGTTATTTTTCTTGATAAACTAATGTTATTTTTCTTAATCAAAACCGTCAGTTTTATTCATGATAATATCACAACTGTCACTTTTATTCATGAATAACTATCATTTTTAATTATAAAAATAGTTATTTTTATCATAAGCATTATAGTTTTTATTCAAAACAGTTATCAATTTTATTCATAAAAATTGCTATTTTTATGTATGACGAATCATGTAATTGATATTCAAATCAGACCCGACGAGAACTCGGCCCAATTCGCGCACACCTTGAAGCCGCGAACACGGGAGATATTGTGATATTTTATTAGACGCGTGCAACATTATAGTTTAGCCTAACATAATTCATTCAATACTCAAGTACCAAGAAAATATTTGGTAGTTAAGTCTATTTCAGTATGCTGATTTTATTTTATCATGCATTTAATGAATTGTTTTACAATGACAAAGTTACCCCTTTCCGGGGCATAGTTTTATGAGATCTAAATATATTTATATTTATGAGGCAGAAACAGAATTTGGGCACTAAAATACGAAACTGAACATTTTACATGTGTAGTAATTGTACATGAATAGTTGTCATACGGCTAGACATAATGATTCCACAAAGGATTTATGGCATTTCAGTTAACTAAAAGTGGGTGAATTGATTATGGCTACAACTTTCATACTAAGGTTGTGTTTACTTTGCATGATTAGGTTGGATAGATAAAATTAATTGAACTTAATCAAGTGTTTACTTTTAAGGACTAATATTTGACGATATCTCAAAGCTCGAGATTATTTTAATCATTTGAATTGTTCTTCATTAATTTTAATCCAATCAATATATGTAGGATTGAAATAATCCTCCAAATAAAGAGGGAATTATTTATCCCAAATTTAATCATTTACTAATCCTTTGTAGTAAACAAAGGAATGATAAATAAAAATTATCTTATCACACATCCTTCAAAATGTTAATCATGAAAAGTAAAAACTCCTAAGGGATTATGAAAATCACGAGAAGTTTTAAGCTTTAACATAATTTAATGAACTGTTTGATTAGTACATCCTTTCTTAGATGTAATTGGATAAATAATTTGCACATAATTAAGTTCAGCAAAAAATGCACGTATATGTGAATGAATTTAGATTTCTGGGAAAAGAAACGACATTATGGAACTGAAAATACTTGTCCTATAATATAAGATCATATATTTAAACTTTTCTCTCGTAGAATTTTCTTATCTCTTACAATGGAGAACTTTCTATTATATTTCAAGAAAGATGATCAAATGGAAACTTTTACTTTGTACGGATTATAAATCAAAATGTATGTCGTTGATCTTTG
The DNA here is from genome assembly GCA_036937905.1 of Salvia rosmarinus. Taxonomy (NCBI): domain Eukaryota; kingdom Viridiplantae; phylum Streptophyta; class Magnoliopsida; order Lamiales; family Lamiaceae; genus Salvia; species Salvia rosmarinus. The sequence goes on along the minus strand of CM072821.1, from coordinate 53,544,742 downwards.
TATGATCTACAGTTATCATAAATGAATGTATTATTACATAATATATTAAATACATTGTTTATATATATAGTCAGATTGATTATTCGACGTGAAAATGAACCATGACTATCTATTTAATTGAAATCTATGAATCAGATTGAATTTCTAATTCCAATACTAGGAAAGGTTCCTATCCAAACCCATTGATATATATACAAATTTCTGTTCCGGGGAAAATGTGACATCAAGGAATATTGATGGATCCCGTTAGGTACATCTGGTGTATTGGTGGGGAGGAGGGAAGGGGAATACACCAGTAAGGCAAATTAAAACTTTTTCTTTGTTCAAGACTAATCGTTACGGGCAAGAATCGTGGAGAATCGCAATCCAAGATTAACGGCAGCAGCTACCGATCGCCTCGGATAAAGGGAGTCTTAAGTTGAGTGACATCAGTTAGCAAACCTACTGATTGTTGATACAGTCTATCAGTTGGACTGATAACTGATGTGCTTGCGGAATGTGGTGGTTACTGGGTTGCCTTAGAAAACTGCTTCATAAAACTTAGGTTAGATATTGTTTAGTCAGTTTTCAGTTATATCTCTACAGTATCAAACTGATACTGATAAGAGTGTTTCAAATCAATGTTATGCTGTTATGTGCAGATGATGACAGTTCAATAACATTTAATATAAAGTGCAGTACATAAAGTAAAGAACACGTTTATTTAACGTGATTCGGAGAGATCAACTTATACGTCCACAGATTGGTTTCTCAATCAATCCACTAACTCAGGATTAGGTCTTGTTTACGGACCTTACAGTACCCCGCCTAACTCGGTATTCATTTTCTATGCTTGCTGGTGCTAGAAAATCCTGACTACTCTTTGCGAGTAGTCGATATACCTTTCTAGCTTACAGGTGCTAGAAAATCAAGCTTTCAGCAACTAACACTCCGTTGCTCACTTGCCAAAACTTCTACTTAACTTCGGTGGGGTTTATACAAGGGGTTTTCTAACTATATCTGAGTTGACACAAATGTCAAATTCAATAAATCTAGGTTTGTTAATATTACAATGAGTATCCTAGATGTAAGGAAGTGTATACTGAAATATTGAGTTGATATGTATAGGTTAACTATGAAGGTTTACTGATAGCATGTGAACTTCCTTTTTCGAAATCACTGTTTGATTGTTCTTAGGCTTTGAGCTTTTATTGCTTTGAGTATAAAATTGCGCAGTGTTTCGGTAACCTTCATAAGTTGGATTTTGCCGATACATATAGGGAGAGATTTGAATAGAGCAGTTGGAGGGATTGCAATTCAAATTCTTCCATTTTGTCTTTCGAAAACTTTTTCGTTAAATTCTTATACATTGCTGTCAGATGTCTGCATCATCATACACTGTAGCTATGCAACTCTAAAAATATTGTATGGCGCGTCAGGATGCTTTGCAGATATGCTACAACACGTGTCAAGTCAAACACTCAAGGCAAAAGAAACTCTGTGTTTCTTCAGTTGATGAGACTCCGTGTTTTATCAGCTTTGACTTCAAATTAGGACCAATCTAAACTTCTCCATCTTTTATCAACAGTCTGGACTTCCGTCTTTTATTAGTTTTGAACTCTTGAATCAATATGCAACAATAGCAGTAGATATAGTCAGCTTGATCTTCTATCAACCAACTTTGACTATAGGTAGGCAGCTTTAACTCATCGATATCCACTTTAACTCGATATCCGCTTTGACTTTTGCTCACCAATCACCGCCTTGACTCCATCTTGTCAAGAGGCCAATCTTCGCCTTCGACTTCACTCATATATCGATGTTCATTAGTATTGCTTTCTTGATCTTGGACTTGATTGGCCTTCCTTCGCCTTCCGACTTCAATCGCGATCCTTCATCAATTTCTTTTGGTTGTGTCTCCTTCCCCATTTTTTTTTTTGGAAACCCTAGCCTCCTAATTCATTTACTCATTCACTTTCACCGCAAATTTCATCAACAAGAGGAATCCTAAGGTTTATACTTGAATCCATCCCTTCTTCCTATATGTATGTATACGCGTGTGTATATGAATGTATATGTTTTGTTGTCTGTGGTATGAGTGAGAAAGAGAGAGACGGACCGAGAGGGTGAGGCCAAGGAGAGAGAGGAGATGAGGCGGTGGCCGGCGACGTGGCCGGCCAAGCGCGACGACGGCAGCGGCAGTCGTGGTTCGCCGTGGGTGTATGCGTGCGTTCATGTGTGTGTGTGCAGCCGTGTGTGTGTGTGCGTTCGTGTATGTGTTTTGTATATGTTTCATGTGGGTGTGTGTACTGGCGTGAGTGAGGGAGAGACAGAGACAGAGAGACGGCGGCGCCGGCGGTGGCCGCGGCTGCGGTCGCCGTTACGTGGGTGTGTCTCCGTCGCTTGTGTGTGTGCGTTCGTGTGTGTGTGTGTGTGTAGGCAGAGAGGGAGAACCGAGAAGAGAGGAGGCCGTGGCGGAGACGGCCGCGCAACTCACGACCGGCGACGTTGCTGGCCGGACGTGGAGGCGGCGACGACGTCGTGCAGTGTGTGTGTGGTCCGCATATGTGTGTGTGTGTGGTCCGCATATGTGTGTGTGTGTTGAATGAGAGAAGAGAGACGAGAGAGACGTGTGAGAAAGAAAAGAAAAAGAAAAAAAATGGTGTCGCGGACTTTCGCGGTGATTGCGGCCGCTGCGGAAAAGCACAGCCGAAAATGGATGTAATTAGTTAGAGTTTGAGAGTTATGGGCTTATGCTATTTAATTTAAAATGTATTGGCTTAAACTATTTAAATGAGTTGGGCTCATTTAATTAATTACCTTAAGGCTTCTATGTTTCGCTTAAATGTTATGGGCTTTAATTAATTAAAATTTGGGCCCAATTTATTATATAAAAAGGTTGGGCTCTCTTATTTAATGAGATGGGCTGAATTTAGTTAAAGGATCAATGGACCTATTTATCTATTTAAATGCTGATGGACTATGGAATTGTTTTAATTCTGGGCCAGAATTTAATTAAAGTGTGGGTTTTAGTTAATTAATGTATTGGGCTGATTCAATTTTAATTTATAATGATTGGACCTTAATTAATTTAAAATCTTTGGGCTCAATTAATTAAATAAATAAGGTTTAACTTTAAGACTTAATTAATTAAATTATATTAAGTCTTATTAATTAAATAATTAACTTAAACTTAAATATAAGTTTAAATTATTTAATTATGGTAAGTTAATTAATTAATTAATTAATTACTATTAAGTTTAATTAATTAATTGATTAAGTTAAGGTTAAGTTCAAGTTTAAATTATCTTTAATTTATGATTATGACTTACTTAATTAATGTAATTAATTTCTTTTAATGAAATTAATTAAGTTATGATGATTAAATAAATTAAATTATGTTAAACAAGTGCATAATTTGATAATTTTATTGTGTGTTATATTAAGCGAGTCCTTAATATATATGATTTTGAAATCATGTATGCCATTGATGAAAGTTGTCATGTGAATTATCAAGTTATTTTCATATGTTGTTTTGTGAATTGTTTAAATTGTTTTCACAATATCATTGTGAGTCATTGACTCGAGATAAGCTAAGTTCATTGTCGTGTTAGGGACAACCCAACCCTCGGCAAATGAAATTGATTGTCGAATTAGATTTTCAAATCTTTTCGATCATGCATTTATCTAAGTTCTTGGTATTGATGCTTATCATATGAGAACCTACTAATTGCTCTCACAATATCATTGTTTGACATATTTCATTGTCGTGTTAGCAACCCAACCCTTTTGAACTCCATCAATCTTGGGCATGTACAAGCATATCCCGTAGTTATGGGTTCTATCACAAACCTTGAAACACAAACATAAACTTCCAACTCGAAAACAAGTTAGTAGCATCTGTTACTTCAGCACATCAGTAATAAGAGGTTTTAGAATCAAATCAACACACACAGTTAAGATTTGTTAGTTCCCGACACTTAGGAATTTTCTCGACAAATATAAGACTAGTAATTGTAATATGAGGGAGAAAAAGTTAATTAGTATTTTAAGGGAAAACATTAACTCTAGTAAGTTATATGTTTAGACATATAATATCCGCAAACTAGAACTGCTTCATTTACATACTTATAAGAATGTCAATCTAGCCCCAAATCCATGGGTTGATTCGAATAGACCGACAACTCGATAGGGTTAGGGTTAAATTTCTAACCCGAAAAAAAATATCAACCCAAATTACCCGATAATTCGAGTCAGTAGCCTTAAAGTAACCCGAACCCGAATGGGCTAGCCCGAAAATCGAGTGATTGTCTTATTAATAGAAATTTTATGTGTTCCATGGTTTCAATTTTTATTATTTTCTCTTGAAAATTAATATAATGATTTTTTTTATATAAAAAAATACATGTGAAATTTATTTTGGTTTAATATTTGAAAGTTAATTATCAATTTACTTCTTTGTCTATTTACTCCAACGCTTAATATAGAATGTATGTGATTATCATGAAAAAATATGTAATTTATTTTTTTCCCTTAAACTTTCTGGTCCAATTGACCCGATAGATTAGCCCGAAACCTGAGAGTTTAGGGTTAGGGTTGAACATTTCTAACCAAAAAAATATCAACCCGAATAGTCTGACAATCCGAATGGGTTGATCCGAACCCGAATGGGTTGATCCGATTAACATCCCTATGTACTTAGTTAATTTGATCTGAAATATTTTATAAAATTTGAGTACTTATAAGAAAATATCGAATGCTAGGTCGAAACACAAAATAGTCCAAAAATGGCTATAGTTTTCTCCTTTAACATATAAAACCTAAAGACATATACCCATACCATTGAAATCAACTATAAATATAAAAAATGTCGAAATCAAGTTGAATACATATATATATATATATATATATATATATATATAGAGAGAGAGAGAGAGATGAAGGATCAAATAGTATCAGAGTTTGAGGTAGTATGTAATACTCAATCTCATCCACTCATTTCATAGATCATAGGAGATTTTTTCATACTTTTTAAGCTTAATTTCGCTGATTTTGCTACAATGATGATAGATTAGTAATTTGATTTGTTATGTGATTGCGAAAAACAAACCATGCATTTAGTTGAACTGAATAATGCATTTAAATTTACACAAAAATACATGCATTTGAACACAATAATGCATATAGGTTGTAAGCCAACGTCCAACGCACGCTTGTGCTCGAGCGCCCCGGCCCGTGCTTGTGTGCCATTTAGCGTCCGTTGGCCAACAATGTATTTTTACGTTTTGTAAGATGCATGAATGTGTTTTGTTAGATGCATGAACGCGTTTTGTTAAATGCATATTTGTGTTTCGTGCCAATATGCAGTTTTATGTTTTTCACCGTCACTTTCCCCGATTAATCAACGAATTTAGCCGTGAACCACTGACATAACTACCATCTCTCTCGATTATTCAATCCTCTATCAAATTCATATTCTATTTTTTCTCAAAATCGAAGTTCTCAATTATTTCTTCTTTTTTTCTTTCAAAATCTGTTGTTTTTTGCTGTTCATATGTATTATTGCTTTTGTCCATTGTCGTCGTCGTCTTTCGTTGTCGTCGTCGTCGTCGTCGTCGCCGCTGCCGCTGTCACCATTGTAAAAAAAAATGGAAGAAGAAGATAGGAGGAGAAGAGAAGAATAAGGTTGATTTGCTTTCTTCCCATTTGGGCCTTAAAAAAAAAATTAAAAAGAAAAAGAAAAAGTAGATTCTACGTGTCACCAGGTGCGATCACATATTCAAATGCTGTATTTAGATTAAGACTACATACTATCTGAGAATCGGATACTATGAGAACCCAATCATATATATATATATATATATATATATATATATATATATATATATATTTGCACTAAATTAATTAGAAAGGAAGTAGTACTACGAACAGCAACAGTTTGTCATAAATGTATGGTTTTTTGCCACAAAAAATAATCTGAAGTACTGTTTGGTAATGGATGAAATTAATTCTTTTTTCCAAAGAAAGTTGTGATAAATTTTACTGCCTCTTTTGGAGTAGAAAAAAAAGTACTTTGGCCTCCTCTGCTTTTATGTTTCACTTGTTACCCAAAATAATAATAGGAGAGTGTTTGACTAAGCTTATTTTATAGAGCTTATAAATATTTTAAGAGTTTATAAGATATAATATTTCAAGAGTTTATAAGTTGTCAAAATATTTGGATATTTGAACTTATAAGATAGAGAAAGAATCCTGAGTTAGAGAGAGAAAATCATAGGTAAAAGAGAAAATTGACGTAAGGTGAAATTGATAGGGTATATGTAGAAAATAATGAACCATAATAAGATTATTTTGGTAAATTCATTGCTGCTTATATGCTTATGAAAAAATAAGTTGGGGTTGAGAAACTTAAATCTTGAGGAATATATAAACTGTTGGAATTTATTTTCACAGTTTATAAACTGTTTATGAACTTATTTCGCCAAATACTTCATAGGAACTTATAAGCTTCTAAACATCTTATAAGCTTTTTTTAATGAGCTTATAAGTTCGACCAAACACCATCTAAGAAATTCATAGCGTGACTTTGTCCATAGTTTTTGATATCTCACTCTAGTTTATAGAATGAGAAAATTTCTATTTCAGAGTACCTTTTAATATTAAGAACATAATAATAATGCACTGAACGTATAATATATATGTATTGAACTTATAAAGTATCTGTATATAAAAATCATGCGATAACATTAATGCACTTTAATATTATCTCAGTGCAAAATCTTCACTGATATTAGCCTTTAGTCTATTTTATGACATCTTTTTCTTGGCAAAGATCGAATTAAACCTCTCGCTATAGCTATAATAGTTGTGGGTTTCACGCAAGCTAACTAAATTCTTAATTTGTGAACTACGAAGCTACAGAGACATAGCCATTTAATGACTGGACCAATGGGCCTACTAACAATAGTAGGTTTTGGACCGAAGCAATTTACTGGGCTTTGACAACTGTCCTAATTATGGTCCCATCAGCTTTGGCCCAAATTAACTGAAGTGTCTACTTCTCTCATCCTATGATGATGAATATTCTGCTGCATACAATTAAAATATATCATAATTTGAGTATCATAGCTATTTGGATGGTGACTTGCTAGTTAATGTTTTGGAACAATTCATACACATAGCAATACTCAGAAATACTTTAACACAAAACTCTCAGACATCCGTCAAGACTGCATTTGACATATAAAAGATCATTTATTCTTAACAAAGTATCGTTTGCTTTTACATCAGAATTGAAAGTATTTTTATTGAAGAAAATTATCATTTATATCAAGAAAGATCATCGTCTGCACGCACGGACGTCACGAGGAGATCACCTCATACATACGTGTATCTCTAATACTTCATTGACCTATCGGGTAGATTTGTAAACCCTAAATCGACAGAGCTAGCAAATCGAACTCGCTTTAGCTAAGGCAACCACGATCTTCCTTTTGAGTTCCTCACTATCACCTACTAGCTAGACTAGACTATATCTGTTGAAACTATTTTTCATATTAATTTAATGAGGCACATTTAGATGTAACTAGATACACGATTCATCTGTCCTAATTAAATCTTAGTCGTAATTAATAAATTATAATTGAAGATTATTGAATGTTAATTGGAATGGATGCAACTTATATTTATGATGACAAAAGTTTCTGCATTAATCCAAAGAGTTAATTGTCAATGTATTCACAGTTTTAACGAATTTGATAAGTTTGACTCGAATTCTAAATCGTTTCAATAATGATCCAATAATTTGATTTGAAGCAAATTTGGCGTCCAAAAATACTTTGGATGATTAGAAAATTGAGGCATTTTCCTTATCCACATGGGCATAAAAGATGTGACATGCATGCAATAGGCAACGTCAATTCAGTTTATTTTTACATTTTGATCAAAATATAACTTGGAACCCAACGAGAAACTTGTGACTTTGGTAGACAATCGCCGCAAGTCTTCGGTCCTTCCCATCACTCCCCAAAGTTCTTATAAGAAAAACATTGTTATGTTGAAGAGGAAAAGGGTGAATTACATAATAAAATCAATGAACAATTCTCAGAAGTCATATTTGTTACTTAAGAAATCTAAATTCTAAATATATTATTTCTTGCTACTCTTGTTTTAGTTTATATACTTATTTATTATTTAATATTATATAATTAAAACACAAAGTCTAGACATTATTTATTATTTAGCGAGTTAGCTTTTTTGGTTACAGGTTTCAATAGAAGAACTACCAATTTAGATAGGCCGAAAATTGATGAAGTTCAAGCAGTATTGAAGCTAGTCGTACTGATAAGAGTATCAATACCTACGCAACTGAAGAGAAGCACTTCTGAAGATTGCGTACTTAAGACTGAAGTTAGACGGACTGGAGACTGAAGACTGAAGACTAATGTACAACAATATTGATGAACAGAGTGTAACACCCTAAATCCTAAGTACGATTTGGCAGGGATTATTACTCTAAACAGGATGAATAAACAATGAGACCATTTAACATTAAACTGTAATACATAATCAAGTATGTTTTTGGACTTTACTACATAACTTATGTTCTTTGCAGCGGAAAACATGTGATATGTACATATGACGATGTACTATCAAGGTATAACTTTTCAAATGACAACATTCCTAATTGCTCAACACTGCTCTATCGCATCACCAGTTCAATCTGCATATTTAAAAACAAATATGCAGGGCTGAGTACAAATAATGCACTCAGTGGACTTATGCCAAAAACATTTTTATCATCTTTTAAATTACACTGCCCCATCATGGTAAGACACAAGGGTTTTACTTGAAAATGCCTTGAGCTTACTAAACATTTTCATCATTTTCATAAACATTCGTCTGGCCAGACATTTTCCTTGTATGTATGATCCATATTCCTTCATCTCATCATAACATTATCATTTAACGCCGTAGAAGGAGGCCTCCCTCTACGTCGCTGTGACCGGCCGTGAATTGTCCTTACAAAGACACAAATACTATTAGGTGTACACGTTAATCCTAGCTGTATAAGCCTTCCAAGATAGATCCGATATCGATTTCATTCATAAGTTGGGAGCGACCCAACAACATTCATCATTCATTCATTCATGGATAGGATACATACACAAAATATAAACATTTTGGGGTGTAATTTACAAACATTTCATCAACATTTCTCAAAAGAGACCATCATAAATAGATACTTTTCACTTGAAGAAAGCATCGAAAATAAAGCATTTTATCCTCGAGGATAAGAAAAGAGTCCACCTGCACGTAAGCTTTCTTAATTCGCTTCCTTTCACGCCAACGATCGCATCCGCGTCTCACCTTTACGTAAAAACGATTTCATTACGTCATCACATGTTTTTTCGAGATTTTCAAAGTTTAAAATAAACTTTGATAACTTATATTATAATAATTCGAATTCCTTAACGAATTCAATACGTCATCCAATCGCGTATCTTAACTAAACATTTCTCGTATTTCGATAGAGACGAGATATGTTCAACTATTTCATTTTAACCTTTTAGGTTAAACGTTCAACGATTCTAATGTTTTCGATATAAAGATTTCAATTATGAAATCTTTTCTCACCAAAGAGATTTCCATATAATTAATACGTTTCACACGTATTAGCGTATTTATCGAACGTATTTCATCGTTAATTTCAAAAGTCAACAATTTTGACTTTTCTTTATTAATTTCTTTAATAATTATATTTTAATTTCTAAATTCAATATAAATCGATTTTCAATCGATTTCTTTTCATAAAGCCTAATTCTCGATTTTCACGCAAATCGATAAACTTTATTAATATTTTCTTAAATATTAATTAACTTATTCATTAAACATTATTTTTCATTTCTAACGTTATTTAATATAACGTTTAGCCATAAACATAGTATTCTATGTTTATAAAATTTTATAATTTCTTAATATGTCTAAAATAATTTCTAGACATATAATGTATTATTTTTCTTGATATTAAGGATTTAAAATCCTTAATATATATATATATATACTCGCCTTCATGCTTAAATTTTCAAACTTCTTCCAAAATTCTTATAAATTCATATAGTGTACTATTTTATCATAGTATCACTAATATGTATTAACATTAACTACGAAAATTTTGGACATTACTTATTTGATCTCATAGGTCACGACTATTATCATCAAATTGTCCAAATAATTTTTCTAAAATTCTAGTTAATGTATACAAGGCCCCAACATTAATCTATAACATAATTATAGTATATAATCCAACATTTTCAATCTATACATCAAAGAATTATTGTTCAAGGTCTCGGTTCTCTCTCAACAAAAATGCTTAACATTTTTGTAAAATCCCACAAAATTACACAAGGCCTATAGATTATCATATACCATCAATATATCATAATATTCAATAATCACAACTTATTTCTCAACATACCAACACTGAGGTTTTCAAAATTTCCTACAATTAAATAAACTAGTTTCTAAAATCCAACAAATTCATGTAGTACTAAATTAGGGTTCTACAACATTAAAATGCATTAATATCACTTAAACATAAATTGTACATCAACCTAAAATTCTCAAGAATTTTCGACATATATATATATATACATAAGATTTCCAAAATTTCCATTAAAACACCATGAGTTCCATTAAAATATACATCATTAATACATTAACAAATCATCTCTAGAAATTTTCGATCACTACCAATAAACTCATAGCATGCTTAACTTTTAATTAATTCATAACACATGATCATACTTATCAATATAAACATAATTAGTAAACAACTAATCATGATAATATAATTCCTCATTTTGTAACATCAAGAACATAAGCATATATATAAAATCTAACGGTGGAAAATGAAAATTTTAATGTATAAATAAAGATCGCTCGATTCCTAATCTTTAACCGTTATCGATTTTTAGTGCAAGGATTTTTGTATCAAAGGATCGGGATAGAAAATGAAGAACACTTTCCTTTTCTCCTCAAGATGCTCACGGTAATGGTAAGCAAAAGTGAAAGAATAAAGGTGATATGGTATTTATCTACTTATGTGAAAAGTATTTAGTCGCCGATTTTCTTGAGCTACGCCCTGATGGGCTGCTCAGGATCAAATGCAAGGAATAAAGATGGGCCTCAAATAAATTAATTATCTTATGTTCACCCGTAACATAAATTAATTTATAAACATTTATTCATGCCACTAGAGAATAAATGCCGACTTACCCCTTTATTACCGAAGTTGAGTCGGGCTTGCACTTAGACATTACGAATCCTCGTATTTAAGATATCGAACGCCCATTAATCATTTATAGCAATCAATCGCTTAAAACGATTAATAACTTCATTTCTCAAGTAGTACCACTCAACCTTATTATTGTACTTGAGCTAACTCAACTGCAGGGTTTAGTACAATAAACCTTTGAGCTCCTTATGGGACGTCATCATCCTAAACGGATACGGTGACTGACATGATAACTAGCGTGACATACAAGATTTGTCACCACCCAAGATGCGGAGAATTGGTTAGAACATATAACCTCACTCATAACAAGTCAAAGTGATGGTCAAGAACTCATACTCATCTAATACCTTATCGAGGTTTAGATCATCGTAAGTCACCAGATCTCGGTTCTTCACGACGGTCGAAGAAGAACACATCTCATCGTGATCCTTCAATACGTCGAGACGCATCAAAGATAGACAAGCAACTAAGTCAAGTCACTTCTTATCTATACTGCAGCCTAAACCGACAACTCGTCCCTTAAGTCGTCTCAACAGGAAACTTTTTATATCTCATTAAGCTCGACCAATCATACGGACTTACGTGATCTTCACACACCGTATGATCTAACTTATATATGAGATAAGGGGACACGATATATGCAATCAAGTATTCAAATCGATAGAGATTGTAATAGTGGTAATAGGAAACATTGTATACAAGCTCAACCAAACTTTCAAGATACAAATCCAACAATCTCCCACTTATACTAAAGCAAACTTTAGTATACAATGTGTCTTTCTACTAGCTATTACAAACAACCATCACTTTGCTTCTCCCACTTATACAAAAGTTTCCTTTCTAAGTGGGTGCCATCAAGCGCAATCCAAGTCCTCTAACGTGTCCATCGTAGACTTTTTGGCGGTGCTCTTCGTGAATGGATCCGCTAGATTTTCCGTCGTATCAATCTTTTCAATCAAGACGTCACCGCTCAACGATTTCTCGTATGACATGGTACTTTCTCTGTATGTGTTTGGTCGCCTTGTGGGTCCGTGGTTCCTCTGAGTTTGCCTACGCACCGAAAGTTATCACAAGAAACTATGATACTCTTAGGCAAACCGGTACCACATCTAGATCCATGAGGTAGTTCTTGAACCATACAGCCTCCTTAGAAACCTCAAGGCGGCTACATATTCGCTTCCATGGTAGAGTCCGCAATGCATCGCTTTGCACTCCGCTGGATACGGCTCCACCTCCAAGGTAAACACATAGCCCGAGGTTGACTTTTTCTCATCACGGTCGCTTTGAAATCCGAATCAGATAACCCAAAGGCATTAGACTATCTCGCATGGTAAACTAGCCTATAATCTCGAGTCCTTTTCGTGTACTTGAGTATATGCTTCTGCGATCCAATGAGCTTGTCCAGGTTAGATCGATATCAGCTACTATGCCACCGCACAGCGTATATCGGAGCCTCGTGCATAGCATTGCGTACATGAGACTTCCCACGGTGAAGCGTAAGGAACTTGTCTCATTTCCTCTATCTCCTTTGCAAATCATGGGTGATCATGCGTTTTGAATAAAGGCGCCATATCGAAAGGTAGCAATCCTTTCTTGGCGGTCCATACTAAAACGAGTAATCACAATATCGATGTAAGGCGCCGAGATAAGCTCAACATTTTCTTCTTGCGATCTCGGTAAACCTTGATCCCAAGAATGTACGCCGCATCTCCTAAGTCTTTCATTTGAAACCGATCGGATAGCCAACTCTTTACGCCCGATAATGACTTCACGTTGTTGCCAACTAGAAGGATGTCATCTACGTAGTGCAAGAAATACCACATCACCGTTGACATCTAACCGATACACACAACTCTCGCTAGGCAACTGGTAAATCCATGCGGACTTTACTACCTCGCCAAAGCGAAGTTCCATGATCGGGAGGCTGCTAAGTCCATAAATGGACTTCTTAAGCTTCCATACTAGATGCTCTTCACCCTTTACCACATAACCTTGATTCTTGCATATAGATGTCTCTACCTTCCTCAAGGTAACCGCTTAGAAAAGCGGTTTTAACATCCATTGCCAAACCTCTGTTTAAGTGAATGCAGGCGGAAGAATTCGATGGACTTGAGCATTGCACAGCGAAAAGGTCTCATCGAAATCGATGCCCTCAATCGAGTGTACCACTTCGCCACAAGCCCCGGCTTTAAAAGCGAAACCTCTCCATCGAAATCTCTCTTCTCTCAGATATCCACTTGCTACCCATGGCTTGCCATGGGGTAGAGGTTCTTTCATATACATCCATAGCGGTTATGGACTCCGTTTCTAAGTCCATAGCGGTGTGCCGTGATCTTGCATCAATGTCTCAGACGCCTCCTTGTATGTCCATGGGTCGATTATCGATGTTCGTCTGGCCGACTAACCAAGATTCACCCATCTAATATAAATCGCTCGGTTGACGAACAACCCTCCCACTACGACGAGGTTCTACAGCACAATGGCAACGGTGGGTGCAGACTTGTGGTTCTCTAACTCGCACAACTTGTGTGTAGTACCACTCAGACGGTCAGATCTCCGAAGGAACTCCACCCACTTCAATTTCTTCAGTATCCGTGTCGATCCTCCCACTGACTCGACATCTCGCACCTTCGCCTAATCTGGTGGAATACGATCATCTTCTAATCAAGAATGATTTCAACTGACTTATGATTTTCATATAATCCTCTTCTAAGAATCGGGCATTAGTGCTAATAATGACCTTCCGATCCTAGACTATAGAATAAACCACCTTCGCTCCTCTAGATAGCCAATAAACGCCTTGCGCCGATCTAGCCTCCAACTGTCACTTCTTGTTCAAAGACATGTGGCCGGACCCCATATCCTTATGGGCTTAAACCGGCTCATACCAAACCACAACTCGAGTAAAGTTAATAATATTTCACTTAAATAAAAACATATCTTTCCTTCTTTTTACCTCCCAAGTCCACGGCAATTCAATGTAATGGGGATGATTTTGTTTTACTTGTCTATCATTTAAACACTTAAAGGAATAAAACCAATAAAACTCTAATTCATGCCATGCAAATCCGCACATATAAAACGCCTTTCAAAACTAAAACTGTTGTCCCAAAACATAAAGAAACATCTCCAACCGCAATCAAATTCAACTCGCCTGTCTATGGAGATCGTTATCTCGCCATCAAATGCCTCCCTTGTCCGCAGAACCCTCGCAAGGTGTAACAACATGACTGGCCATACCAGATCTACTACCCAAGAACGGGTAGAATAAGTCGCTAAACATGTTTTCACATTAAAGCAAACCGCGCACTGAGCCTCGAGCATAGGGCACTTGGCCTCCAATGCCCGGCCCACCGCACTCAAGCACTCTGCCTTCTCATTCGCTTCTTCTGCCTCCTGTGGCAACCATGTTCTGCCCCATTACTCCCACTATTTTCCTCGCTTCTACCACCTTTGGACCCCTTTTCTATTTCCATTTTGCGATGAAAATTTTGGGCCCTTAGATGTGCTAGCAAGAGCATGTGCCCTTTCCCATAACTCCTTCTACAAAGAACGAGATCATTAAGCACCGACTAAGTGTAAACTCGGTCTTGCTCATGATCGCGTTCACGCCGAAAGTTCTCAAAAGACTGGGCAAGTGTATTGAGGATGATATCGACCTTGGCTTCACCGTCAATACCTCCTCCCAACCGATCAAGACTATCCATGAGACGAGTCATGGGAGACATGTTCATGGACCCAACTTCTTCCATCTTACACGCCAAGATTTCTCTCATTGTGTGGAAGCGATCGTCCGATCCGATCGCCCAAACTTACTCGAGACTCGACCAAATATCGATCGCGTCTCACCATCGATCGATGTCGGTACAAAGCCTTTGGACATAGTAGTCATCATATAGCATTTAGCCATATTGTTTGACTTATTCCAAAGTCCGCTGACTCGCATTGCTCATTAGTCGATCGTCGATGTGGCATCGGGTTTAGGAGTAGTGAGAACAAACATGTGTTCTTCAAATGATAAGAACATATTCCATGTTTCGCTTCCACTCGATAAAATTTGGACCTGATAACGGATTTGTGCGAGCATATTGATAATCGGCGAAGAGACATATCTCAAACGATAATGTAAACACATAAGCATACGATCGCATATAATTCGTAATAATAATATTGTAACCTTTTGATAAAACAATATTAATCGAAACCTCCAATCGCCCAAGGAATTCCACATACAAGCCACGCGTGGGACGCCACACATGAACCCCCGACCGCACTAAAATATACCTTTTAGTCGCTTAATTTCAATCCATGTCAACTTATCCTTATGACAAATGAAATTAATGATCGACCTTACTGACCACATCACTATCGCAGAAGGACTTCATGGAAGTTGTACTTGAGGTGATGTCTAAGCATCGACCACAATTTTAACAAACAGAAATGAATTCTTAGAATTGGTATACTCACCGGACCATACCGCTCCAATTTAAATTCTTTTGTTATCTCATTTTATATCTATCTCTAGAGAACTTATGAAAATCGCACACGCAAGCCCAGTGTGCGCGATCGCCACATGAAACTCCCACTTCTCAATAGATTTAAAATGTTTTATTTAGAAATCTCATCTAACAAACTTATGATAAACAATTGCAAGTAAGCCACGCGTGGATCGCCACTCACGGTCGGCCTCACTTTGTTTAGAGATCAAAAAGTGGAGGTCTTGACATTTTAATTTGAAAAATTAATTTGTCGGGTTGCTTGCTTAGTCTTTTTATTCAAAAGGTTTGTCCATGCGGATCACGTAATCCTAGCATGCTTTTCTATAGAACTCAACATGTAAAACATGCTCACAGTAATTCTAAAATATGCTTGATAAACGCGATAAACCTAGCATGCTTACTATGCGCATCCAATTACGTAAAACACTTAAAGGTTTGTCAACGTAATATAAACATACATAGCATGCTACCGCATTATTTAAACATCCACGACATGCATATGAACGATAAAAATAAAAATAAAAGCGCTCATCGCGCCCAATCGTGAAACCCGCACATTTAAATCTAATCTATTACATAGATTTACAAAGTACAATTAAACTTGAAACGGGCCTCGCGTGCACGCGCACGGACCGGATTCAACAAATGGGCCTCGCGTGCACGGGCACGGACCGAAAAACTGAAAACGGTGCGGGCGGATCGTTCAATGTCTTTGGGCGCCGCTGGGCAAAGCCCACCGCCCCGCCCCTTCTGCAGCGCCACCGCCCGCTGTCGCTCGCTTCTCGCGGATCGCTAAAGCGACGCGACCAAGAGCAGCACACGCGTGGCCACCGCCCGAGCGCGAACGTCCCGCCGAGAGGCGCCATCGCCCGGTGGTCGAAACTCACGATCATGAAGTCTGCTCGCCGCCGGGTTTCGCGCGCGAACGCGCCTGTCGCGACGCTAGCTCGCGCACGCCGCCAGTAGCCTCGCGGTAATCTCACGACCGCGAGCTCGCCGCTAGGCGTGGATCTCGCCGCGAGCAGCGCCCGTCGCCGCGACCCTCGCGATCTCCTCGCGATCAGCGAGGCTCGCCATGAAAACACCCGACGATCGCCGAGAACTGCTTTTTCCGTCGTTTGTTCTTCGTTGTTTCGTCTTCGTTCTTCTTTACGTATAAGATTTACGTAATAAAATCTAATCTAACCACTAATTTTCTCGTGGTGTAAAACAAAACCAACAAAACAATAAACGAGCCACGATGAACAGCGGATCCACAATTAATAAAGCACGTAATAATCAAACGTGAAATCCAACAGCCAGCCCGATTCTCGATCCCGTGCTCGATACCAATCAGGAAAACATATGTTAACCTCGCCCGAGGATCCATCTTGGGTGTTTAATTCACCATACATTGATTATAAACCTAGCATGCGTCTATATAATTAAATCGCAACACGTAGGGTTTTCACGTGTTTACCTTTGATCCAAGAGGTCGATGGAACGAGACGAAAGGATCGAACGGATCGACTCGTGCTGACCTTCCGGATCGTATCCGGTTGCCCAATCTCCAACGCCGAGTGAGGACGATCTATGGAGAATGCTTGGAAAATCACCCAATACTCTCTTCACAACTTTCAAATTCTCTCTCGACGGACAATGAGGGGCGAAATTCTTGTGTGTATTATGTAGCATTAACCTGACTTTATCTCATACCTATATTTATAATGCACTACCTTAATCCCATATGGAAATTACCATAATCCTATATGGAAATTACCACAATCCTAGGATTATTTCCATACTCTCGTGATTATTTCCATACTCGTGATTATTACCATAATCTTATATGGAAAGGATCTATGCATATACCATAAATATAATTATATCCTTGTGGATAAAGAGAATAAAATCTTGCCTTAGAGAGCTACTAGGGCACCGATTTTCTTGAGCTACGGCCCTGACGGGCGGCCGAGATCAAATGCAAGGAATAAAGATGGGCCTCAAATAAATTAATTATCTTATGTTCACCCGAACATAAATTAATTTATAAACATTTATTCATGCCACTAGAGAATAAATGCCGACTTACCCTTTATTACCAAGTTGAGTCGGGCTTGCACTTAGACATTCTGAATCCTCGTATTTAAGATATCGAACGTCCATTAATCATTTATAGCAATCGATCGCTTAAAATTACATAACTTCATTTCCTTAAGTAGTACCACTCAACCTTATTATTGTATTTGAGCTAACTCAACTGCGGGGTTTAGTACAATAAACCTTTGAGCTCCTTAAGGGGCGCCATCATCCTAAACGGATACGGTGACTCGACATGATAACTAGCGTGACATACAAGATCGCCACCACCCAAGATGGGAGAATTGGTTAGAACATATAACCCTCACTCATAACAAGTCAAAGTGATGGTCAAGAACTCATACTCACCTAATACCTTATCGAGGTTTAGATCATCGTAAGTCACCGAGATCTTGGTTCTTCACGAGGTCGAAGAAGAACACATCTCATCCGTGATCCTTCAATACGCCGAGACGCACAAGATAGACAAGCAACTAAGTCAAGTCACTTATCTATACTGCACCTAACCGACAACTCGTCCTTAAGTCGCCTCATTTGTGAAACTTTTATATCTCATTAGCTCGACCAATCATACGACTTTTGTGATCTTCACACATCGTATGATCTAACTTATATATGAGATAAGGGACACAGATATATGCAATCAAGTATTCAAATCGGATAGAGATTGTAATAGTGGTAACGAAACATTGTATACAAGCTCAACCAAACTGCCAAGATACAAATCCAATGATCTATCATTTAAACACTTAAAGGAATAAAACCAATAAAACTCTAATTCATGCCATGCACTCTCGGTCCACACACACAATTGCAAGACAATTGTCTTTGCTTATGTCTCACTCACAAATTATGCAAGACAAAATATATATGACTCACCAAGGTGTATATGTCATGCTAATAAATGTTCTTACACATACTTAATACACTACATAAAAGTTTTTGAAGAAAACAAATATCTCGACTTAGCAATTCACAATTGCAATCAACAATGCACCAAGGGGAAGAAAATCTGATTTGCATTGCCTCATGCATGTACCATCTCAACACTCTATCCCAAAATATATTTAATCAAGTATCAAGAGTGTAAACAAGCTTTTAGTTAATTAGAAATCAATAATTACGGCTACTCTCAAACAATTGCAAGAAAATTTGATCTCCAATTGATTCTCTTGGTAAGTGTGTAAATAAATCCTACTTGAATAATTCAATTCATATCATAGCAATTCAAGCATGAATTTACGTAATTTTGTTTCTCAAATACATGTCACGTCACTTTGATCCTCAAATAGCTATAATTTGATTTCTCTTGCAAATTATAGATATATATCATAATATATGTCTTAGATGATAATTTATATCATAGGAAAATTATTAGAATCATTTCATGTGTGAAAACCTAATTTTCTAATTAGGGTTTTCAAAATTCTAAACTTGTCCAATAATTAATCCTTAATGTTCTAGCATTATCTTAATGCTAAATAATACTCTAATTACATATAATAATCATAGGAATTTAAATACTATAATTCCTTGATCATTAAACTCATTTTTCTATTCATCTCTAAACGTTAACGTTTGAAACGCCTCAAACATTAATTATCGACTCATCTCAAAATGGTCGTAATAAAGTCGTAATCACTTTATTAATTTATTCCATTTATAATGGAATTTAATTCTAAGCTTCGTTGCTTAGAAAATTTTACTAAATTTTAACTATCGATACTCAATCGACGTTAAAATACTACTGCAGAAACACTTTATATATTTATATTCCTTAATTCACAATCCTTAGTGAATATAAAATAGAATTATTACTTCATAATTAATCGAAATCATTATTCGATAAATTACTAATTCATTTATTTCGCGAAATCCTAATTTACCAATTTAAATATCGTAATTAGCTTTTAATCCTCCGGATATTACATTCTACCCCTTAAAAGAAATTTCATCCCAAATTTGCATACCTCAAAAGTACGGGCATCTTAACATCACGACATCTTAAATCTTTCCACGTGACTCACTTTGTCCATGGTTTCTCCATCGACTTTCATTAAAGACCCAAACTTGATTCTTAATCATCGAATCTTACGATTAAATAGTCGAGATTTTCATCACAACTCATATTCGAGTTAAGGATCACGTCACCATGGCGGATCACATGATTTGGGTCATATTCATACTTCCTTAACTGTGACACGTGGAAAACATTACGTACATTCCCCAATTTGGTGGAAGTACCAATCTTATAGCTCTACGGCCTATCATTACTAGGATCTCGTAAGGTCCTATAAAACTTGATCTCAACATTCTTGTATCTGAACTTTATAATTTCCCTCTATGGAGAAATCTTAAGAAACTTTATTTCCGCATTTAAAATGAAGTTCAGATCTACGCGTATCAGCGTAAGACTTTTGTCTATCCTGAGCTTTTCTTATTCTTTGCCTCATTTGGCAGATATCTTAATCGTTTCATTTACGACGTCAGGACCTTATACCTTCTCTCACCTACTTTATTACAATAAAGTGGTGGTCGATACTTCTTTCCACATAATGCCTCATAAAGCTATATCGATCGCTGCTTGACGGTATGGTCGACGTAAACTTAACAAGTGGTACAATACGCTCCCACTTGTACCTTGATTTAACATTAATGTTCTATCGTAGCTTAAACGTCCACATTGTCCTTTTAACCGCCCATCTATCCGTGATTGGACATTTATGTTATGTTCAATCTCATGTCTAACTCCTTTTGTGAGTTAGTTCAAAATCTAGGGGTAAACTTAGAGTCTCTATCTCGAAATGATAGGTTTTGGTACCCCGCAAAGATACGATTTCCTTTATGTACGATCGAGCTAACTTTTCAAATCTACGAGTCATCCGAATAGGCGAGATGAACATATTTAGTGAGTCAATCCACTGCTACCAATATAGCAGTGTTACTTCTTTAGGACTTTGGCAAAACCCATCATAGAATCAATTGCTATGTCATTCCACTTTCATTCGTGTATCTCTAGAGATTATAACCTCTTATAAGGTCATTGTTACAATGCCTTCATTTATTGATAACCGAGACAATGCTCGACAATATGGTTATATCTCATTTTATTCCTTACTCTCTAACTTTTCTCGTAAATCATAATATCTCTTAATGCTGCCCGGTTGGGCGGTATGAGAAGGGTCATGAATTTCACTCATGGTTTCTTTTCTAAGCTCATTATTGCTTGAAATATGTATATAATCCTTCATTAGACAATATGATATTGTCCAACGCTTCTTAAAATCCTTCAGCTCTTCATTCCTTATCTTAATTTGTATTCTATTCTCATTTTCATCCTTTCTCCTTTCGTTTATCATCCTTTTCCTTTTCTATAGGGACATATCATAATTTAGACTGAATTTTATAACTTAGGGCATTAGAAATTACATTAACCTTCCGTAGGTGATATTTATACCACAATTGTAATTTTTTTACTGATTGGAGCCATCTTTTCTATCCCGTATTCAAGTCTCTTTGCTTGAAGAATTTATTCAAATTTTTGTCATCTGTGAAGAATTCTTAATTTATCGTCATAGGAGTGATGTCTCCAAGACTTTAATACTTATACCCTTGTTACTATATCAAGTCGTGAGTTGGGAATTTCTATTCGTGTGGATTAAGTCATCGTGATGCGTAAGCTATTATCTTTCTCATATTAATACATAGCTTTTCTTTTATTAATCCATGTAAATTTGATTCCTTTTGGGGTAGCTATGTTATCGGCCTTGCTACGCTTAGAGAGTTCTCAATGGATCTCGATAGTAGTCAATTAATCTTAAGAAATTCCTGATCTCATTTTAGGTCATTGATGACTTTCATTCTTACATTGCTTTATCCTTAGCCAGATCTACTTTGATTCCTTCCAAAGACATTATGTGCCTGAGGAATATTTCTTTAAGCCAAAATTCACAATACTGTACTTGGCAAAATTTACCCGGCTCTTAAAATTCGTAAGACAGTCCTTCGACGTTCTTTATGTTCTTTCTCGCTCTTCGTATGGATAAGAACATTATTCATAAGGATTAAGACAAAGTCGTCTAAGTATGTGTGGAACACTCGATTTTTGAGGTTCATGAACAGGGCTGGTGTACTAGCTTGTCCGACTGGCATGACTATAATCTCATAGTAACCATATCTTATTCGGAACCATTCATCTTCATATTTTGGATACTATTCTACGAGGATCATATAAAATATATTACATCAAAATGCCTCAGTGAGGACTTTTCATACATTAATTACAAGGGTCGGTCTATCGGTGACCAATTTCATAACATCTAGTTCTTTTTACACTCAAAATTTTGACACCATTTTAACACATTTACTACATACTCCAAACTATGTTTATTTTACATATTCTAACCACACCAATTTCAACATAAACCATTATTTACTTATAAGTCTTATATCATCATGAGATTCTATGTCTCGAGTGGCCTTCATCGAATCGTACTCCTCACTTGAAACTTGCCTTTCTCCTGCACGCCCCTCGCCTCATACCCCGATGATCTATTCCTTTAGAGAGCCGGGGTCAAGTCGCCCCGCTTCTTCTTCAAAGACCGCAATTCGTGTTGCTTTTATCGAAAAGTATGGTTGGGTTGGTAGAGGTAACTCCCCAGTCCACGAGGCGGTATGATCCGTCCTCTTGCCATTCTCATCCCTTTCGTATAATCCACGCACAGACGGGGCGGCGTTGGGACATCGTGGTACAACCACCTTTGTACCATACCGGGTGACTTGCCGAGGACCGGACAAGTGCTAGTAGGTGCGCCCATACGCATAATATGTATGCTTGAGTCGGTCGACAAATCTCGGTAGGTCTCGCCAAGTCTTGAGTTTTCTCGCATGCGAGAAGATATTCTCTTGATCTTTTTTGCAAACTTACGCCATTCCGCTGGCAAACGACTAATAAGCCTCGGATACCATCCTCATCCGTAACTCCATAGTTACGAGCATCCTTCCAACTGCGTAAATTCCTCCAAGAATTATCCTAAATTCATGCCTGTTATAGTAAAAGAGTCGATATGCCCGTGTGAGTTCTAAGCTTGTAGCCTTGTGGTTATCTTCTTACCAGATTATTCCTTTTCCCGCCATCTCAGAAATGATATTGCTAGATAAGTCGACTTAAATCAAAGCAATAGAGGAATTTTAAACAAGAAGGATCTCTTAAAGAATTAAACATTTTAAGACATATATAACTTGTATACAACTCACTACACGACTCATGACACTTTACTTTATTACTCATTTTACGCTTTACACCTTCAACAGATATCGCTTCTAAATTTATTCGCATAAGCAAATAGTGGTACTAATACCTTGTCACAGAACACCTCTAACGAAGAGACTAGGCCGTGTCACTAATCACGTGATCGATGACCATTTCCTAAACTTCGCTTTCAATTATATCTACGCTCTATATAGATATAATGATCCAAATCATCGGATAGAACCTTAGGTGATCCTAGGTCCAATTCTAAGTTTGAGAAACACCGCGACGCACCATAATTCTCATATAGGTGAAGAAATTTTCATCTCTTGATTCGTTTATCCCGAATTTGGTTCTATCGCTTCTACACATACTTGTGCGATGTTAGATCATGAAGCACCCATATCAAACAAAATATTATAGGTATGTTTGAAATCTTTCTCATACCTATCGTGCCTTCTTGTTTTTGTCCCTTCGCCTTCTCGGTGTGAAGTATAGGTTTTGGTCTACGGTGTTCCGCTTATTCAAGTAAACATTTATTTCGTATGTCATTGTCCTTTCCATCGGGACATTATGTTCCCTTGCTATGGCCTTCATTGCCTCATTCACCCTATACTTCTGCATCGATCCGTATGCTTTTACCAATAGCATTCGTGGTTAGGTCTACATCAACCTATTATTTGATATCGATATTTCGATAATTAAATCTTATCGTAGAGATCGCCATGTCTCTATCACTATCATTCATTCCTAGTTCAAGATGAATGATTCAATTCCTTTTCACTTTATCGATCTTAGGAATATATTTCTCATATATCCTTACTTTAACTCTTTTCAAGGAAACCTTATTTATCAAGTCCTATGTCTCGAAACTTATATCATGTCGTGGCTATCTTATAATGGTATAGCTCATAGTTTCTTCACTATTTCGACTTGTGTCCCTTTTCTTGAACATGGTGTCTCAAAATAATATTACTTCGTTATACTTCTGTTCTCACATTCGTGGTTAGAACCGTCATTATTGTCATATGGCTTGGTAAGGTAGTACATTCGTACACCATAACTTAAATTCCAAGCATCTTATTACCATGTCTCGCTTTGGAGATATTTTCTCCATACTTGATTTACAACTAGGGCTATCCTAGTCGCTCACACAATCTCAAGGATTATGATTCCTCAATCTCATTATCATTTGTTTAGCTAAGTCTCAATTATTGGAATCGATTATGCTCAAGCATAATCTCATTGATTAAGGTATAAGGCAGAGATTTATTTTCCGAGATGCTATCATTCATTTATATATATATTCTTTGAAAAGAATATCTTGCATGCATCTTCATTCTTTAAACATGTCCAACCTACTAACGAGGTTTAGGGACAAACAACTATCTTAAAGATAAGTTGTAATCTCTCTCTCATTATGACATGGTGAGGGAAATTATATCCCACCTAATATCATATACTTTTCTTTACTTTTACTCTTGCATTCAATGCTAAAGAGTATCTTGTTCATCACTTTATTATCATAACGATCATATGAAGGTATAACTTCACCGTTATCAATCTTTGTAAATCCCATCATGGTCATCACATCCATGTGTATCATAGGAAAATATCTCGCCTCATCGAGATTTTCTTTACATCATAATTTCTTGATGTCTATTACTTTTCGGTCCGAAACTTTTAGGTGATCAAATAAGTCAACTTATATCATGCCCGATGTTTATCGCTTACTAATTCGCACTTAGATGACAAGGTAAGTCAACATTCATCATACTTGATGATTTCAAGAATCGAGGAGAAATTATTACGACTACTTACAAGAGGTACTTGCCTCACAAATCAAATTAACATCTTTTAATGATTGAATCGATATGCTCTTTGATCGAATAATTGGGATCTAGGTCCAAGACCGTAATGACGACTCATCGAGATTTCTTTGGTCATATGGGCTGGCCAACCGGCCACAATTATTTTCTCATCCCACAAGGCTTGGTTTCAAAGGACACTTTATAAGGTTTCAGTTGTAAATTTTCTTCTAAAAGTGTGAAATTCATATGATTTCTCAATTGAACTAGTCATGTAGTTAAACTCAATGACGTAAATTGGGTAATGAATATAATTTGAAACCTTGTATACTCGTAATAGGTCATCAACAAAGGTTCTCATGTCCGCCATGGCTCTACTTGTACTCATCGAAATCTTACTTTCTTAGTAACATTCTAAGATTCTTATCATACTATAACGTTCTTACTCTATAAAAATCATAGAACCAAATTCAACTATTTCTCGTAAATTCTGGAGTAGGAATCAGGATTTGGTCCTTCATAACAAATAAAGTACAGTGTGTTAGAAGTACGTAGGCGAAAACCGTACGTAAATCGGAGTTCAAACGAAGGAGAACGGGTCAAGACAAAATCATTGTGCAGTGTAGGAAAAATTTCGCGCGCTCGCGCCGAGACCGTAGGCGATGCCGACACCGAGGTTGTGCATGCCGTTGCCGTTGCTGATGCCGATGCCGATGTCGATGCCGATGCCGATGTAGTAGAGACTACCAAGGTCGACATGTCAAAGTCGATGTTATAAAATTACCGAAGTCGAAGTCGACGATCGCACATGCCGAAGTAGAAGTCGAAGTCATACATGCCGAGGTCGCACATGCCGAGGTCGAAGTCGCACATGCCGAGGTCGAAGTCGAGTCGTACATGACGAAGTTGAAAATCGAGGTCGCACATGCCGAGGTCGAAGTCGAGGTCACACATGCCGAGGTCGAAGTCGAGGTCGCACATGCCGAGGTCGAAGTCGCACATGCTGAGGTCGAAGTCGAGATCGAGGTCGCACATGCCGAGGTCGAAGTCGAGGTCGCACATGCCGAGGTCGAAGTCGAGGTCGCACATGCCGAGGTTGAAGTCAAAGTCACACATGCCGAGGTCGAAGTCGAAGTCGCACATGCCGAGGTCAAGTCGAAGTCGCACATGCCGAGGTCGAAGTCGAGGTCGCACATGCCGAGGTTGAAGTCGAAGTCGCACATGCCGAGGTCGAAGTCAAGTCGCACATGCCGAGGTCGAAATCGAGGTCGCACTCGTTCATTTTCATATAAATCTCTTGCTTTTCAACCTCAAGATGGAATGAAGTTCTCAAATCCATCTTTACTTCTGTTCTTGTAATGGAAGAAAGTTCGTACTTCTATGTTCTCTTGCAATACGTGATCATGCTTCTTATATCGTCTATGTTTTTCTTGAGATGACATATCATTTGTCATAATAAATCTTGAGATTTGAAACTAAAGTTTCAAATAATGAAAACATAGTTCATCTATACATGCACATTTCTTTGAATTCAGAAGAATTCATTATTTCAACTTTGGCCATTCATGTTCATTTCAAGCATATTCATTCATTAAACATAATCTTGAAATTTGAACGAATTTGATCATGAAAACTTGAAAATTCTGTTCAATTTCATAACATACTTATTGAATGCATGTATTACTTGAATTTTGCAATTTCAACATTTCATTCTTGGCACATTTTGCCCATTATCAATCATAAGCATTCATTTCTAACTTGATCACTTTGCATATCTTCCATTCTCAACATTATTCATAACTTCCATTTCATATCATTCATCTTTCATATCTTTCATTCCTTTTGAAAAATCATCTCGATCCTTTTTCTCTTTCAACTTTTCATTTCAAAACTTTGAAAAGGAATCATTTACCTCATTTCGGTTGAGCTTGATGTGATGGAGTGTTGAGCATTGTCAGCTGATCTTTAGAAGTCTAGTGACTCAATCTAGACTTAACCTTAAAGGAGATTTTGGGTTCAAAGAGCGAATCGCTCTAATACCACTCTAGAATGACCCCTAAATCCTAAGTACGATTTGGCAGGGATTATTACTCTAAATAGGGATGAATAAACAATGAGACCATTTAACATTAAACTGTAATACATAATCAAGTATGTTTTTGGACTTTACTACATAACTTATGTTCTTTGCGTAATGAAAACATGTGATATGTACATATGACGATGTACTATCAAGGTATAACATTTCAATGACAACATTCCTAATTGCTCAACACCGATCCATCGCATCACTCAGCTCAATCGCACATTTAAAACAAATATGCGGTCGAGTACAAATAATGCACTTAGTGGACTTATGCCAAAACATTTTATCATCTTTTAAATTACACGCCCCCATCATGGTAAGACACAGGGTTTTACTTGAAAATGCCTGAGCTTACTAAACATTTTCATCATTTTCATAAACATTCGTCGGCGGACATTTTCCTTGTATGTATGATCCATATTCCTTCATCTCATCATAACATTATCATTTAACGCCGTAGAAGGAGGCCTCCCTCTCGTCATTGCGACCGCCGTGAATTGTCCTTACAAAGACACAATCGCTATTAGGTGTACACGTTAATCCTAGCTGTATAAGCCTTCCCAAGATAGATCCGATATCGATTTCATTCATAAGTTGGGAGCGACCCAACAACATTCATCATTCATTCATTCATGGATAGGATACATACACAAAACATAAATATTTTGGGCAGGTAATTTCATAAACATTTCATCAACATTTCTCAAAAGAGACCATCATAAATAGATACTTTTCACTTCGAAGAAAGCATCGAAAATAAAACATTTTATCCTTGAGGATAAGAAAAGAAGCCCACCTGGTACGTAAGCTTTCTTAATTCGTTTCCTTTCTACGCCAACGATCGCATCCGCGCCTCACCTTACGTAAAAACGATTTCAAGACGTCACACGTTTTTGAGATTTTCAAAGTTTAAAATAAACTTTGATAACTTATATTATAATAATTCAATTCCTTAACGAATTCAATACGTCATCCAATCACAGATCTTAACTAAACATTTCTCGTGCTTGATGAGACGAGATATGTTCAACTATTTCATTTTAACCTTTTAGGTTAAACGCTCAACGATTCTAACGTTTTTCGATATAAAGATTTCAATTATGAAATCTTTTCTCACCAAAGAGATTTCCATATATAATTAATACGCTTCACACGTAATTAGCGATTTATCGAACGTATTTCATACGTTAATTTCAAAAGTCAACAATTTTGACTTTTCTTTATTAATTTCTTTAATAATTCATATTTTAATATCTAATTAATATAAATCGATTTTCAATCGATTTCTTTTCATAAAGCCCTAATTCTCGATTTTCACGCAAATCGATAAACTTTATTAATATTTTCTTAAATATTAATTAACTTATTCATTAAACATTATTTTCATTTCTAACGTTATTTAATATAACGTTTACCATAAACATAGTATTCTATGTTTATAAAATTTTATAATTTCTTAATATGTCTAAAATAATTTCTAGACATATAATGTATTATTTTTCTTGATATTAAGGATTTAAAATCCTTAATATATATATATATATACTCTCGGCCTTCATGCTTAAATTTTCAAACTTCTTCCAAAAATTCTTCTAAATTCATATAGTGTACTATTTTATCATAGTATCACTAATATGTATTAACATTAACTATAGAAAATTTTGGACATTACTTATTTGATCTCATAGGTCACGACTATTATCATCAAATTGTCCAAATAATTTTTCTAAAATTCTAGTTAATGTATACAAGGCCCCAACATTAATCTATAACATAATTATAGTATATAATCCAACATTTTCAATCTCTACATCAAAGAATTATTGTTCAAGGTCTCGGTTCTCTCTCAACAAAAATGCTTAACATTTTTGTAAAATCCCACAAAATTACACAAGGCCTATAGATTATCATATACCATCAATATATCATAATATTCAATAATCACAACTTATTTCTCAACATACCAACACTTGAGGTTTTCGAAAATTTCCTACAATTAAACAAACTAGTTTCTAAAAATCCAACAAATTCATGTAGTACTAAATTAGGGTTCTACAACATTAAAATGCATTATTATCACTTAAACATAAATTGTACATCAACCTAAAATTCTCAAGAATTTTCGGTACATATGTATATATATACATAAGATTTCCAAAAATTTCCATTAAAACACCATGAGTTCCATTATCAATATACATCATTAATCCATCAACAAATCATCTCTAGAAATTTTCGATCACTACCAATAAACTCATAGCATGCTTAACTTTTAATTAATTCATAACACATGATCATACTTATCAATATAAACATAATTAGTAAACAACTAATCATGATAATATAATTCCTCATTTTGTAACATCAAGAACATAAGCATATATATAAAATCTAACGGTTGGAAAATGAAAATTTTAATGTATAAATAAAGATCGCTCGATTCCTAACCTTTAACCGTTGTTTATTTTAGTCCAAGGATTTTGTATTAAAGGATTGGGATAGAAAATGAAGAACACTTTCCTTTTTCTCCTCAAGATGCTCACGGTAATGTAAGCAAAGTGAAAGAATAAAAGGTGATATGGTATTTATCTACTTATGTGAAAAAGTATTTAGTAAAGTTAATAATATTTCACTTAAATAAAAACATATCTTTCCTTCTTTTTACCTCCTGAAGTCCACGGAAATTCAATGTAATGGGGGATGATTTTGTTTTACTTGTCTATCATTTAAACACTTAAAGGAATAAAACCAATAAAACTCTAATTCATGCCATGCACTCTCGGTCCACACACACAATTGCAAGACAATTGTCTTTGCTTTATGTCTCACTCACAAATTATGCAAGACAAAAATATATATGACTCACCAAGGTGTATATGTCATGCTAATAAATGTTCTTACACATACTTAATACACTACACAAAAAGTTTTTTGAAGAAAACAAATATCTTGACTTAGCAATTCACAATTGCCGTCAACAATCCACCAAGGGGGAAGAAAATCTGATTTGCATTGCCTCATGCATGTACCATCTCAACACTCTATCCAAAATATATTTAATCAAGTATCAAGAGGTGTAAACAAGTTTCTTAGTTAATTAGAAATCAATAATTACGGCTACTCTCAAACAATTGCAAGAAAATTTGATCTCCAATTGATTTTCTTGGTAAGTGTGTAAATAAATCCTACTTGAATAATTCAATTCATATCATAGCAATTCAAGCATGAATTTACGTAATTCTTGTTTCTCAAATACATGTCACGGCACTTTGATCCTCAAATAGCTATAATTTGATTTCTCTTGCAAATTATAGATATATATCATAATATATGTCTTAGATGATAATTTATATCATAGGAAAAATTATTAGAATCATTTCATTTATGAAAACCCTAATTTTCGAATTAGGGTTTTCGAAAATTCTAAACTTGTTCAATAATTAATCCTTAATGTTCTAGCATTATCTTAATGCTAAATAATACTCTAATTACATATAATAATCATAGGAATTTAAATACTATAATTCCTTGATCATTAAACTCATTTTTCTATTCATCTCTAAACGTTAACGTTATCAAAACGTTAATTATCGACTCATCTCAAAATGGTCGTAATAAAGTCGTAATAACTTTATTAATTTATTCCATTTATAATGGAATTTAATTCTAAGCTTCGTTGTTTAGAAAATTTTACGAAATTTTAACTATCGATACTCAATCGACGTTAAAATACTACTGCCGAAACACTTTATATATTTATATTCCTTAATTCACAATCCTTAGTGAATATAAAATAGAATTATTACTTCATAATTAATCGAAATCATTATTCGATAAATTACTAATTCATTTATTTCGGCGAAATCCTAATTTACCAATTTAAATATCGTAATTAGGCTTTTAATCCTCCGGGATATTACACAGAGCTTCTGGACAGTGAAGTTGAAGACTGAAGACTAACGTCAGAAGACTGAAGATCAAAGTCTGAAGACTCGGCGCTGCTGAAAATAACGAAGTGGGAAATATGACTAAGAGTCATACCAGTGGCTACTGATGGAAGTCAAAGTTGTTGATGAAAAGTCAAAGCTAGCTTTACCTATGTCAAAGTTGAAGCGTCATACTGACTTAAGTTCCAAAACTGATAAAAGACGGAGTCCAGCATGCTGATAAAAGACAGAGCAGACTCGACTGACCCAATCTGAAGTTAACATACTGGAAAAACAAAGAGTCAACTCAACTGAAGAAACACGGAGATATTTAAGCCTTGAGTGTTTGACTCGCCATGTGTCATAGCGTATCTGTAGAAGATCATGACATGCCAGATCCCTTTTTCAGTGTTGTAGAGCTACACTGAATAATGATGTAGATCCCGACAAAGACTTATAAGGATTCAAACGGAAAGAATTCAAATGACAAATATGGATGTGATTGGTGATCCCTCCAATAGCACTAGTCATCATCCCCTATATAAATATGTGCAAAATCTAATATTTGAAGGTTATCGAAACGTTGCACATTCGAATTTTCTAAAAGCAATCAAAGCTCACATCCCAAGATCATTTACCCAGCGATTTCGAAGAATGGAGTTTACAAGTGTTATCACAAAAACTCCAGAGCTCAAATATATCTATCAGATCAAGATTTCAGTATACACTTTCTTATGTTTTCGGATTCTATCTTATATATATTAAGCTTAAACATAATGAGTTTGTCATATGTGACAGCTCAACTTTTTGTTGGAATATCCTATACTCAAAACCCCCTAGTTTAAGTAGAAGTTGGATAACTAGGTAAGGACTGTAGGAAAATCTGATTTTACCCACTTTTCGAGGATCTATCTTGTATGTTCAATTCACCATACATTGATTATATACCTAGCATGCATCTATATAATTAATTACAACACATAGGCGTTACTTATGTTTACCTGTGAATTTTTGGGATATGAGATCAATGGTAGACTCCAGCTTTGATCTTCTAGACTGTATACCGGATGCTTATTCTCCAATACTGAGTTAGAGAAATCTATGGAGAACACTGCAAAAATTCACCTCCTACTTTGATCTATGAGATTTTCAAAAATCTCAACAAATGAATAGGCTACTTCTGATTTTCTCTCACCTTATATTTATAATGCATTCATAGAATTCTGTTTAGATAGAATCCATGCATATCTAATAAATGCAATAATATCTTTACAGATAAATCATATCTAAAATAATTATCTCTTGATATATAATAATATCAAATAATATCTCTTGATATATAATAATATCTTATAATATCTTTTGATATATAATAATATCGATAATATCTATCTAGACATTGGAGATGTATTAAAATTATACATTAATCAGAATAGAGTCCCAGTGGAACTCTACTAGGTTTAGGAGAAAATTAACAGCAACAACAGGCCTTGTTGGCCAGCCCAGGGATCAAATACAATGAATAAAGATGGGCCTAAAATAAATTAATTATCTTATGTTCAGCCCAGAACATAAATTAATTCATAAATATTTATTCATTCCATTAGAGAATAAATGTTGACTTGTCCATTTATTATCGAAGTTGAGTCGGGCTTACACTTAAGACTTACGAATCCCCGTATTTAAGATATCGCACATCTATTAATTATTTATAGCATTCTGACTACTTAAAATAATTAATCTCTTTAATTCCTTAAGTAGTATCACTCAACTTTATTATTGTACTCTAGCTAACTCAACCTGCAGGGTTTAGTACATAAACCTTTTGAGCTACTTAAAGGGACATCATCATCCTAAACGGATACGATGACTTAATACAGATAACTAGCATGACATACAAGCACTGCTACCACCCAAGATACGGAGAATCTTGGGTTATCTCATGTAACCCTCATCCATGACAAGTCAAAGTGATGGTCAATAACTTAAATTCACCTAAAACCTTATCGAGGTTTAGATCAACGTAAAGTCACCGAGATCTAAATTCTTCACGACGGTCAGATAGAAGAACTCATCTCACTGTGATCCATCAATACTTCAAGACATACCAGCATAGACAAGCAACCAAGTCAAATCACTTCTTATTTATACTACAGCCTATATCGACAACTCGTCCTTAAGTTATCTCAGTTGTGATCCTTTTTATATCTCAATAAGCTTAACCAATCATATAGACTTCTGTCATCTTCTACACACTCGTATGATCTAACTTTTATATGAGATAATGGGATATACGTATGCAATGAAGTAAACAATTCAGATAGGAGATTGTAATAGTGGTAACAGGAAACATTGTATACAAGCTCAACCATTCTGCTTTCAGTATACAAATCCAACAAGGACGTGTTAGTTGCTGAAAGCTTGGTTGTCTTGCACTTATAAACAAGAAGTTAGGTCGATTGCACCTATAAGAAGACAGAGGTTTCCTAACACCAGTAAGCATAGGAAGAATGCCAAGTTCGGTGGGATACAAAAACGTTAAAGTCTGTATCTAGGTTTATATCTTGTACCCATAAACAAGACCAAATCCCAGTTAGTGGATTGACTGAGCAATTAGTCCGTGGATGTATGAGCTGATCTCTACGAACCACATAAAATCTAAGTGTTATTTACATACAGTTTCTCACTTTCAATATCGTATTTACTTTGCATGTTATTAAACTGATCATCACCAACACACGCAGCACATCAATATTTTGAAACAATCTATCAATATTAGTTTAATACTAAGAGATAAACTGAAAATTGACTAAGCTAATATTTGACTGAGTATTTTACGCTAGTTTGAGTTTTCAGTATAGGTAAAAATATAACCACCATACCGCAAGCATATCAGTTACCAATCCAAGTGATCAGCTACCTCAGCATTCAGTAGGTTTGCTCACTGACATCACTATGAACAAGACTCTCATTTCTTGAATTGATCCGTAGTACTGACACTAATATTGAACTGACTTCAGTTAACCGACAGCTACTGCCATAGTAGATAGTCCAGTCTTTAGAAAAGAAAAGTTTTTAATTTGCCTTAATTGATGTATTCCCTCCTCCTCCCACACCCCAGTACGTACCCCTAGGGACCATCAATTGGTTTCAGAGAGGGTTGTTCGCAAGAACAACTGACTCCCTAGTGGTCATTCTACCTGAACATATCTTTTAAACTAATATATTTTTGCACACTGCTGCATATTTACTGTGATGGAAACTAATTACAGCAGGTCGAGTTATATCCCCACGTTTGCAGTAGATAATTATGAGATTTGGAAATTCAGACTCAAAAGCTATTTACTGCACAACACTGTCGTATGTGGGAGGTCATCACCAACGGACCAATCATCGTCAGAGAGAAGATTACAAAAGTAACCACCGAACCCGAAAAGGATCCAACCTATGAGTACATGCCAAAGGATCGAGCTGATTTCACATCAGAAGAGAGAAAACAGGATCGCCGGAACAGTTTCCAACTCTGACATTTTGAAGCTGATGAAATGTGAAACTGCAAAGGAAATGTGAGACGTACTTGGGAGCCTTTGTGCTGAATCTAGAATAATCAAAGAGAACAAGCTGGCGATAGCTTATCAGAAGTTTAATAACTTCAAACAGAAAATGAAGAATCCATTGATAATATGGAACTCGGATTCACTACCATCATCAATGGTATTTTAGTTATATAGAAGGACAAATACACTCAATGAGAAATAAACTTGAAAGTCCTATGGACGCTTCCAGCTACTGACTAGAAAGTCTACACATTAGCACTTTAGAAGAAAGTTGGCTTCAACGAAATATCAATTGACAAACTCTTCTCAACACTGAAAGCTGATGAGTATAACATCAGACATACCGAAGAGTCATCAAAAGCTGATGCATCTGAAGAAGAAGCTCAAGTCAGCACGAGCAAAGGCAAAGAAACCAACAAGACAACCAAAGAGAAAGGTGAGTGTAGCAATGACAAACTGCTGACTCAATACACGCTGATGATAGAAAGATTCAAGAAGATGAAAGCCCGATTGAAGAGGTATAATAAGTATCCAAAAAAAAAAAGTGGTCACGACAGAAGTCACAAAGAAAGTTCAAGCAAGGATCGAGCTAACGAGAAGTCCAGCCAACCTAAATATAAAGACGCCGAGTGCTTCAACTATGGAAAAATAGCACTTCAGACACGACTGCCCTGAATTGAGCCATAAAGAGAGAAAAGCACCAAGAGCCAAGCAAGATAGAAAGTTGAACTAGCGTAAGGCTATGGTTGTTGAGAAAGCTATTTAGTTTCATTTTTTGCTTATTCTTGGTATTCTTTTACATGCCATTTCCAGTGTTTTGTCTTTCTTATGCCGTTGTTTTGATTAGAATTTATCATTTCGGACTTATTTGGGTTATCTCCATATTTTATAGAAAAACGGTATTAAATAGGATGAAATGGACCTATCAAGAATTATCATATATTGAAGAGCTTCTCGTCAGAAATCCGTGAACACAAATGGAACGCCATTCGGAGTTCGAACGCTAGAGAACGGAGCGAAACAACGAAGTCGCGCACGCACCGCCCGTCGCCCGTAGCCCACGCACGCACGCCTCCAATCGCACCCAGCTCACGCCTCCACCCGCAAACCCGCTGGCTACCCAGCGCACGCCTCTAGCCTCGCCGAGCTCGCCCGTGCATCCGGCGTTCCGTGCCGAGCGCTCACTCCACCCGCCAGCGCCCATCGTCCGCGCGTTCACCTCTCTGTCCGGCGCTGGCTGTTAGCGCCCGCTCCCCACCCGACGCCGATACAGCTCATCCGGCCAATGAGAGCGCCCGTCCAAAGATCAAGACTCTTTCACCCGGCCGGCGCTCGTGACACGGCGCAAGATTCACCACAACGCGCCACCGCCAAGCTCCTCCACGTGCGCTCGGCCAGCTCCTCCGAGCCAGCTGGCGCTCGTGCCCCCAGCGCCCGCTCTCCAACCCCAGTGTGCATTGGCCGCAAAGCGTGCGTTCCAGCGTCCTCGCCCACGCGACCATATCGCCCCGTCAGCGTCGGCTCACAATCTTGCGCCCGCTTACCCGCATTCTTTGCTGCCCGCCGTGCTCGCTCACCTCAAACCAACGCCATGCTCAATACAACGCTTCTCAACCGCGCTTCTCTAAACGGTGCTCCCTTTAGTCGAACAAGGCTGCGCTCGTGACTCACTTTATATATATAAATGCGCAACGCTGAGTTAGGGCATTATTCCAGTTCTAATTTTCGAGCGCAACTACAGTGTTCTTCAATTCCATTTTCTTCGGAGCTCTCGATCGACGACACAGATAAATCTTAGTTTAAATTCTTGCTTTTATATCTTCGATTAAAGCATTTGTTCATCGATTCATGCTGTTAGATTTATGCTATTGGATTTACATTTCTTTGATTTACAGATTATTGCTTTGTGATTTCCTGCTTTATGATTTCTGTGGATTCAATTATTTAGTGGACTTTGGATTATTGGTCTTTACATTAATTCTATTTCTCCCAGCATTTAGATACATTCACGTTCTATGCAATTGATATTGAATTTTAGTAGTATGTTGAATTGTTCTCCGATGAATTTTATTGCTTCGTGTTTGATGATCTAGTTTAGTTTGTTCTATGCTTAGTTTCTTGCATTCGTGTTTTCGTAGGTTCTCAACTAGGGATTGACAACTCCTAGTTAGATTGTTTTTATTTATATTTCCTTTGAGCTTTTCTATTTCCGTTTGTTTCAAAACTCTCGTTGGAATTAGAGTGTTTAGGATTTACCGTTTTTATATGCTACATGAACAATAAGCCCTGTTAAGTTTTTCTTGAGAGACGACTTGAGTTAACTACCCCTCTACAACACCTCATTCGATTATGAGTCAATTAAGAGAACACTTTTAGTTGAAACAAATTTTGATGCCGTTGCCGGGGAAAACTTTAGGCATATTGTTTGTGTTGATTATTTTCTGTGTTTCTTTTCGTTCTTTTTGTTATTTTCTCACCCGGTGCATGTGATCTTGTTTTTGTAGTTGGTGTCTGTTAATGTAGGGTTACCAGCAATACGTATATGGTCAAACAGGCCGAGGGAAGGAAAGCTCGTCGTATTGGGCAAATTCTTCTTATGAAGAAGGAGCCCAGTTTGACTATTTGGAGGGATATCCGTCAAGCTATGTGGATCAAGCCTATGATCCCTACTGGTAGCATCAAGCCTATGATCCCTACTGGAAGCATCAAGCCTATGATCCCTACTGGGAGCATCTTCTAACTTTTTCAAGTAGTGAAGACCTCTTTTTCCATCAACCTCCTATTCAGCAGTCGTTTTTCCAACAACAACAGTATCAACAAGCACCTCCACTACCACCTCAGAGGTCATCCTTGGAGGATCTGTTCACTCAAAGAATGGAGGCTCAAGACTCCACAATTCAGCGTTTAGAGACGCAAATGGGACAGATTGATAGCATGCTTGATGAGCTGTTGCAGCAACGTACAGTGAGGGAACTTCCAAACCAACCCGATAAGGCTCAGGCGATCACTATTCTAGGAATTGACCCAATTGTTGAGAATGGGATGGGAGAGACATCAGACAAGCCGCTGCAGTCACAGGAGGTGGAAAAGAAGAAAGAGACTGAAGTCATACCTTTCCCACACCGGCTGAAGAATGAGAAGCAGGAGCACAGTTTCGAGAAAGTTGTTGCAGGATCGGCTGACGAGAAAGAGTGGGCACGTGAAGTTGCTAGCTTGCCAAAGCCCACTCTGGAAGTGAAGGAACTGCCTCAACACTTGAAGTACGTGTTCTTGGAGGAGGATGAAGTCGAGGGAAGAATCAGGGAAGATAACGAAGTTAAAAAGTCAAGGTTTTATCAAACCGAGACTAAGATTGGACAACCTGATATCTTCCTAAACCAGTTGGAGGATAAAGAGAGGACAAAAGTTGAGGTAGCATCTATAATATGTCAACATCCTAATTCACCAAAGTATTGTGCTGTAGGAGTTGAAGTTATCTATTTTTCTTTGGAGAATAGGATGTTCGATGTGAGCTTAAATGATTTATTATTTGCTTCCTTGACTGTCCTTTGTGCTTATATGGTTACTACTAATGGTTTGGCTGAGATGGTATTCCTGTAGGTAAAGGACTATGGATAGTCCGTTGTTGACTGGATTACGTCGTGCTCACGACGTTAAATTGAGTACTACGTGGCAGTTTACCCACAGATTTGTTTTCTGTTCTTTTCTTTTTATTTTGGCTTGGTTCTTTGTTATTTTTGTTTTTTCTGTTTGTCTTTGTTTTTATTTTGTTCAGATGTGGGAAGAAATGTTTTGCGTATTGTCGTCAGCAGTGAGGTGAAGCCTTGATATTCCAGTTATGCAGCGCACACTCACACTCCAGCCCTGTTTCCGCCATCTACTTTCAGGGAAGTTTCCCCTTCTATTGGCCATTTTATGTTATTAATGTTTTGAGCACTGGTGACAGTGCTCGAATTTAGTGTGGGGGAGAGATTAATTGGTTTTGTGTGCGTATCTTATCTATTTGCATGCTTGGTGATGTGCCTTTGTGTTTATTTTGATCTCTTGGACTTAAGTTTTTGTCTATGTGAATAAGTCAGGATTTTGATTTGTGCAACTGAACTCTGTGGTATTGATCGGACCTTGATGTAATTCCATTTCTCTTGTTGATATGTAATTAAAGTGCAATGTGAATTTACGAGATTGTGTGGATTGATCTTAAATCGGGGGTTATTGACGTGATTTGTCCAGCTAATGCTAGGGGGAGTTTTAACATTGTGGTTACCTATATACTTGTTTCATTTATAATAAAAAATAAAAAATGAGGAGAATGAAAACTCCAGTAAATTGTTGAGATTGTTGAAATGGAGGATGAGATTCTGCCCCTCTTTCTAGTAAATTGAGAAACGGGCATGGGAAACCACGATAGGAGTCTCGAGTTCATCGAGAGTTCACCTTTCGAACATTGTTCCAAAATCTGTTAATACTTTCTATGTTATCAAAGGAAACTTGTTGCTAAAGGTAAACACTTTAGTTAATTCACCCCTATCGGAGAGTTGGGTCTGAGCAAAAATAATCTACTTGTCTATTTGATATTTTCACAATCTTAGATTTGTTTCACGTTAACTTTGATTATGCATTCATCAAGTTTGGGGGAAAGGCAAAAAGAGGTTTTGATTGATTAGATTAGGAGTTAAGTTGCACGAGTTATTTTTCTACTCTTATTAGTATAGACTTTGCTTGAGGACAAGCAAATGGATAAGTGTGGGGGAGTTGTTTGGTTTCATTTTTTGCTTATTCTTGGTATTCTTTTACATGCCATTTCCAGTGTTTTGTCTTTCTTATGCCGTTGTTTTGATTAGAATTTTTCGTTTCGGACTTATTTAGTTGTCTCGATATTTTGTAGGAAAACGATATTAAATAGGAGAAATGGACCTATCAAGAATTATCATATATTGAAGAGCTTCTCGTTAGAAATCCGTGGACACAAACGGAACGCCATTCGGAGTTCAGATGCCAGAGAAAGGAGCGAAACAATGATGTCGCGCACGTGCGTGCTCGAGCGCCCGTCGCCCGCAGCCCGCATGCGCACTCCTCCACCCGCACCCAGCTCACGCCTCCACCCGCAACTTTCGTTGGCCACCCAACAAGACACCTCCGCCTCGCCCCCACCGCCTGCGTCCGGTGTTCGTGCCGGCGCCACTCCACCCGCCAGTGCCAATCGCCCACGCGTTCACCTCTCCGTCCGCAGACCGGCCGCCAAGACCCGCTCATCCACCCGGCGCTCGACCGCGTCACCTCATCCGGCGCTCAACGAGAGCGCCCGTCCAGCGCTGCGCACCTCGTCACCCGGTGCTCGCGACACAGCGCTCGCGCGCATTCAGCCACAGCGTGCGCTCGCCCAGCTCCTCCATAGCCAGCCGATGCTCGTGCCCCCAACGACCGCTCTCCAACCCCAGCGTGCATTGGCCACTGGCGCGCGCATTCCAAAGACTCGCCATGCGATCGCGATCGTCCGTGGCGTCGGCTCACAATCCGGCGCGCTTTACAAAGATTCTTTGCCGCGCTCGCCACCTCGAACCGCGCCATGCTCAATCTGTAACGCTTCCTCAACCGGCGCTCCCTTCAAATCGATGCTCACCTTTTAGTTAGAACACCTGTTCAACCTGCGCTCAGCGTGAACCGGCGCTCACTTACTTTATATATATAAATATGCAACGCTGAGTTAGGGCATTATTCCAGTTCTCATTTTCGAGTGCAGCCGCGGTGTTCTTCAATTCCATTTTCTTCCGGAGCTCTCGATCGACGACACAGATAAATCTTAGTTTAAATTCTTGCTTTCATATCTTCGATTAAAACCTTTGTTCATCGATTCATGCTGTCAGATTTATGCTATTGGATTTACCGATTTATGCTATTGGATTTACATTATTTACAGATTAT
Organism: Salvia rosmarinus; assembly: GCA_036937905.1. Classification (NCBI taxonomy): domain Eukaryota; kingdom Viridiplantae; phylum Streptophyta; class Magnoliopsida; order Lamiales; family Lamiaceae; genus Salvia; species Salvia rosmarinus. The sequence continues at coordinate 53,504,339 of CM072821.1, read as the reverse complement.
TGTTTTGTGATTTCTTGCTTTATGATTTCTGTGAATTAAATTATTTTGTGGACTTTGGATTATTGGTCTTTACATTGATTCTATTTCTCCCGGTATTTAGATACATTCACGTTCTATGCAATTGATATTGAATTTTAGTAGTATGTTGAATTGTTCTCAGATGAATTTTATTGCTTCGTGTTTGATGTTCTAGTTTAGTTTGTTCTATGCTTATTTTCTTGCATTCGTGTTTTCGTAGGTTCTCAACTAGGGATTGACAACTCCTAGTTAGATTGTTTTTATTTATATTTCCTTTGAGCTTTTCTATTTCCGTTTGTTTCAAAACCTCGTTGGAATTAGAGTGTTTAGGATTTACCGTTTTTATGTGCAACGTGAACAATAAGCCTTGTTAAGTTTTCATTGAGAGACGACTTGGGTTAACTATCCCTCTACAACACCTCATTCGACTCATTCGATTATGAGTCAATTAAGAGAACACTTTTAGTTAAAACAAATTTTGGCGCCGTTGCTGGGGAAAACTTTAGGCATATTGTTTGTGTTGATTATTTTCTGTGTTTCTTTTCGTTCTTTTTGTTATTTTCTCCCCCGGTGCATGTGATCATGTTTTTGTAGTTGGTGTCTGTTAATGCAGGGTTACCAGCAATACGAATATGGTCAAACAGGTTGGGTGGGGAGGAAAGCTCGTCGTATTGGGCAAATTCTTCTTACGAAGAAGGAGCCCAGTTCGACTATTTGGAGGGATATCCGTCAGGCTATGAGCATCAAGCCTATGACCCCTACTGGGAGCATCAAGCCTATGATCCCTACTGGGAGCATCTTCCAACTTCTTCAAGTAGTGAGAAATTCACGGAATTGCCGAGTTAGATAACAAATATGATGATTTATTGGAAAAAATCACGGAATTGCAGAAGGAATGCAAAGTAGAGAGAAAGGGGAAGATAACTGTTACCATGGGACATGACACTGAGGCCAACTATGTGAACCAAAGAAGCAATTTTCAAAATCAAGGTTTCCAAGGGAATCAGAGTGGGAATGCAGCTAATCATCCCAACAATATAAACCATCCCAATTTTTCCTATGCAAGTGCTCAGAATGCTCAGCAACTACCGCCTGGTTTTGCCGTTAATAATGGAGTTATTGTGGAACCAAAGAAGCTCAGTCTTGAAGAGATTATGCAACAAGTATTGGTGAGTAATAAATAAATTACAGCAAGTCACCAACAAATTGTGGCTTAGAAAAATACTCAGATACAACAGACGAGGAATAGAATAAATGCTTTGGAAAGCACCGCCAATGCCATCAATAATACTGTTACATCCATTGGCAAACAACTGAAGATGGTGGAGAATCAAATAGGGCAGGTGGCCAATGAGAGAGCCGGGATTCACAGGCGGGGTCAATTTCCAAGTAAGACGGAGCAAAACCCGAAGAATCAAATACCTCAAAATCAATGCAATGCCATTCAATTGAGAAGCGGAAAATCATATATAAATCACTTGGAGTATGAAGGGGAGAAAGGACATGTGGAAAGAGCCGAGGAGGACGAGGACGAAGAACAGCAGGAGTCCCGTCTCGTAAGCATTCCTCGCGACACAATGTCGTGAGGTAGTCTCGTGAGGAAAGACGTAACACATGAAGAACCTTGTCCCGTGACCCTACCTCGCGATGAACTGTCGCGAGGTAGTCTCACGAAGCCAGGCGGAGAGATCATCGTGAGGGAGTCTCGCGACTCAACCTCGTAAGAAAAAGACGCGAATCGACCCACGCCTCCAACGCCTGCAGCTCCGTTCTCTCAGCGACTTGGAAAGCAGAAATATGATGAGAAGCTCACCCGATTCATGGAGATGTTCTAGAAAGTCAACATCAACATACCCCTCCTAGATGCACTCAGAGTCATGCCCGGATACATCAAATTCCACAAAGAGGCAGTAGCGAGCAAGAAGAAGCTAAAAAAATTTAAGACAATCAACCTCTCTGAAGAATGTAGTGCTATCATACAGAGGAAATTACCACTGAAAAAAAAGGATCCTGGGAGTTTTACTTTGGTGTGTCGGATTGGAGAACACACATTTCCCAACGTGTTGTGTGATTTGGGAGCAAGCATTAATCTGATGCCTCTGTCTATTTTCAACCGTTTGGAGATTGGAGAGATGAAGCCAACTACCATTTCATTATTGATGGCTGACAGGTCAGTTTCTTATCCTAAGGGAGTGGTTGAAGATGTGTTGGTAAGAATTCAAGACTTTATTTTTCCAGCTGATTTTGTAATTTTGGATATGCCTGAAGATAAAAATCAACCATTAATCTTGGGTCGACCGTTTCTAGCTACTGGTCGAGCTTTAATTGATGTGCATGATGGTGATCTTACTTTTCGATTGAACAAAGAGGAACTAAAAATTTTGATCTATGATGACATCAAGAGACATGAAAACTCAGATTCCGAGGATTGTTGTTCCATTACCACTGGTACATCCTTTGAACCATCCAAAGAGGATAAGCTTGAGCATTCCATTATAAACTCAATTTTCTCTTATACAGATCTAGATGAGGCATGTGATGAAATTTTAGAATACTTATATATGCTTGATACCACTCTCATACCTAAATAGGTCTCATACTTGGACATCAATCGACCAGTTGATGGGGGGCCCACAGGGAAAAGTCCGTCAGAAGAGAATAAACAAGCAGCTGAAACCACATGAGCACCAAAACTCGAGCTCAAACCATTGCCGGATCATCTAAGGTATTCTTTTCTGGGGGATAATGACACATATCCCGTTATTGTATCTGCTTTGCTTAATCCCACAAAACTGGAGAAGCTCCTGCGAGTCTTGAGTAGACATAAGGATGCTATAGGGTGGATCATCGCAGACATCAAGGGAATCAGTCCCTCCCTCTGCATGCACCGGATATTATTGGAATCCGAGAACAGACCAAAGGTGCAACCTCAACGTAGATTGAATGCATAGGAAGTGGTCAGAAAAGAGGTCCTGAAACTGTTATATGCCGGAATGATATATGCTATATCCGACAGTGAGTGGGTAAGCCATACATAAGTGGTGTCAAAGAAAGGGGGAATGACAGTTATCAGGGATGAAAACAATAAGCTGATAGCGACACGATTGGTCATAGGATGGAGGGTGTGCATCAATTATAGAGCATTGAATGTAGCTACACGTAAGGATCACTTAACTTTACCCTTTATTGATTAAATGTTGGACAGGTTAGCAGGTCATGAGTTCTACTGCTTTTTGGATGGATACTCGGGATACAATCAGATTCCCATCGCTCCGGAAGATCAGCATAAGACTACATTTACTTGTCCCTACGGTGTTTTTGCATACAGACGGATGCCCTTTGGACTCTACAACGCTCCCGCTACTTTTCAGCGGTGTATGATGGCAATTTTTCATGGATTAATTGAGAATATCATGGAGGTATTTATGGATGATTTTTCTATCTTTGGATCTTCTTTTAATAATTGTCTTGATAACCTCAGTCAGGTGTTACAACGATGAGAGGATACCTGTCTAGTTTTGAATTAAGAGAAGTGCCATTTTATGGTGAAGGACGACATTGTTTTAGGGCACAGGGTCTCAGCAGATGGCCTGGAAGTAGATAGAGCCAAGGTGGTGGCCATTGAAAAATTACCACCACCAACAAATGTGAAGTCAGTTCGGAGTTATCTAGGACATGCTGGATTCTACCGCCGTTTCATCCAGAATTTCTAAAAAATTACCAAGCCATTGTGTGGACTGTTAGAAAAAGACATAAAATTCTCTTTCACCAAGGAGTGCTCAGAGGCTTTTGAGATATTAAAAACTTCTTTAACTACTACACATGTTCTTATTTCACCAGATTGGAGTGCACCATTTGAGTTGATGTACGATGCCATTGTTGGGCAATTGGAGCTGTTTTGGGCCAAAAGAGAGATAGAATTTTCAAAATCATTTACTATGCCAGCAAGACATTGGATTCAGCTCAGATGAACCATATAACTACTGAAAATGAGCTATTGGTTGTGGTATATGCTTTTGATAAATTTCGTTCTTATCTAGTGGGTTCCCACACTATTGTGCACACTGACCATGCAGCTATACGATTCCTCTTTAACAAGAAGGACTCGAAGCCATGTCTAGTCCATTGGATTTTACTGCTCCAGGAATTCGACATGGAAATCAGAGATAGGAAAGGATGCGAGAATGTGGTAGCTGACCACTTGTCTCGATTGGAGAAACCTGTAGAAGGAGATCACCCACATATGCACATCAAGGAGCACTTCCCGGATGAACAGGTATTAGCCGTTATTGATCATACACCCTGGTATGCTAACTTTGTAATTATTTGGTGATTAGACATGTCCCAGATGTTTTATCGTCCCATCAAAAGAAGAAGTTTATCCATGATGCCAAATTCTATTATTGGAAAGATCCATATCTTTATAGGCGGTGCGCGGATGGTTTTATCCGTATTTGTGTTCACCAATCCCAGTGGAACCGGATCATAACTGAGAGCCACAGTGCTCCCACAGGAGGCCACTTTGGAGCCAATAGAACAACCATGAAGATCAATCAGAGTGGATTTTACTGGCCATCTATTTACAAGGATTGCCATGCCTTTGTCAAAGAATGTGATAGATGCCAAAGAATGGGTAACATATTAAAAAAGGATGAGATGCCACAGAACATCATGGTTGAAGTTGAATTATTTGATGTATGGGGTATTGATTTTATGGGACCTCAAATTCTTGTGGTTTTTCTTATATTTTGCTTGCAGTGGAGTATGTATCTCGGTGGGTGGAAGCCATTTCTACAACCACCAATGATGCTAAAGTGTGATCAAGTTCTTTCACAAAAACATTCTGTCTCAGTATGGAACTCCGAGAGCTTTGCTCAGTGATGGGGGGAGCCACTTCAACAATAGGTGGTTGTCATCAATACTAGCCAAGTATGGGGTCAAGCACAAGATCACGACACTATACCACCCACAAGAAAATGGTCAAGCGAAGTTGGCAAATCGGGAAATCAATCAAATTCTGGAGAAGTCTATTGTCAACAAGAAAGATTGGGCGAAACATTTAGATGATGTACTATGGGCATATAGGACGGTATACAAAACACACATTGGTATGTCTCCTTACTAGCTTGTGTTCGGAAAATCATGTCATTTACCAATGGAGATAGAACACAAGGCTTATTGGGAAACAAGGAGAATAAACCAAGATTTCTTAGCCGCTGGACATGCTCGAAGAGAGGGATTGCCGGAGTTAGATTAGTGGAGGAAATCAAGCATTTGAGAACTTCAGAATTTACAAAGAGAGGGCCAAGACATTTCACGATTTGAGCATCAAGAAGAAAGACTTTGCTCCTGGAGATGAGGTACTTGTTTATAACTCTCGTATTCGTCTCTTCCCAGGAAAATTGCAGTCAAAGTGGTCCAGTCCTTATACTGTTGAAAGAGCAATCACAATGGTACATTTGAGCTTTTCAAATTGGATGGGAATACATTTACTTTCAATGGGCATCGTCTTAAATATTATTTTAGACCTCACGGGAAGGAAGTGAGTGAACTTACACTATTTGAAGATCCCCAGTGATTGAGGTAATAGTCTAGCTAAAGACGTTAAATTAAGCACTTATTGGGATGTAACCCAATGTTTTTATTTTTATTTTATTTTATTTGGTTTTATTCTGTTTTTGGGTTTTTGATTTGTTTTCTTTGTTTTTGTGTAGCTTGAATTTTGAGCATAGCAAACAAGGAGTGAAGTCGAACAAAATTTTCAAGAAAAAGAGCATCACGACTCGCGAGATGTCAACGCGACATTATCACGCGAGCCCAACTCGTGAAAGGAAGCCCAATACGCCTTGCGACTTGACCTCGCGAGTGAGTGTTGCGAGCCAAGGTCACGAGCTCTTACGGGAGCCCATCGAGGATTACGCTTCGTGACTTTTTGACGCGAGTAAGTGTCGCGAACTCACGCGGATGTAAGGTTAGGGTTTATTTTTTTAAGAATTCGTGTGCCGCCTCCTCGCTCTCACACGTGAACAGAAGCTAGCTCGCGAGTCTCCCTTCTCTATTCTCCAGTCTTCTCTCTCGCGAATCTCCCTCTCTATCCTTCATTCTGTGCTCACGCAAAGAACAGCTTCCTCTTCCAAAAATTGTGCAATTTTTCTTTGTGTTTCCAACACCAACAGGTATGAATTCTTGCTTTTAATCTTTTTATTATAGATGAGAGCATGAGAGGGCTAAGACATTTCATGACTTGAGCATCAGGAAGAAGGACTTTGCTCCTGGGGATGAGTGGAATGAAGTAATTGCGCTTACACTATTTGAGGATCAATAATTAAGGTAATAATCTAGCTATTAAATTAAGCACTTGTTGGGAGGTAACCCAATGTTTTTGCTTTGTTTTTTTTTTTTGCTTTTGTTTTATTTGGTTTTGTTATGCTTTTGCTTTGTTTTCTTTGGCTTTGAGTAGCTAGAATTTTGAGCTTGGGCGAACAATGGAGTGAAAAAAAAAATCGAGAAAATGAGCACCACGTCACGTGACGTGGTCTTGCGAGCCAAACCTCGCGAGAGAAGAGCGCGCCTGAGACCTGTTACGCCTCGCAACTTTCCATCGCGAGCAAGTCTCACGAAGAAATACGCTGAAGAAACAGGTTACGCCTCGCGACCTTTCTTCGCTAGGAAGTGTCGCGAGGTAGTCTCACGAGATGATAGGGGAGTGAAACAAGTTACGCCTTGTGGCATTACTTCGTGACGTAGTCTCACGATTCAATGTCGCGAGCCCACGCAGAAAAGAGGTTAGGGTTTCTTCTGAGTTAAAAATCTTGCGTCTCCTCTCACTTTCACAGACACGAAATATCTTCTCACAAAAACAACTTAACCTCTCTAAAAAATCTACCATTTTTTGCTTCCAATCACCTCCAAGATATCACAATGCCATCCCGTAGAAAGGCTACAGTTGCGGAGAAAGGAAAGGGCGCCTCGTCGTCCACACCGGTACAACAAGAGATTATTCATGAGTTTCATCCTCGACTTCGAGGAATCACTTTGCACACTGAAGAAGCCCATGAACGGTGGGACAGACTAGCTCGATTGGAGATATGGCTTACGTGATTCATGCATCAAAGGATAATACATGAGATAGGGATTCTTGATGATGTGATAAGGCTCACTCATGGAATTGGATTCTATGAAGCGTTCACAGGGAACCGATTCACCCATAAGACCATGACTTTGGAGTTCTTGTCCACATTTCAGCCCCATAGGTATGAGAATGGAGTTCCACTGTGCATGACTTTCCAGCTGGGAAATCAGCAACAAAGCCTGTCTATGGAGGATCTGCGAGAAATTATGCAAGGAACCCTATGGGGTATGTATTTGAGAGATAGCTACATGAATATTAAGGCCTTCTGGACACAATTAGCTTGGATGGAAGTTGAGAGATTTAAGGGCTACAGTCCACAAACATCCTCAGCTGCATCCATTCGTAATCCAGCATTGAGGTACTTTCACAGGTTCCTAGCTCGGGTAAATACCGGGAAAGTTCAGAGTGCGGATATGCATATTTTAGCGGCAGCCCTAGAAGGACCTTCTATGAATGTAGCTTATTTCATGGCAGAACACTTTGAGGCTCAGTCCTAGGTTGATGGAGCTAGCATTTGCTGTGGGGAGATGATATCGCCAATCACCACGCGTTTCAATGTCAACCCCACTGATGAGCCGACTTCTCGAGAGATCTACCTCAACCGACGAGCCCTCAACCACATGCAGTTCCTCAGATGTAGAAAAGATAGGTTGCTGTGGAAGGTCACCCAGACCAATGGTAACATGGTGCTTGAATTGCCAAACCCAACTCTTACTCGATTGTCCCATGGTGATGTACCAGTGCTGGCCAACATATTGATGACTACTCTCGAGCACTTTTCAAGTTGATTTACCTGTTGCTCGATCTGGAGTAAGGCATGAGCAACATAGAGCTCGGGCAAATGAGGAAGCTGCTTATGAACAAGGAGGAGATGAGTTTGTCCAGTCAGAATCCAAGCATCATCATCAGCCGTTCCATATGCAAGCACCAGACTTTGATTTCTATGCTATGGAGGAGCGGATCTATGATCGCATTGACACCAGGCATCAGGAGCTGCATGAATATATTGATGACAGTCGCACAAAGGATCGCCTCTCTTATGATGATCAATTTGCGGGGTTGAGATGAGACATGGGCCAATTTGTAGCTGCCCAGGCACATTTCCTCGATGAGCAGCGACGTCAGCTTGAGGAGCAGGGACGTCAAAAAGAGGAAAACAAGCGATGATGGGCAAGCAGGTGTTGTATGGTTTTAATGTGATGTTGTGAATATACTATCGCTAAGTGCACGTAATCAACAAGTAATACACGGAAGTATTCCGAGATCGAATCCACAGGGAATGCACTTTTAAATCACGTAGATTGTAATTTTGCAAAATAAGGGGAGATGTGCGAACTGGTACGAATTAGAATAAAAACACCAGCGAACTGAAATTAAAGCGACTTTGACACAGCGAAGTGAGCAATGACACAGACAACGAGGAGATTACTGTTATCAAGGTAGGGAAACTGACTTGATTTCTCGATTCCACCCATGCTCTATACTAATATTACTACAACATTGTCACTGCATTACTACTATGACATGAACGCATTCGATTCTTAGCATTTTTCCAAATCTAAGATTATATTCTATAGATTCATTCAATATATTCCTATACCGAACTATTCTTAGAATTATCCTTAAAGATCCATTCATATATGCCACACGAGGTAAACACATATTCCTATGATATTCACACACATAATTATTTAAATCATGTTCTCGCGTCATTCTTTTGTATTCCACTCTATAAGAGCTTCCCAGCAATTACATAATTAAGACCCCACTAATGGTGATCAATCATAAGCAAGATAAAATAAACCCAAAAGAACAATAGCAGATTAACAAGACATGCAGCTAAGATTTCATAACAAAAGCATGGGTTTCTCGAAGTCAAGTCAAAAGACTTAGCTCATAACGAGCAAGTCTACAATGTTGAAACAAGTTACGCCCATAACAAATTAACAAGGTTTAAAGAACTCGATAAAGAATTTAGTTGTCGAATCGTGTGCTAGCTCTTGATCGCCGTCTCTTCCGATGACTTCCTCTCTAAGAATTTGCACCTTCTTCCTTTCTCCGGATGTTTCTTTTCTCTCTATCCTCTGCAACTCCCCAATTGTCGATCCACTCTCGATTGTTGCCAACTCCCTTTAATAACAACCTCAGCGCTTTTTCGAGAGGTGTGGACGTGCACCGCCAGCGCTTTGTTCCTCGATCCTTTCTTTTTCGCTTAGCTACGACGAGGCGAGCGCGTGTCTCTTTCACCGTCTTGTGTAGCCGCATGTGTGGCCGTGGTCCCGCCGATTTCTTCTTCGTTGTTAACCTGCACTTTCCATGCTACTGCTAGCTTCTCGTAAGCACCGCTCGTGATTTCGCTTTACCCCGAGCTCGGCTCGCTTATGGGCTTGACATTGTTAACGAGTCCGACCTTGCTTTATGAATGCGAGCTCATCCATACTTGCGAGCCGAACTTCCGCATGAGCTCGACTTAGCCACGAGCTCGCTTCCACTTTCAACCTTGCCGAGAGTTCGAACACTTAGCTTCCGAGCTCGCAGATTCGCCACGAGCTCGCGTGCACTTTGCTTACGAGCTCACAGACTTTTGCTTACGAGCTCGCGTGCTTTTGCTTACGAGCTCACAGACTCCAAGAAACTTAACCTTGTCTCGCTTTTATTTCCCTCTTCCCGCTACATACCGCAAATTGATAAAATAAAGCATAAACGCACAAAATACCTCTTTTCCCCAACCGACTCAATCCTACACGCACCCACACGAAAACAAGACAAACACATGCAAGAAAAGGACAAACAGTGACGTAACATACAACAACCGAGGCTTTTATCATTAAAAGGCCTATAATAACTCTTTACAAGAATTATCACACCCCAAACTTAGTTCATTACTCGTCCTCGAGTGATGCTCTTCTAAGACACACAAAACAAATGTAATACGTATATATGCTCATAACAACAGCTGAGGTGATGGCTTAATCAACTAAGAATACTGCTTTCAGCCAAAAAAATTTCAAAGCACAAGAATCATTCATTCCTTCTCGTTGTAAATCTAATTAATCACCTCATATTGCAAGGATATCACGCTACAATTATTAACAGGTACAAAGCACATTAGCCTTTACATGAATCTTCCCATGCTTCGGTTCTCCTGAATATGACCATATTTTGATTATCAAGTGCACACAGGTCTCCACAAATTCAATTTAGTCATCCCCCTCTCTGCTTAACATGAGTAATATCAATAATGAATCAGTAGGTCTTTATAAAGCTTATAGCGTTGGGCTTGGGTGACGGTAGGATTATTTGGGATAATGTAGCTCGCAAACACCCGGGCATCCTTACTCATTCTCTTTTCAACATGCTTTATAACTACCCTTCTTCTTTCCTATAGGAGACTGTTCCCTTTTTCTTGGTTAATTCCTTTTCTGCTTCATATACAATAACCTCAGCACTCTTTCCCCCACTTTTTTTTTTTCACAAGAAACGCTATTATTGTCCCTTATCCTTAAGAGGTTACCTCTCCACCCCCAAACTTAAAACTCAACATTGTCCCCAATGTTGGAACATTATGACAAAAATTGGGAGATGGACTACTTTGTAAGATACGGTGATAAGCTGAACTCTAAGTAATTCTGCCCGAGGTCAAGGGAATCATGGATACATATATGTGAGTGCAGGGAATTTTAAATGGTCGCTCAAAACAAAAGGTCAGAAGCTCAAAGGGGACTCTAGGGAAATCATGATATACTGTAGGCTAAGAAAGGCACAAACGATTCAAAACTGGCCTACGTCCTATCCATATTAACATACTCATGTAAATTGTTCAAGGGGAACTTCCAACCAAAATGGAAGATAGGCACTCATACAAGAATGTAGGTCAACTGAGGATTACCTATGCAATGGTTAACTCTTATAAAAGCTAATATGCAAATACCCAAACCATCGAGGTACTCCCTTACAAAAATAAGGATCAAACTTAGATAAACAACGAGTCAGGAGAACGATTTCCTTTTTAAAACAAAATAAGAAATAATCATCATTAAGTAATTCCTTTGCCAACCAGGCATCACTCTTAGCTGTCATCATAAACATCACAACATGCATAACAAGGACTCACAACACAAACAACAAACAAACAAAAAGATAAAAACCAACGAAAACTAAAACAAAAACCAAGGATAGAGTCGAGAGATACGCCCCTAGCCTACGCATCTGGATGACCCGAGGCAGTATGAGAGGCAGGAGCAGGTGGAGTTATCGCAGGGAGGACTTCCTCATCAGCGGCGGCAGCAGATGCGGGCTCATTTGATCGAGCTCCACTAGGCCGCCTTTGCGGCTTGGGTTTGCGCCGAACTCGCCTGCTTCTCTTGGTACGCTTTGAAATCCTCATCAAGGTCTGTAGGATTTGGCCATGGAGTGAACAACCGTTTTGGGAAGTCCGGAAAGGCGGGCATCTGTCCAGAAGACGACCATCCCAAGAAATCCCTTATTGCACGGTCCCCTCGCGGCGAAGACACCCGTAATCGTTTGATGTCGTCTTCGCAAGCAGCTAAACGCAGCATAAGGATTTTGAATTGCACCAATAGACATTTTAGCATGTCCGTCATTGTTGGATAAGCAGGTTCTTGCACTGGAGAAGATGGTCCAGCAGGAGCGGCAGTTGCGGTGGGCAGTGAGAATTCGTCAGGGCCCTGACCATGACGATGAGTCAGGGCCTTGATGTCTATGAAAGCTTTCTCCGTTGGGCGGTCTTCATTATCATCATAGGGGACTCCGCCCTTATGCATAGCCGATATCGTGGGAAGGAAAAATAACCTTCCATTCTTCTTCTTCCGCACGCCCAACTCACGCCAAATTAGCGCCTACATTAACCGATCTCCCGTGAAGATGCACAAGAAGAGCAACATCCGTTCCTCGACATCAAGAGTCATGGGTAGTGGGCGGGATGCGGCTCTTAATGAAATGGAGCCACACATGGGCTTCAATTTTAACGCCGACGCCTTCACGGATCGACGCCCTTGCGAGATACTGACCCATTGTGTTCCTTCTACCATCAAGAGCCTTTATCGCATCATCGAGATCATCACCCGAGGCTCTCTTAACATTGCCGAATACTCATCATCCACGGCGTTATCCGCATTATACACCTCATTGATTGTTTCAGAGATAGGATTACCGCTTACTCCCGACCACGGCCGATAATCCTCCTTGTCCGCCGAGGAGTGATATTAGCATAAAATTCTTTCACCGGGCGAATCGGTGGCGGCGGAATCGCCGTGAACTCGCCCATCCATTTAGAGAAGTCACCCACGACGAACATAGGAGTTTCCTTATTCTCGCTCGAAACCCTTCTCCATCCACAATGCTCTTGATTTCGAATGAAATCGCTCAAAACCGCCTGCGCATTGAACTTAGGAATGTTCAATAGATTGACGGCCTTAGATTTTGAGGGTTTATCTACCCTTGCTTTCTTAGGCGAGCGACCTCGTGTTCGCCTCTTCGCAACCTTAGTTTTTCCTTCTCCTCCGCTAACCTTCCTTTTGATGAGGCGGTGCGGTGTTCGCGAAGATTTAGGGAGCACGCGAAATAACCGGATTTATTCGAGGGAGGTCATGGTGATAATTCTTTGTCCGATATGATGAGGGTGTGCTTGGATCATTATTTGGAACCTTCACGGACTTCGACTGCTTGAGATTGACCATGGTTGCAAGAAAATGTTCTAGAGAGAATTGATAGAGGTGAGATCGCTATGAGGATTTTGGAAGGCAGACGTGGGTAGTAAGAGCAACGCAAAGAAGAAAGGAAGAGCAAAGGAAGTTGGGTAGTTGTGGGATATAAGTGAAGAATATGGAACGACTTTTAACCCAAATAGTGAAGAATTAATTCCATGCTTTTTGACCACTATTCCCGCTAAAATTTTCCCTTTATCTACTCGTCAAATCCTCTCTTCGAGCACATATTAGCACGTGCTCGAATTTCTCTGTACCACGCGCAATCCACACTCCAGCATATCAATTTACCAAAAACAACCTAGTTCATTTTAATCAAGTTATAGCAATTTATTTAAAACCCAAAACAAACAAGATAAAAGGGAATAAACAAATATGTACAATCAGGTCGCCAGGCGCCTGATCGCCATGGTGACCCATGGTACCCGAGGTCAGGCGTCTTTCAAAGTGGTCAAGGTCTTCTCGCGAACGACCTCGCCCCCACAGTAATGCTTGACGCGCTGCCCATTGACCTGGAACTCACGACCCGACTTTCCTTCTTGAAGTGTTATAGCACCATGGGGTGCTACATGAAGAATTGTAAAAGGCCCCGACCATCTTGATTTTAGTTTCCCAGGGAATAACCTCAACCTGGAGTTGAACAGTAACACCTGCTGACCCGGCAAGAACTCCCGGCGCAAGATGTTGTTATCATGCCATCTTTTAGTTCTCTCTTTGTACAACTTAGCATTCTCATAGGCGAACCAACGGAACTCATCCATCTCACTTAGCTGCAACAGTCGAGCTTCTCCAGCAGCTGGATGATCAAAGTTTAGTTTCTTAATCGCCCAATAGGCTCGGTGCTCCACTCCAAAGAGGAGATGATGTGCTTTTCCATATACCAAGCGATAGGGTGACATCCCTAATGGTGTTTTGAAAGTCGCTCAGAAACCCATACCGCATCATCCAACAAGTGGACCAATCCTTACGCCCGGATTCACCACCTTTTCTAATATACCCTTTATCTCTCTCTTGAGAGCTCCGCGACCATTCATCGTGGATGGTATCTTTGTGGCGATCTTATGGCGAAAATTATATTTCGCTAGTACGTAACTTCATCGCCTTGTTGACAAAGTGTGTGCCTCGTCACTAATGATCGCACGAGGAGTACCAAACCATGTGAAAATGTTCTTTGCAAGAACTTGATCACCACTTTTGCATCATTCGTGGTACTTGCTACGGCTTCCACCTATTTGGACACGTAATCAACCGCCACCAATATGTAGAGGTTTCCGAATGAGGTGGAAAAGGACCCATGAAGTCGAGGCCCCACACATCAAGAGTTCAATTTCAAAATGAAATTCATTGGCATCTAATTCCGAGAGGATATGTTTCCAACTCACGACATCGATCACATCTTTGCACAAAAGCATGTGCATCCTTAAACAAGGTCGGCCAAAATAACTTCGATCAAGCACCTTAGTCGCCGTTTTTGCCCATAAAATGACCAGCGATAAACGATATTTCACGCGCTTATTCATGATATTTAAAGATGTTTTAGATCAATAAAGCACGCTTATGTCTTGGATCTTAATGATTTTATCTATTTTAGAAGATCTTTGCTCTTGGGTGTTATTTTGGTGTTTTGTAGGTCCGCATGTGTTGAAAATCAAAGCAAGGAACGAAGCACGAGCCAAATCGCATTCTCGCGGTTTCTTAGCGACCAGCTGGCGGTCGCTAGGCTGGTCGCGAGGTTCATCATAGCGGCGCCTGGAGCGGCGATCGCGACCTCGTGCACGCGAGCAAGCCCCACCAGAACTCATCGCCCAATTTTGCGCGACCATGGCTAGCGACCGCTAGCCGTGCCGCGAGGAAACCAAGCAGCGCCGGGTGACCGCGAGAGTGAAGAGAGTGCGACGCAAGCTTGCCCAAATGGTCGAGCTAGCGATCGCGAGGAGATGGCGAGCAGACGCAAAATTAGGGTTTTCACCCTTATCTATAAATAAGGCAAGAGCCTTGCGCCTCTAGGAGCCCACACGCCCGCACCTCTTTTATTCAGCTTTTTCCTCGCTTTTCTGACTTTTAGTCTTTAGTCTTCATTTAGTTTAATTCTAGTATTGATTTTCCGTTGTTCTAGTTTAGTTCTTCGCATTGTTTACGCTTTGGAGCGTTTTAGTCGAAGAATTCCATCTTTTCCGCTTTTCCGTTGACGCTGGATTTGACCCAACGATTGTTCTTCGACGCCTTCCTCGGGTTTTATATATTTATTTTCCGTTTCTATGTTTTATCGTATTTTTATTCCGTTAATTATGTCTAGCTAAAGTTACATTCTCTACCCTGGGTTTGCATGATTCGATCCTATATGTTGTGATTCCTACTATTGTTATTTACCTTCCGTGCATTGATTCATGATTCTTGGTGCTTATTTATATGAGTTGATTTCGATCAATTTTGATGCATATCATAGTTGCCGCTAATTACGTAATAGCTGTTTTAATTGTCAATCGATTTTGAATATATGATACGGATAAGCCTCGAGTCGTGAATCGAGATAGGAACATTCGTAGGAAGCATATTCTTTGTGATCCTTTTGGAGTTGCTTATTTTCCTCTAGAGACGTATGATAATAGGGAAAATTAGTAATCAATCGTCACAATTGTCGAATCAAGTTGTTGGCTACATATGTGATATTCCATCTTCTGCGGATTAAAATTGTTAGTAATAAGCGGGATAAACATCATTGTGGATAGGATTAATGCATCCCTGTGGTTAGTCTTTCTTGATATTTGTTTCCTTGATATTTTATTGCTTAAGTTTATTTTCTTGTTGTTACCTTTGCTTTGATTTAATTATCTCGAAGCCCTAAAATTCACAACCCAAATTACGTGCTTGGATAATGATGAATTATTATTGAATTAGCTTCGTGTTTTCGGATTGCAATCCACAGGATACGATACTCGCTACACCTATACTTACACCTTTTCGTGTTAGAAAAGTGAGCGATCAAATTTTGGCGCCGTTGCCGGGGATTGTTAAGATTGCATAGGAATAATTTGACGATTTGGATTTATTAATTCAAGTTATATTTTTATTATTTATTTATTTTTGCAAGATCTGAATTCTCTCTTTTCTCAGGTAGTTTATGCGTACAAGATCTCAGGGACCTCCTGAAATATTATTAGATCCCGAGATCGAAAGCTCTCAAAGGAGAAGAGGACGAGAGAAGAGACAGGCTGCAATGGCAGCTAATCCACAGAACGGGGGCATTCCTCCCGAGCAAGCTGCACGTATGTTAGCGGATTTCGCAGAGATGCAGCGTCAGATGGCGAATATGGGAATCATTGTCCCTGCTCCAGAGGAAAGACCTCTGAATCACATGTACCGACCTCCCACCGAACAGTTCCAAGGAGGCGGTTGGGGCCCGCACGTAGATGCAAACAATTTTGAGCTAAAACCGGCCCTGATCAGTATGGTCCAAGGAGAGCAGTTTGGGGGAGGAGTCACGGAAGACCCGAATGCGCATCTCGAGACTTTTCTCGATATTTGTGACACCATCAAACAGAATGGGGTGCCACAAGACACGATCCGGATGCGCATGTTCGGTTTCTCGCTGCGCAGCCAGGCGAAAGATTGGTTCAAGAGTTTGGACCGAACTGGCATCGACACTTGGGGGAAACTTTGCGAGAAGTTTCTTTCGAAATACTTTCCGCCGGCGAAAGCGCAGAAGATCATCGCCGAAATCTCTCATTTTTGCCAAAACCACGACGAATCGCTATTCGAGGCATGGGAGAGATTCAGAGGTCTATTGAGACGATGTCCACAACATGGGTTCTCCAAAGAACAGCAGATCACGCAGATTCTACGGTGGGGGACATGGCATCTGAGAGCATAGTGGATGCGTCGGTGGTGGATGTTTATCAATCGTCGTGTAGAGGAGGCCACTCGCATCATAGAAGAGATGGCGGCAAATAGTTATCAATGGCCGACGGAGAGGACGCCAGAGGTTAAGGCAGTGGCCGTAGAAGTTGACTCGAGATATGATGAACTAATGAAGCAAATAACCCTCTTGAAGAGTCAGATCGAAACGGAGGACGTCAATTTCATCAATCAAAGCAACCGTCCTGGGGGGAATCCGGCGTACAACCCAAACAATAGAAATCACCCAAATTTCTCGTATGCCAACCCCAACAACTTCCAACAACCTTGTGCTTCGCTGCTCGTAATGGTGTAATTCAAGAGCCGAAGAAGCCAAGTCTCGAAGACATGATGCAGCAGTTGGTTGTAAGCAACCAACAATTGGCAACGAACCGTAATTCATGTATAAGCAACACCGCGTAAGATAAATCATTTGGAGTCCACCGTGACGGCTATGGGAAGCATATGAAGACGTTGGAAAATCAAATTGGTCAAATAGCCGTACAAGTGAATGCACTACAAAAGACGGGCCAATTTCCGAGTAATACGGAGGTGAAGCCGAAGAATCAGTGCTTCGCCATCCAGATGAGGAGTGGACAAGCTTACCCGAGCCCTACCGAGGAAGAAGAGCAAGAAAGCATTATGGAGCAGAAATTCGCGATCGAGCTCGCGACCGCGAGCCCGATCGCGAGGAGTCTAGAAATTTTTCCACAGAAGCCCGCGATCGAGCACGCCGCCTTGCCAGACCCGACCGCGAAATCGAGCAGCATGCCGCCGAGACACCAGCAGCTGCTGCCGCAAAGCTCGCACGCTGAAGAAGGAGTCCAGCGCCCAAGAGATACCTGCGACCTTCCCAATGGTCGCGAGGTCGACCGCGAGGCACCCCTGTATAAATCGTCGCACATACACCTCCGGTCCCGTTTCCGAGTCGACTTGTCAAGTCAAAATATGACGAGGAGTTTGCTCGCTTCAAAGAGATTTTTAAAAGTTGAGATAAATTTACCTCTCTTTGAAGTCACCGCGAAACATGCCGGATACATGAAATTTTAAAGACGCGCTTGCAAGCGAAAGAAACTGGGAAATTTGAGAAAATTACCTATCCGAAGAATGCGGTCCGTCTTGCGAAGGAAGCTCCTCCAAGCGAAGGATCCCGGTAGTTTTACGTTAGAGTGCGAGATCGCCGGCGCACTTTTCAAATGTTTTGTGCGACTTGGGGTGAGCATCAATCGATGCCGTTGAGCGTATTCAACCGGCTACACTAGGAAAGATGAAGCCGAAGATTTCAGCGATGATGGCTGACCGATCGATCACATATCCAAAAGGTATCGTCGAAGGCGTGTTGGTAAGAATTGAGATTTTGTTTTCCCGCCGACTTTGTTATTTTAGATATTCCGAATTGAAACAACAACCACTAATCTTAGGTAGACCTTTTCTAGCAACCGGTGGTGCGTTGATTGATGTGCGGGAAAGCGATCTCACATTTCGTGTTAATGATGAGGAGCTCAAGATTTCCATATATGACGCCATCAAGCAACACGATGGTGGAAGCCGGAAGATTCTTTGCTCGATCATGACTATTCTTTGCACACGTCTCGCGTTTAGAGGGTACTCGACCGATCGAGGAAGCTGCGAGAAGGAAGAAGTGGACTCGGCATGGAACTCCGAGTGTATCGTTCAAGTTTGGGGGGGGCACTTCCATAGTCAGTGGTGGTCATCCGTGAATGCTAAGTTTAGGAGGTCCACAAGTTGGGAAAGATGTCTATTGCCACAAAAACACGGATTGAAAAAGGTTAGTAATGGTCTAGCTAAAGGCGTTAAATTAAGCACTTGTTGGGAGGTAACCCAACGTTTTCTTTATTTTGTTTTCGTGTTTTGTCGTGTCTTTCGTTTGTGTTGCTTTTGTCGTGTTTCGCTTTTTCTTTTCGTTGTTGTGTCGGTCGATCAACGAGTTTAAGCGAAGTGTTTTAATCCATGTGGCCAATGATGATAGAAATTTTTGTGAAATTTAATGATAGTGCACATGATATGTTAGAAAATACGCATGAACGACTTGAGATTGCTTAAACTTGTTGTTTTCACCAATTGCTTAACCCGTGAGACTTGAGCTTCATTTGTATAAACATCTTGATCGCTTTCTTTTAATTGTGTGATATCGTGCATGTGATTATCTTCTAGAACTTGCCGTTTTCGTATCGAGGCCGCAATATGTGTTTCAATTTGGAAAGGATAAAATGCCATCTTTGTTAACCACATACTTACCCAAACACTAACCCGATAACATCTATCATTTGTTGCCTTCTTTGAGCCGTTATTTGACTTTATTCTTTCGATTAACCGGATGATAGGAGGTGAGGATGGATATGGAAATCAAAAGGGGTTGAAATTTTGATGTAGTTATGGCGAGAAACATTAGTTTTAGAGAAATACATCTGTGGTGAAAAAAATGGTACCCGTGTGAAAAATAATAAACCCTATAAGCTCAAGAAAAGAAAAGAAAAAGATATGATAAGTTCACTATGTGTTTTGAGCATAAAGGGGTCGTTAATCAAAGTATAGGTACCTTATGAGGCATAAAACGTCAATTTAGCACGTTGGGAAAGAAGAGGAAAATGGACAAAGTCCATATGTGTCGAAAAGTATAAATGGGGGTGCTTGGAATATTTTTGAATCACTTTGCCATATATTATCTTACCTTAACCAATGTGCCTACATTATAACCTATGAAAAGACCTTTTTGATCCTTATTTGAAGACAGTTGATGCGGTGGAGATATTAGAAAAATGGTAAGCCTATGGTAAGATGTTGCATTGCATTGATCATTGAGTGTATACACGTCCTACATTTCTTTATGAGTTGAGTGTATCCTATATTTTACACATGCCATTGTGAGGTTGAATTAAATGAGTTTTGCCCTCGATGGTTGTTTGTGTTGAGTTAGCTAACGTCGTCATGTGCGCTAATGTTTTAAGTGTTAATATGTTTACGAGGCTTATAATGGTTATCCTCTTTGCTACGCTCGATCTTTCGTTTGTCTTTACATTACGCTTTTGTTTGAGGACAAACAATGATTTAAGTTTGGGGTTTGATAAGCGCATATTTCACGCGTTTATTCATGATATTTAAAGATGTTTTAGATCAATAAAGCACGTTTATGTCTTGGATCTTAATGATTTTATCTATTTTAGAAGATCTTTGCTCTTGGGTGTTATTTTGATGTTTTGTAGGTCCGTGTGTTGAAAATCGAAGCAAGGAACGAAGCACGAGCCAAATCGCGTTCTCGCCTGATTTCTAGCGACCAGCCTAGCGGTCGCTGGGCTGTCGCGAGGTTCATCATAAGAGGCGCCCGAGCGGCGATCGCGACCTCGTGCACGCGAACAAGCCCCGTGGCGAGAACTTATCGCCCAATTTTGCGCGACCATGGCTAGCGACCGCTAGCCGGGCCGCGAGGAAACAAGCAGCGCCGGTGACGACATGAGTGAAGAGAGTCTTGGCGTGCATTGCCCAAATGGTCGAGCTAGCGACCGCGAGGACCGGCATGGCGAGAGAGGCGGCGGACACGCAAATTAGGGTTTTCACCCTTATCTATAAATAGGCGAGAGCCCTTGCGCCTCGAGCCCACACGCCTCAGCACCTCTTTTATTCAGTTTTTCCTCAGTTTTTACAGCTTTTAGTCTTTAGTCTTCATTTAGTTTAATTCTAGTATTGATTTTCCGTTGTTCTAGTTTAGTTCTTCGCATTGTTTATGCTTTGGAACGTTTTCGTCCGAAGAATTCCATCTTTTCCAGTTTTCCGTTGACGCTGGGATTTGACCCAACGATTGTTCTTCAGACGTCTTCCTACGGGTTTTATATATTTATTTTCCGTTTCTATGTTTTATCGTATTTTTATTCCGTTAATTATGTCTAGCTAAAGTTACATTTCTCTCTAGGGTTTGCATGATTCGATCCTATATGTTGTGATTCCTCTCGTTGTTATTTACCTTCCGGCATTGATTCATGATTCTTGGTGCTTATTTATATGTGTTGATTTACGATCAATTTTGATGCATATCATAGAAGCCGATTAATTACGTAATCTGTTTTAATTGTCAATCGATTTTGAATATATGATACGGATAAGCCTTGAGTCGAATCGAGATAGGAACATTCGTAGGAAGCATATTCTTTGTGATCCTTTTGAGTTGCTTATTTTCCTCTAGAGGCGTATGAAGAATAGGGAAAATTAGTAATCAAGCTATCACAATTGTCGAATCAAGTTGTTGTTGGCTACATATGTGATCTTCCATCTTCTCGGATTAAAATGGTTAGTAATAAGCGGGATAAACATCATTGTGGATAAGATTAATGCATCCCTAGGGTTAGTCTTTCTTAATATTTGTTTCCTTGATATTTTATTGCTTAAGTTTATTTTCTTGTTGTTACCTTTGCTTTGGATTTAATTATCTGAAGCCCTAAAAATTCACAACCCAAATTCTGTGCTTGGATAATGATGAATTATTGTTGAATTAGCTTCTGTGTTTTCGGATTGCAATCCCTGTGGATACGATACTTCGCTTACCCTATACTTACACCTTTTCGTGTTAGAAAAGTGAGCGATCAACCACCATATGGTGTGGCATGGCACCCTTCTAGAATTGATTCCACTTCTTCATGCGGAACACAGCGCCTCATTAATCCATCAGCACAACGCTTATATAAGAAGGGCTCGTCCCAGAAGTAATGTTTGACTTCGGCAAAGAATCTTTTCTTTTGATGGGATGAGAACTCAGGGTGTAGCGTTCCACATACCAGAAAATTAACAAAATCGCATACCATGGCGTACTACTATGATGCATGCTCATTAGTTGCTCATCCGGAACATGTCACGAATACGGGCTTGAGTTGTATCTCCTTCGGATCTTTGTAATCGAGACAAATGATCCGCTACTTTATTTTCTTCCTTTCCTATCTCTTATTTCCGGATCAAATTCTTGCGAGCAAGATCCACCGAATGTCGTGGCTTCGATCTTCTTCGCGACAAGATACCGATAGTCGCATGATCCGTAGTAGATTATCACTTTGCTCCTACGAGGTAGGCTCGAACTTTCACGGGCAAATACCACGCAAGCGCCTCCTTTCTCGTCGTGGTATAATTTATCTGGGCTTCCACCAGGGTCTTACTTGCATAGTAGATCGAGTGGAATATCTTCTCCTATGGCCCAAAGACGCCCCTACAAAGAAAATCACTTGCATCACACATCACCTCGAAAGCGATGTCCAATTCGCCCAACAATTCTCGGGTTGTTACAAAAGCTCGTTTCAAGACTTCGAATGCCTTAGAACACTCAGGAGTGAAGTCGAACTGGCGATTTTGCTCCAGCAAGGCACATAGGGGCTTAGCGATCTTTGAGAAATCCTTTATAAACCTTCTGTAGAAGCCTGCATGTCCCAAGAAGCTTCGCACACCTTTTACAGTAGTGGGAGGTGGAAGTTTGTCTATCACTTCGATCTTTGCTTTGTCCACTTCGATCCCTTCTTTGGATATGTGGTGACCTAAAACGATGCCCTCTTGCACCATGAAGTGGCACTTTTCCCAGTTTAATACCAAGTGGGTTGCTTCGCAACGCTCCAGGACTTTCCCCAAATTACTTAGGCATATCCCATAGGTGTCTCCGAAGACGGAGAAGTCATCCATGAAGATTTCTACTGACGTCTCCACCATATCCGAGAATATGGCCATCATGCATTTGGAATGTTGCGGGCGTTCTGAGCCCAAATGGCATTCTTCTAAATGCGAAAGTGCCATAAGGACAAGTGAAGGTGGTTTTGTGTTGATCATTGGGTGCAATGGCAATTTGGTGATAACCAGAATAACCATCGAGGAAGCAGAAGAACTCCTTACCGGCTAG
Source organism: Salvia rosmarinus (assembly GCA_036937905.1). Lineage (NCBI taxonomy): Eukaryota > Viridiplantae > Streptophyta > Magnoliopsida > Lamiales > Lamiaceae > Salvia > Salvia rosmarinus. The sequence continues at coordinate 53,481,682 of CM072821.1, read as the reverse complement.
TTTATCCAGCATCTGATCCATGAATGGTAGAGGGAAATGATCCTTCCTGGTTGCTGTGTTTAGCTTTCTGTAGTCAACACAGACACGCCATCCCGTTATCACCCGCGTTGGGATCAATTCCTATCGATCGTTCGAAACCACCGTGACTCCGCCCTTTTTAGGGACACATTGAACTGGGCTCACCCAAGAGCTATCCGAAATTGGATATATGATTCCGCATCCGCCATTTGATAACTTCTTTCTTGATACCTCTTTCATCGGATTGAGGCGTCGACGATGCTCTATGGAAGTCTTGTGGCAATCTTCCAAAATATTTTATGCATGCATGGGATGGGCTGATCCTCAGATATCGACAATTGACCATCCAATAGCTCGCCAGATTTTCGCAATACCGTAGCAAAGCTTCTTCATGGTCGGGCTTGAGAATAGCGAGATAATTCTTGGGAGGGTTTCCTCCCGCCGATATGCATATTTGAGATGGTTCGGCAAAGTCTTTAGGATTAACACCGGAGGTTCGTCGATTGATGGTTTGGGTGCACGATTACCCGATCACGAGCCCCAGGTGACTCCAGAGTTCGGCCGGGCAGTGAAATGGACATTTTCCTTCGAGAGATCCGACACAACTCCTCGCTTTCTCCAACTCTACGAGTTCGGCATAGGCTTCATCATTAACTCCGAACTGCGAGGTGCGATCCTGTATTATGTCCGCGATGACCTGCTCCAGGACTCGGATTACCGAGCATTCCTCCACTTTATCCGGATACTTCATAGCATTGAAAACATTGAAGGTAACCTTCTGATCATTCACCCTCATGGTGAGCTCGCCCTTCTGAACATCAATTAGAGTTCTTCCAGTTGCCAGAAAAGGACGTCCCAAAATGATTGGCACCTCATGATCTGCTTCATAATCCAAGATAATGAAGTCCGCAGGAAAGATGAATGTGTCCACTTTTACTAATACATCCTCGATTTTTCCCTCGGGATGAGCCATAGATCGGTCCGCCAATTGCAAGGTCACCGTTGTGGGCCTCGCTTCTCCTATCCCGAGCTTTTTAAATATTGAGAGCGGCATCAAATTTATGCTTGCTCCGAGATCACATAACGCACGCACCGACGTCGCGTCCTCCAATCGAGCATGGAATTGTAAAGCTCCTGGATCTTTCAACTTGGAGGAGCTTGCTCTTTAGCATCGCACTACTACTTTCGATCGATTGCCCACAGTTCGAACTCAACCGTCTCTTCTTGGTCGGGATGTCCTTCAAGAACTTCACGTAGTTCGGCATTTGTTCAACGCCTACCAAAGGGATGTTGATATGTAATTGCTTCGAACATCGAGGAATCTTGAAACCGGGTATCCTGCCGCTTTTTTTCAACCTTTACGAAAAGGAGGTGGTGGACGATACACCACTTCGTCCGTAAGGTTCGGTAAAGGGTTTCTTCTTTGCGCAGCTTTCGGCATTCGAGGTCGCCGGAGTTTCCGTGGTAGAGACACAGTTGTCACTTGTTGAGGACTCGCCTTTCTCTTCTCGGTCCATCGACTCCGGTTCTCGCATCCGCTTTCCACTTCGTAAAGTGACAACCTTGACTGTTTCTTTATCTTTTAAAGGATTCTTCGTGTCACTGGCGCATTTCCAAGAGGTCGGTTTTAATCTCATTGGCTAATTGTCCGATCCGGACTTCCAAATTCCATGAAGTGGATTGCCCACAGACACAACAGATCTGTCTTGGCCATATACTCCCTCATCAAGGTTTCAATAGATTTAGGTTGTGGAGCGGCCTGCTGCTGCTTCGGCTGAAAATTTTGTTGATATGTATTCTTCTCAAAATTTCCACCACTGTTTGATCCGGACCCTTGGCCTCCCCATGAAAAATTAGGATCTTGTCGCCGCCACCCGTGATTATACGTTTGTGAATAAGGGTTGTTCCTCCGCCATTCGATTTCCCGGATAACGGATCGAGTCGGGTTTGACGGGCAACTCTCGAAGGTATGCCCCTCTCCACAATATACGCACGACACCTCGTTTACTTGCATGGTGGGTGCCACCACTGGACTACTCGTTTGTTGAGCAACTGGATTGGCTACTTGTAAGCATTTTAGCATATTGCTCATGGATGCCACTTGAGCAGTTAGCGCAGTCAAAGCATCAACTTCCAACACACCGGCGACAAATTTCTTCCCCATTGGAGCGCGAGAGTTTGACCATTGACAGTTGTTGTTCGTTCGCAATCCTCTCCAAGATCTCGTATGCTTCGTTGTATGACTTCGAGAGAATAGCTCCATTTGCAGAGGCATCAAGCACCAAGCGTGTAGATGCGTTCAATTTGTTGTAAAAAGTCTCCAGTTGAATGCAGTGTGGAATGCCATGATGAGGGCATTTCCGTAGCATCTCCTTATAACGTTCCCAAGCCTCACACACGGACTCATCTTCATTCTGTTGGAAAGACATGATGTCATTCCGAAATCTTGCATTCTTTGTAGGTGGGAAATATTTCATCAAGAACTTTTCGCCGAGCTCGTTCCACGAAGTGATAGGTCTGATGGTATACCATTCAGCCATGCTTTTGCACGATCTCGTAGCGAAAAAGGGAACAGTCGAAGTCTCAGCGCTTCGGCCGAAACACCCGGCAACTTGAATGAGTCGCTGACCTCCAGGAACGACCGAAGTTGAAGATGTGGATCCTCTGTGGCTTGCCTTTGAACCGCCCCCTTATGCGGAGCATACGGAACATTATCGGCTTCAGCTCGAACTGGTTCGCCTGCACCTCGGGTCTAGTTATTCCTGGATTCAGCTCGTTGAATCTGGGGTTAGCGTAGTCACGTATACCCCTTTTCCGGTCATCAGCGATGACAATGGCATTTCCTCAATTATTACCATTACCTCCTTGTGCGGCCATTTTGGCTTGCACTCTACGAACTCGTTGCTGGCGCCTTCCTCTACGAAAGGTGCGTTCAACCTCTGGATCTAACTGGTGGGTCACTTGCGCTTTTGCCTTGCGCATAAACCACAATCCCAGAACCCCTGTTCACACGAAAGGCAATAACCAGAGTGAGTCACGTATCTCAAAGAAACACAAAATTGCAATATCCACGTAATTTATAATTGGCATTCCCCGGCAACGGCACCAAAAACTTGTTGTATGGTTTTAATGTGATGTTGTGAATATACTATACGCAAGTGCACGTAATCAACAAGTAATACACGGAAATATTCCGAGATCGAATCCACAGGGAATGCACTTTTGAATCACGTAGATTGTAATTTTACAAAATAAGGGGAGATGTGCGAACTGGTACGAATTAGAATAAAAACACCAGCGAACTGAAATTAAAGCGACTTTGACACAGCGAAGTGAGCAATGACACAGACAACGAGGAGATTACTGTTATCAAGGTAGGGAAACTGACTTGATTTCTCGATTCAATCCATGCTCTATACTAATATTACTACATCATTGTCACTGCATTACTACTATGACATGAACGCATTCGATTCTTAGCATTTTTCAAAATCTAAGATTATATTCTATAGATTCATTCAATATATTCCTATACCGAACTATTCTTAGAATTATCCTTAAAGATCCATTCATATATGCCACACGAGGTAAACACATATTCTATGATATTCACACATAATTATTTAAATCATGTTCTCGCGTCATTCTTTTGTATTCCACTCTATAAGAGCTTCCCAGCAATTACAGAATTAAGACCCCACTAATGGTGATCAATCATAAGCAAGATAAAATAAACCCAAAAGAACAATAGCAGATTAACAAGACATGCGCAGTTAAGATTTCATAACAAAAGCATGGGTTTCCTCAAGAAATCAAGTCAAAAAGACTTAGCTCATAACGAGCAAGTCTACAATGTTGAAACAAGTAACAGCCATAACAAATTAACAAGGTTTAAAGAACTGATAAAGAATTTAGTTGTCGAATCGTGTGCTAGCTCTTGGATCGTCATCTCTTCCGATGACTTCATCTCCAAGAATTTGCACCTTCTTCCTTTTCTCCAGATGTTTCTTTTTCTCTCTATCCTCTGCAACTCCCCAATTGTCGATCCACTCTCTGATTGTTGCCAACTCCCTTTTAATAACAACCTCAGGCGCTTTTTCAGAGGTGCGGGCGTGCACCGCCACTGCCGTTCCTCGATCCTTTCTTTTTCGCTAGCTCGGCGGCAGGCGAGCAGCGTGTCTCTTTTCATTCTTGTAGCCGCCTGCCACGTGGCCGTGGTCCCGCTGATTTCTTCTTCGTTGTTAACCCAGACTTTCCATGCTACTTCGCTAGCTTCCCGTAAGCACGGCTTCGTGATTTCGCTTTACCCCGAGCTCGGCTCGCTACGGGCTTGACATTGCTAACGAGTCCGACCTGCTTTATGAATGCGAGCTCATCCATACTTGCGGTGAACTTCCGTCATGAGCTCGACTTGGTTTACAAGCTCGCCCACTTTCAACCTTCTTTGAGGAGTTCGAACACTTAGCTTCCGAGCTCGTGTGCTTCGCCACGAGCTCGTGTACTTTGCTTACGAGCTCGTGTACTTTGCTTACGAGCTCACGTACTTTGCTTACGAGCTCACGCACTCCAAGGAACTTAACCTTGTCTCGCCTGTTATTTCCCTCTTCCTGCTACATACTGCAAATTGATAAAATAAAGCATAAAACGCACAAAATACCTCTTATCCCCAACTGACTCAATCCTACACGCACCCACACGAAAACAAGACAAACACATGCAAGACAAGGACAAACAGGCGAGCAGAACATACAACAACCGAGGCTTTTATCATTAAAAAGGCCCTATAATAACTCTTTTAGAAGAGTTATCAGCAGGCGTAATACAATGAGCAGTATCTCAAGCTCCTGCAGGAAATGCACAGCTCGTGACCCTATCATCCACCACCACCTCCATAGCGAGCTTGTTTTATTTTGTTTTTTGCCACTCTTTGCTTTTTGTTTTGCTGTTTTTGATTTCTTGCTTTATTTTATTTTGCTTTGTTTAGTGTCTGTTAGGTATCGAGTTGAATGAGACGAGTAGCCAATGATGAGAATTGTTTTTATTATAAAAATTTGTTTGCAACTGAATTCTGTGAAATGAAGCATGTTATGATTATTGTTGAGTATTGAGCCTTTGAGAACTTGATCACATGTTTGAAACCTGTGAGACTTGAGCTTTTGGCTGTTATATTATTTCAGTCTTGTTTCTTTCTGTGTAGAGTGGTTTGAAATAACAAGTGTTTCTCTAGAACTTGTTCTAGATCTTTTTTGAGGTTGTATTTATGTGCTTAAGAATTAGGAGATGATATTAAGCATTCTTTTCTTAGCCTATATAATATCCAAACACTAACCTATTGATCATTTTATCTTTTGATGAGCCCGTTTGAGCATAACTTGTTCTTTTTTCATGAAGCCGTGGGTTGGGTTGAGTTCGTTAGTATGATGATTGGTTACTAGAATTGAAAGGTTGAGAAAAAGAAAGAAAATAAAAAGATAATAAATGATGAGAAAGGGGTAAATCAATAATAGTTGTTTACCCATAAAAAAAAAAGGTCGAGACAAGTGTGAGAAAAGAGCATAAATGGGTGAAATAGCTAAAGCTTAGAATGAATTTTTCACTTGGATGATAATTGTGGAGTTTTTAGAAAAATGACTTCTTGGTGTAGAGAATTGGAATGAATTATTAAAGTTTGAGATTTGTGTCTTCTGATGCTTATTGTGTTTTTCACTGTGGGATTATGAGTTACTTAGCCTTAAAAGATCATACCTAACCAAAGAGCCTACATTATAACCCTTTAGAAGACCTTTTTGATCTTAGTTCTTGAGCACATATTTGGCAATGGAGAAATAGAGATTTGCAAGTTTATGGTAGATTCCGTATGTTTTAAATGTTGAGAGTATACACGTCATCCTTGATACACATCAGTGTTTTAGAGTTCTTATATATATATCCATGTCGTGAGGATTAAGGTTTGAGAAGGCTTGTGCTTATGATTATTATGATATGTGGAGTTTAACGGAAGAGATTGTGATTTGGTTCATTTGATGTGGATCTTGTGTTGTTCATTGCTATGAGGCTTATTACTTTTGTCGTTCAACTCACTGTTCTTTTGGTCGTTTCTCTTTTGTTCTGCTTTGTTTGAGGACAAACAAAAGGTTAAGTTTGGGAGAGTTGATAAACCTCATTTCTACCTGATTTTTGAGGCTGTTTTCGTTCATTTTATAATGTTAAGTGGTCATATGAGCTTTCGTTTGATATGTTTATGTTTACCGTGAAAGATATTATGCCGTGTGTATTTCGTGTCATTTTTGCACAGATTTGGATGTCAAAAAGGTGGATCACGAGGCGGACGGGCTTTTGTGTGACTATAACTCGTGAGCTGTTCTCGTGAGGTATGGCTCATGAACCCACACAGAACTAAGGTTACAAATAGGTGGAGCAGTCGAGAATCGGGGGTTGGACTTTTACCAGAGATTTTAGACTAGAGACGTTTTTCTTTAGCTTTTGAGAGAATTCTTTTCAATCTAATTTCGGATTTTAATTACTTTGAGAGTTCAGAATTATTGTGGATTCAAGATACTACGTTATTCGTTGTGGATTTTCACGGTTTTATTCAATCAATTCAATTCATGTTTTCTTTATTTAATTCTTTTTTTGGTATTTTAATTATGAGTAGCTAAATCTTTTTTTATCCTAGGGTTTATATGTATGACTAGATTTCTGTGATTTATCTATTAATACTGTTTTGCCTTCCCATTCATGATTTATGATTCTTGGCTTTAATTCTCACGTGTTAGTATCTGATTAGTATTAATGCATACTAGTTATGTGGTTGATGTCCTGGCGGATTTAATTGCATAGTCGATCTCTTGAATACATAATACAGACCTTACCTTGAGACTTAGCGGAGATAGGTGAACTGTAGGAGGTTATTCTTTGTGTGCTTTTGGTAATTAGCTTACTTCTCTTGAGACCTAGCGGAGATAGAGTTTAGGCTAACCTACTACTATAGGCTGTCCTTGTTCGATTTGTATACTGAAAGCAGTTTTGGTTGAGCTTGTATACAATGATTCCTGTTACCACTATTACAATCTCTTATCTGAATTGTTTACTTGATTGCATATGTATGTCCCTTTATCTCATATATAAGTTAAATCATACAGTGTGTAGAAGATCACAGAAGTCCGTAGATTGGTCAAGCTTAATGAGATATAAAAAGATCACAATTGAGACAACTTTAGGACGAGTTGTCGGTATAGGTTGTGGTATAGATACGAAATGACTTGACTTGGTTGCTTGTCTATACTGGTACGTCTCTGACGTATTGATGGATCACAGTGAGATGATTTCTTCTATCTAATTGTCGTTAAGAACCTAGATCTCGATGACTTTACGTTGATCTAAACCTCGATAAGGTAGGTGAGTATGGGTTGCTGACCATCACTTTGACTTGTCATGGGTGAGGGTTACATGAGATAACCCAATATTCTCTGCATCTTGGGTGGTGGCAGTGCTTGTATGTCATGCTAGTTACCTGTATCGAGTCACAGTATCTATTTAGGATGGTGACATCCCCTTAAGGAGCTCAAAAGGTTTATTGTACTAAACCCTGCAGGTTGAGTTCTCTCAAGTACAATAATAAGGTTGAGTGGTACTACTTAAGGAATTAAAGAGATTAATTATTTTAAGCAGTCAATAATTAATGGACGTGCGATATCTTAAATACGAGAGTTCATGAAGTCTAAGTGCAAGCCAGACTCAACTTCGAAAATAAAGGGGTAAGTCAGCATTTATTCTCTAGTGGCATGAATAAATGTTTATGAATTAATTTATGTACTGGGCTGAAAATAAGATAATTAATTTATTTAAGGCCCATCTTTATTCCTTGCATTTGATCCCTAGGCTAGCCCATCAAGGCCTGGAGCTGCCAGAATTGGTCCACCTCATAAGAATCCCCCTGGGATTCTGTTTTGATCCTCTTTATTTGAAAAGATATTATTATATTTATTAGATATGCAGAGATCATATTCTAATAGGATTCTAGGGTTGCATTATAAATATAAGGTGAGAGAAAATCAGGTAATCCTAATGCTATTGTGATTTTCGAAAAACATAAGAATATTATTGTGATTTTCGAAAATTCCAATTGTGAGGAAAAAGGCGAATTTCTGCAGTACTCTCCATAGATTGTTTTCACTCGACATTGGAGTTTTGGCAAACGGGATACAGTCCAGAAGATCAAAGCACGAGTCTTGATCCAATTCCTTGTCCGACAAATTCGCAGGTGAACACGAGAAAACACCTATGTGTTGCAATTAATTATGTATATGGATGCTAGGTTAATAATCAATGTATGGTGAATTAAACATCCAAGATAGATCATCGGGAGAGGGTTAAAATCAGATTTCCCTACATTCCTGGTGGAAGACTGTAATTACATTAGTGATCCTTCATCTGAATGTGGATTAAAATGGTAAACAAGTTAATAGATTAATTGTGTGAACCAGGTTAGGTTAAATACATCCCTAGGGTCAGTCTTTTATTCCTGAGTTTATTCATTTTTTAATTAGAGTCTAGTTTAATCATCACCCTCTTAATAATCAAAATTTCGTGTGAATTACTCATTGTGTCTTCGAGTATCAGTCCTTGTGGATATGATAATATACTTACTGTTTTACCATCATTTATTTGTTAGGAAAAAAACGATCACATAACAATCATGAAAATGTGTGAATGAGCGATGACTGAGAACTACAAGCTGACTAAGAAACTTCAACTTATTAAGGAAAGTCATCAGTTAGTTGCTCTTACTTAAGCTGAACTAACGCTCACTACTGAGCTAACAAAACTGAAAGAAGAACATGTTGATCAAGATATCATGATAATGGAACTGAAGATTGAACGTTCTTAGCAAGGAAATGAAATAATTCAACTAAGAATTGAACTAATTGAGGTCGGCCTGAAGTTTAGTACACTTCAGCAAAGTAAGGATTCTCTTCCAGAAAAGATCAACACAGAGCATTAAATAAGTTATACTCCATTCAATCAGTTCAAAGATGGGTTGAAGATCACCTAACTGACACCATTCTTGGTGAACCTACGGACAAAGTCAGAACTCGCATATCAGTTATTGACTAGGTCAACATTGCAGATCAACTGACCAACATATAATCAGCATTGTTCAGTTGTTTCTACTCTCAAGTTGAATCCAAGGATGTTCTCAAAGCACTTAACGATGTAAGCTGGACGAACGCACTATAAGAAGAACTTAATGTAGGGAAAACTAAGGTTTAGCCCTCGTCCCGAGGATCTATCTTGGATGTTTAATTCATCATACATTGATTATATACCTAGCATGCACCTATATAATTAATTGCAACACGTTGGGGTTTTCGTGTTTACCTTTGAATCTGCCGAGGGAATGGATCGAGACTCGTGCTTTGACCTTACGGATCGTATCCCGTTGCCCAATCTCCAACGTCGGTGAGGGCGATCTATGGAGAATGCTTCGGAAAATCACCCTCAAGCTCTCAAGAATTTTCGAAAATCTCTCAAAGGATGAACCCTCAAATTCTCGAAAATAATGATGATGATTATTAATCATTGACCTAGATTTAATCTCTTACCTCATATTTATAATGCATTACCATAATCCTATATGGAAATTACCATAATCCCATATGGAAATTACCATAATCCTTTATGAAAATTACCATAATCCCATATGGAAATTACCATAAACCTTTATGGAAAGGATTATTACCATAATCTTATATGGAAAGGATCTATGCATATCCCATAAATATAATAATATCCTTATAGGATAAAGAGAATCAAATCCTTGCCTTGTAGAGCATAGGGGCGTCGATTTTACCTAGCTTACGGGCCTGGATGGGCCAGCCCAGGGATCAAATGCAAGGAATAAAGATGAGCCTCAAATAAATTAATTATCTTATGTTCAGCCCAGAACATAAATTAATTTATAAACATTTATTCATGCCACTAGAGAATAAATGCTGACTTACCCCTTTATTATCGAAGTTGAGTCGGGCTTGCACTTAGACATTACGAATCCCCGTATTTAAGATATCGAACGTCCATTAATTATTTATAGCATTCTGACTACTTAAAATAATTAATATCTTTAATTCCTTAAGTAGTACCACTCAACCTTATTATTGTACTTGAGCTAACTCAACCTGCAGGGTTTAGTACAATAAACCTTTTGAGCTCCTTAAGGGACGTCATCGTCCTAAACGGATATGGTGACTCGACTGAGATAACTAGCATGACATACAAGACCGCCACCACCCAAGACGCGGAGAATATTGGGTTAGAACATATAACCCTCACCCATAACAAGTCAAAGTGATGGTCAAGAACTCATACTCATCTAATACCTTATCGAGGTTTAGATCATCGTAAGTCACAGAGATCTTGGTTCTTCACTACGGTCGATAGAAGAACTCATCTCACCGTGATTCTTCAATACGTCGAGACGTGCCAAAGATAGACAAGCAACCAAGTCAAGTCACTTCTTATCTATACCAGAGCCTATACCGACAACTCGTCCTCAAGTTGTCTCACCGTGAAACTTTTATATCTCATTAAGCTTGACCAATCATACGCACTTCGTGATCTTCACACACCGTATGATCTAACTTATATATGAGATAAGGGGACACGTATATATGGAATCAAGTATTCATTTCGGATAGGAGATTGTAATAGTGGTAACAGGAAACATTGTATACAAGCTCAACCAAAACTGCTTTCAGTATACAAATCCAACACTTAACGAGTTCTTAAGGAATGCCGTATGGGAGCTAGTAGACAGACCTAACAATCATAAGGTGATAGGTCTGAAATGGATTTTTCAAGAACAAAAAAGATGAAAATGGGGTCTAGTGGTTAAAGGGTACAACCAAGAAGAAACAATTGATTACGACGAGACTTTTGCTCCAGTTATGAGATTGGAAGCCAATCGTCTATTCCTAGCCTATGTTGCACATAAGGGATTCAAAGTCTATCAGATGGATGTAAAATGTGCATTTCTGAATGGCATCCTGACAGATGAAGTATATATGGAATAACCTTCTGGTTTTGAGATTGAAGGTCCTAACAAGGTCTACAAATTGAAGAAACATCTCTATGGACTCAAACAAGCTCCCAGAGCTTGGTACGACACCCGTCATTGTACCTGGAAGAAAAGGGGTTCAAGAAGGACTCAGTAGACATGACTCTTTTCACTCTCAAGGATGGTGACAACATTCTCATGGTCTAGATCTGTGTTGATGATATTATATTTAGATCAAAATTTGAGAAATTATGTAAGATGTTCACTCACATTATGATCGAGAAATTTTAGATGTCCATGATGGGAGAGATGAACTTCTTCCATACCGAGACCCGTATAGAAGGTCAAAAGTTTATTCCCCAATGACACGCGGGTGATCAATGACATTTATAGGCTTATTTAAATGCTTTCCATAAATGATCATCACTTTCACACGATCATATCTTTGAAATAGCCATTTTTCTGCATTCAAAATTATTCAAGCTTTTTGTTCTCAGAACCTTCTAAGCATTTTCATACTTTACAAAATGGCACCTAAACCTCAGAAAAACAAGATTGCACTCATAGAACCACAAATAAACCATGACCTAACTATTTCTTTTTCTGAACCACCAATAAGGACGTCGTCGAGGTCCTCAATATCTACAGGAACCAAGGGTGAAAGCACTTTTTGAATCACCAACCCAAATTTTAAGTTGATGAACAGGTGGTAGAGTTCTACTCTACTCTCCGCAATGACGAGGCCTCTAACAAGCTCTTGACCACCGTCATTGTGGAAACTAGAGGAGAGCCCACATCCATCTATCACCAGTTCGATATTGACGTCATCCAGACCATCTGAAGGATCTTCAAGCTACCTCACAGGGGTGAGCTCCTCTACACGGAGCTGAATCCTCTATTCGTAAAGGACGTTATGATAATGATGATGGAAGATGACGCCCTCATCGTTCCTACGCTTAAGAGAGCTTGGTTTTTGCCCAAGTTCAAGTTAATGATCAACAACTTTCCACCGATACTATTTTGGGCTACTTGGATCGTTTGACCAAGTATCAGCGAACCAACAGATGGTGCTGGCTGGTCTCGCTTCAGATAAAGAGACCAATTGGGATAGATCATTCATCTCCCACTTGCTGGTAGACCAAAAGATCTTTTTGAGGAAAAACGGGATAAAGTTAGGACGGAAGGTATCCCCATTATCCTGTAAACGTCAAAAGGACATGAGGTCATTTGGTATAATTATTCATATATACCATCGAAGAATTGAATGCTTTAGTCAGACGGACTGGAATTGCATCACATGGGATTGAAATCCTAGTCCCAAAGTGACGAAGTGTAGGGGTGAGCAAAATATCCAATAATCGAATAACCGAACCGAACCGAACCAAAAATCTAATTTGGTTCGGGTAAATCGATTATTTCGGACAATTCGGTTATAACCGAAATATGTTTCGGTAGAATGGTTTTCGGTCGGGTATGAGATTATTTACCCGAATATTCGAACCCGAAATTTATATTTATATACAATATATTAATATTATAATTATAATATACATAATTTGAGATTGTTTGCCCTAAATCTACTTTCACTCATGCACAGCACTGATCCACCCCCATTCCGTCAGACTCTCTCAACTCTCAAGTCTCACCATCTTCTTTCATCTCAGACTCTCAAGTCTCACCATCTCACGCCAGCTTTTCACCATCTCAAGCCAGTTGCTCGAAGAATATCCTGCTCGTTTTTCTCTACAACAAAACAGCACACTGATAAACGCGCATTTTACACGTTTATAGTTGATATTTAAAGATGAGTTTAGGTCGTTTAATGTGCGTTTACTTATCGATTCTTAATGTTTTATCTATTTCTAGAAGATCTTGCTCTGGGTGTTCTTTTGGTGTTGTGTAGGTCTCGTATGTTGAAAATCGACAAGGAACAAAGCACGAGCCAAAATACACATCTGACTTGTTTCTAGCGACCATCCTAGCGGTCGCTAGGCTGGCCGCTAGGAAACCCGCGAGAACCCAGCGAGACCACGACCGTGACCTCATGCCCGCGAGCGAAGCCCAGCGCCGAGAAAGCTACTGTACGATTTCTCGCGACCGTGGCTAGCGACCACTAGCCAGGTCGCGAGGTAACCATGCGAGCGCAAGCAGGCGAGCGCGAGACATACCTAGTGATCCACCTAGCGATCGCGAGGCGTGGTCGCGAGTCCGAGCGGCAGAAGGAGAAATTAGGGTTTGGGGTGTGCCTATATATATGGCAACACCCCCTCGCGCCCCCAACTTCTCACACACGCTCCAGAACCTCTTTTTATCAGTTTTTCATCAGTTTTTCAGATTTTTAGCTTTAGCTTCCATCTATTTTCATTCTAGAGTTGATTTAATCATTGTTCTTCATTAGTTTTACGTTTTGTCACGATCCTGAACGTTTTCGTCCGGACAATCTTTGCAATTTTCCATTTTTCACCGAGGTTGGGATTCAAGCCCAACGATTGTTCATCGACGCCTAATACGGGTTTCATTTATATAATTTCTATTTTATGGTTAAATCGTATTTTATTCCGTTTATTATGTCTGGCTAGTTTTTCGTTCTAATCCTAGGGTTTGCATGATCCGATCCTATATGTTGTGATTCCTCATTATCGCTATTTACCGTCCGTGCATTGATTCATGATTCTTGGTGCTTATTTATATGTGTTAATTTCTGATCAATCTTGATGCATATCTAGTTGTCGGTTAATTACGTAATTGTATTAATTGTCAATCGATCTCGAATGCATGATACGAATGAGCCTCGAGTCGTGGTGAGATAGAATATTCGTAGGAAGCATATTCTCGTGTGATCTGTTTGGGTTGCTTGTTTTCACCTAGAGACGTAATAAAGAATAGGGAAAACTAGTAATCTACAGCCGCTTTTGTCGTAACAGAAATTGTCGGTTATATATGTGATCTTCCATCTTGTCTGGATTAAAATTGGTTAATAGGAACATGATAAACATACGTTGTGGATAGGAATAATGCATCCCTAGGGTTAGTCGTCCTTATCTGTTTTTAACATCCGAGTGTTTATTGCTTTATTTTATTTTCTGCTTTGTTACCTCTGCTTTGGATTGAAGTCCGAAGCCCTAAAATCTTACCAAACCATTTATGTTGCTTGGATAATGATGAATCATTGTTGAGTTAGCTTCTGTGTTTTCGCATTACAATCCCTGTGGATACGATACTCTGCTTACCTTCTATATACGCCTTTTACGTGTGAAAAAGGGAGCGATCAAATTTTGGCGCCGTTGCCGGGGATTGTTAAGATCATATAGGAATAACTTGACAATTTGGAATTATTAATTCAAGTTGTGCTTTTATTTTTTTATTTTTATTCCTTGCCAATCTGATTTCCTTCTTTTTCTCCAGGTAGTTTATGTTCACAAGGTCCCGAGGACCTCCTGAACTACACTTTGATCCGGAAATCGAAAATTCACAAAGGAGAAGGAGACGGGCAAGAAGAAAGGAAGCAATGGAAAATCAGAACAATCGTAACAACGGGCGTTCCTCCCGAGTAGCCGCACATTAGCGGATTTTACAAAATGCAGCCAATTGGTGACTATGGGACTCGTTGTCCACCTCCCGAGGCAAGACCATTGAATTATATGTACGCACCTCCTACCGAGCAATTTCAAGGAGGCGGATGGGGCCCAAGCAACGCTAACAATTTTGAGTCAAGCCGCCCTAATCGGCATGGTTCAAGGGGAACAGTTCGGAGGAGGAGTCACAGAGGATCCGAATGCCCATCTCGAGACCTATCTCGACATTTGTGACACCATCAAATGTAATAGGGTGCCACAAGACACAATCCGGATGCGCATGTTCGGATTTTCTCTCGAAATCAAGCAAAGGACCTGGTTCAAGACCTTAGATCGTGCGGGATCAACAGTTGGGCAACGCTGTGTGAGAAATTTGTTTCGAAGTACTTTCCTCCGGCTAAGGCACAGAAGATCATAGCCGAGATTTCCCACTTCTCCCAGTTAGGAGATGAATCTTTATTCGAGTCGTGGGAAAGATTCAGGGGCCTATTGAGAAGGTGCCCACAGCATGGATTCTCGAGGGAGCAGCAGATTACACAGTTTTACAGCGGGCTGACACCTCACACAAGGAGTATTGTTGACGATCACGGGGCTGCCTATTGAATAGACGTAGATGAGGCCACCGCATCATAGAAGAGATGGCGGCAAACAGCTATCGATGGGTCGATGGAGAGGACACCGGTGGTGAAGGCTGCTACTATTGAAGGTGATTCGAAGTACGATAATATTATGGAGCAGTTCACCTTGTTGAGAAGCCAATTTGAGAAAGAAAGGAAAGGAAAAGGCGTGGCTCAGATAAATGCTGCAGAGTCAGATATGAATGAGGCTGAGGACGTGAATTACATCAATCGAGGAACAACCGTCACGGGGAATCCGCGACAATCCAAACAATGAAATCACCCAAATTTCTCGTCGACGCCAACCCCAATAATTTTCAACACCTCGCCAGTTTCTCGCCGTAACGGGTGATTCAAGAGACGAAGAAGCCGAGTCTAGAGGACATGATGCGTGAGCTTGGTTGTAAGCAACCAACAATTGGCAACGAATCAAAATTTGTTTATAAGCAACATCGGGCAGAAGATTAATCATTTGGAGTCCATTGTGACGGCTATGGGAAAGCATATGAAGATGATGGAGAATCAAATAAGTCAGATAGCCGCACAGCAGAATGGGCAGCACAAGTCGGGCCAATTTCTGAGTAATACGGAGGTAAACCCTAAAAATCACTGTAATGCCATTCAATTGAGGAATGGACGAGCCTATCAAAATCACGAGGAGACGAACGGTGAAAACGGGCAAAAGAGAGAGATCTCGCGATCGAGCTCGCGACCGCGAGCCCGACCGCGAGGAATCCTACAGTGGAGTTCGCGAGCGGTTCAGCGGGCGCGACAAGTCAAAACGCGCCCGCGACAAGTCAGTCAGAGGGCCTAGCGAGCGACCTAGCGGTCGCTAGCAATTCTGAAGCGGCCGCGAGAAATCGTACAGAAGCTTCAGACGCAAACCTAGCGCCCGAGAAAGCGGCCGCGCGCGCGCCCGCGAAGACGAAGGAAGATGGTGTTCAGTTGCCTAGCGACCGCACACGCGGTCGCGAGGCTGATCGCGAAGGGCAAACCGTGAAGAAATTTCCGACGTACGTGCCTCCAATTCCGTTTCCAAGCCGTTTAGCCAAGCCCAAGTACGATGAGAAGTTGACCAGGTTCATGGAGATGTTCCAAAAGGTGCACATCAATATTCCTCTACTTGATGCGCTCCGAGACATGCCGGGTTACGTTAAGTTTTTGAAGGATGCCGTTGCCAATAAAAAGAAGCTTGGGAAATTCGAGACGATAAATCTGTCTCAAGAGTGCGATCTTTGATCGAAAAGAAGTTTCCGCCAGCGTAAAGATCCAGCGGCTTCACCATAGCATGTGTCATCGGATGACGTATATTCTCCAAGGTTCGTGTGATTTGGGGCAAGCATCAACTGATGCCGTTGTCCATTTTAACAGATTGAGATTGGGAGATCAAGCCGACCACCATAGCTCTTCGATGGCGTACACATCGGTGACTTATCCGAAAGGGATAGTGGAGGACGTGCTCGTGAAAGTTCGAGATTTCATCTTCCCACCGATTTCGTTGTTCTCGATATGCCGGAGGATGGAATACACCTCTTATTCTCGGCGACCATTCCTAGCTACCGCAGAGCAATCGATAGACGTGCAAGATGGAGATCTCACCTTCAGAGTCAACGACGAGGAGATGAAAATCTCTATATACGATGCTATGAAGCAGCCTGACGAGAAGACCATGGAAGACTGTCGAGTTATAGAGCAGCTGTCGCCCACTCACTTTCAATCAACTGATCCGGTGGAGTTTTGTATGCAGAACTCGATTTTCTCACCCGCAGACCTTGATGAGGCGTGTGATGAGATTTTAGAGTATCTTGAGTCCATCGATGAAGTCAAGGCCCTCCCCGAGGAGTCAGTGCCTTATTTAGATGTGAGGAAGCCGATTGGAGGAGAGGACGCCGTGGTGAAGAAGGAAGAGACTACACCCAAGATTGAGTTAAAAGAGTTGTCGAACCACCTTCAGTATGCATTCTTAGGCGATAATGAGACGTGCCCGGTGATAATATCTTCGGCTTTGACAGATGAGGAGGCACAGAAACTGATGGTTGTGCTGAAGCAATACAAGTCTAAGATTGGGTGGACGATTTCTGATATCAAGGGGATCAGCCCCTCGATTTGCATGCACCGGATCCTGTTAGAGAATGAATATAAGCCAAAGGTGCAACCTCAACGCCGACTGAATCCGGTAATACAAGAGGTCGTCAGAAAAGAGGTGCTGAAGCTCTTAGACGCAGGCATGATCTATGCCATATCCGACGGAGTGGGTTAGCCCTACTCAAGTGGTATCCAAGAAAGGGGTATCACGGTGATCGAGAGGCGAGACAAATGAGCTTGTGGCAACAAGACTCGTGACAGATGGCGAGTCTCAGATCGACTATCGTGCTTTGAACACGGCCACGAGGAAGGACCATTTTCCCGCCTTTATTGATCGGATGTTGGATGACTAGCGGATATGAGTTCTCTTGTTTTCTCGATGGATATTCGGTACAATCAGATTGCCATCGCCTCAAGATCGGCACAAGACGGCGCTTACGTGTCCAGATGGAGTTTTCGCCTATAGGCGAATGCCGTTTGATTGTGCAATGCTCGAGCCACGCCCAAAGGTGCATGATGTCCATCTTCCATGGGTTGATTGAAAATATTATGGAAGTTTTATGGACGACTTTTCCGTGTTTGCTCTTCGCTCGACCATTGTCTCCATAATTTGTCACAAGTGCCGCAAAGATGTGAGGAGACGAATCTTGTTCTCAATTGGGAGAAGTGCCATTTCATGGTGAAGGAAGGTATCGTGCTTGGTCACAAAGTCTCGGCCAAAGGTTTGGAAGTGGATCGAGCAAAGATAGTAGCTATCGAGAAACTACCTCCGCCCACAAATGTCAAATCGGTGAGGAGTTTTCTCGGTCATGCGGGCTTTCTGTAAGGTTCATCAAGGATTTCTCGGTGATCACGAAGCCATTGTGTGGATTGCTCGAGAAAGATATGAAGTTCGTGTTCACAAATGAGTGTTTGGAGGCATTCGAGAAATTGAAGTTAGCCCCGATCTCGACTCCGCTTTGGTCTCCCGATTGAGTCAACCGCTCGGTGATGATGTGATGCGAGTGATTGGGCGATCGGTCAGTATTAGCGTAAACGAGACAAGCTTTTCCGAGTCATTTATTATGCAAGTAAGACTATCGACTCGCTCAAATGAACTACACCACCACGGAGAAGGAATTACTTGCGTGGTCTATGCTTTTGATAAGTTTAGACCTTATTTGGTGGGCACCCACACCATCGCATACACCGACCATGCCGCCATTCGTCATCCGCTCGCCAAGAAAGATTCAAAGCCCAGATCGGTGAGATGGATCCTCCTTCTTCAAGAGTTCGACATGGAAATTAAAGATGTAGTGGTCGCGAAAATGTGGTTGTCGACCACTTGTCGCGATTGGAGAATCCAATGAAGGAGAGGATAAGAAGATTGGGATCAAGGAGAACTTCCCGCACGAGCACATCTTGAGCGCCATTGATCGCACACCATGGTATGCTGATTTTGTCAATTATTTGGTGATTGAGTTTTACCTCCATCGCAAAGGTCATTTGAAAAGAAGTTTCTCCACGATGTCAAGTTCTATTATTGGGACGATCCTCATCTCTACCGCCGATGTGCCGATGGTCTGATACGTCACTGTGTTCCCCAAGGAGAATGGGAGAACATAATCCACGAGTGCCATAGTTCGTTGAATGGAGGCCATTTTGCAATGACAAGACAAATGCAAAGATTTGCCACAATGGATTCTATTGCCTTGATCTTCAAGGATTGCCAATCTTTTATCAAGAGTTGTGATCGTTGTTAAAGAATGGGAACGCCACTAAGAAAGACGAGATGCCACGAAAACCATCATGGAGGTGGAACTATTTGACGATGGGGATCGACTTCACGGGTCCGCTCTCCATATCTTGTGGTTACACGCATTCTTCTTCTTTGTGGAGTATGTTTCCGTTGGGTAGGCGATTCCCACCGTCACGAACGACTCCAAGGTAGTGATCAAGTTCCTTCACAAGAACATTCGACTCGATTTGGAGTCCCGAGGGCTTTGATCGGTGATGGGGTCGATTTTAATAATAAGTGGCTAGGCAACGTTTCTAGCCAAATATGGTGTGAAGCATAGAGTCACCTCCTTACCATCCACAAGCAAGCGGGCAAGTGAGCTCGCCAACCGAGAGATCAAGCGATTTTAGAGATCGGTTGTTCATCGCAAGGATTGGGCAAAGCAATTGATGATGCTCTTTGGGCCTACCGGATCGCTTACAAAGCTCCCATCGGCCATCTCCATATCAAATGGTATTTGGTAAATCTTGCCATCTACCGGTTGAATTGGAGAACAAAGCATATTGGACCACGAGGAGAATCAACATGGATTTCAAGGAGGCCGGTATGATGAGAAGTGACCAACTGTTGGAGCTTGACGAGTGGAGGAATGAAGCTTTTGAGAATTCTCGGATACAAGGAAAGAGCTCGAAATTCCACGATCTCCACATTCGTGCCACGTGATTTTCACCGGTAATGAAGTTTTGCTTTACAATGCTCGACTCGCCTCTTCCCGGAAAGCTCAAGTCAAGATGGTCGGGCCGATACCGCTTACCGTGCATATGCCAATGGGAGTTACGAATGTTAGACTCGGGTGGCAACATTTTTAAGGTGGACGGACAATACCTCAAATCATACTTCAAGTCACACTTCGACCGATAAGTCAAGGTGATCAAGCTCAACGAACCATGATAAGAGGTACCGTCGAGCTAGCGACGATAATTCTAGCACTGGTTGGGAGGTAACCCAACAGTTTTACATGCTTTTTGTGTTTGTTGTTTTCGTTTTTGTTTTTGGTTGTGTTTCTTTGTTTGTGTCGTGTCTCGTTGTTTTGTGAGATCCCAAAGTTTTAATAGCTTTCTTTTAAAAAAAAAAAAAAAAAACAAGTACCTAGCGACCACCCTAGCGACCGCGAGGTCGCGAGGTGTGGTCGCGAGAATTTGGGCAGAACGTTTTTTGTCTGAGCGACAGAGCTCGCGGCCAAGCTCGCGATCGCGAGCTCGACCGTGAGATCCGTCGCGACCCGCGTCCTGACCCGCGCCCGCTTCGTGACCCACGTTTTAACTCTTTCTTTTCCCCATTTTTGTAACCTACACGCACACACACACATTTTTCTGAAAAATAGCAGCCCCTTTCCCTCTCAAGCACCCAAGACACCTCTCTCTCCAATTTTCTTGCGTTTCTCCATCAAATCCACTCAAGGTATGCTATATTTGTTTCATTCTTCATGGGTTTACGTTTATTGAGCATGATTTGGAAGGATTTGTTCCATTTATCCTATTGAAGTGGGTTTAATTAAATTTGAGAAACTAGGGCTTATTTTGTTAGATTTGTTTGGTGTTTGAGCATCGTTTGTCCAATGATAGGTTTATTAACGTTTATACACGTATATTGTTCGTATAATTTACCTACATTGTTGATTTGAGTTCAAAAATTTGAGAAACATGCTTAGAAATCGCCGCTATCGGTGCTCGTGACCGCGTCATGGCCGCTGGTCCGGCTTGAGTCTCTGGCGCCATGTGCTATGGCTATGCCGCGCCCGTCTGTCGACCGCTAAAACTTTCTTCGCGACCACCCTCGCGACCGTGAGGTGTGGTCACGAGAATTTGCCCAGAACGTCCAATTTTGCAAATTTTTGGCTGTGTGTGTTTTTCCCATTTTTTGTTGTCTTGCAAGATCATATGAAAATATGGGGGAAATAATTTGACTAAGTCGAAGTTTGGGGGATCTATATTGAGCATTTTGGGTTGACGTTGTTTTGATAGTTTCATTCATACACGCGCTGACTTTGAAATTCTTTTTAGGTACAATATGCCGCGTCCTCACGGTCACAAGCGCAAGGGCAAGAGCATTGTCTCCACTTCCCACGACGAAACACAAGATGAGCTCCACGACGAGCTACACGATGAGCATCATGATGAGCCTCACGACGAGCCACGCATGGCACCACAAGATGAATTTGATCCAGAAAATTTTGGAGTCAGACTGTCGAATGACTCGTCGAGAAGCCGTTGGAATCGATTGGTGAGATTACGGCATAGACATTCACGGTTCATGTGCATCGATACGTGTCAAGAGATGGGTATAGGCAATGATGTGACGTGGTTGGCCGAGAGATCCGGGCTGTACTCAGTTATCACGGCCAACTATCTTACATACCGGATCCTGACTCTCGAATTCTTGTCGACTATCCATGTCCACAAGACAAACGGAATGCCGGATTACATAATGTTCCAGCTTGACAATGAGCCCCGTCAACTATCCGTGGACGAACTTAATGGAATAATCAATGGAGATCCGGAGGGAAACTACATAGGGGACGTCGAGTACACGGTCCAAAGCGTATGGCCAAAGTTCATGGACTCCAGACTCGAGCACACTCCATACTATGATGCCTCGAGATCGAAGGCTAGCTCGATATGGAATCCGGCGGTCCGTTACTTCCACCGGCTCATCACGCTCACCTTACATGGCCGCTCGAACGCCGCAGACCGCCCTCTCACAAGATATGAGCATACCGATTGGAGCCATGTTCAACGGAAGATGCATGCCAAGATGTTCCTAGCTCAAGACTTCCACATGCGATCCACGGTTTCGGTAATTCGAAGATATGCATTGGGGATTCGTTACCCCATTGCCGATTTTTTAGATTACGATTCGAGAGAGTCCGATCTCTCACGACATCTTCCTGGACAAGCCGTGCCTATACGTCCAGACGTTCCTGAAGAGGCACCCCAGACGTTACATGTGGTTGTTATATGATCAAAACGGCCAATCAGTTTTCCGCCTACCCAATCCAGAGCTCACCAGTATAAGCCGCTACTTTAACGCGGATGCCAATTGGAATTTGAGCTCCGCTGCACACTATGCATGGACGCAGCGCGTGAACGCGCAAGGCGAGGTCGAGTGAGCAACCGCATGAGAGCAAGCCGAGCCCGAAGTGGCTCCTGAGACAGAGCGGCATATTGCACCCGCCACCCGCTCGAGGCGATCCGTGATTTATGATCGATTAGATCAAATAGATGGTCGCCTCAACCATATTGACGGAACCCGACCTCGATTATGGAGCAGCGGAAGCCCTCTACACCCAACACCGTGCACATCTCGAGCAACAACGTAAGATGATGGAGATGATGCGGAATGGAATCGATGGCGTGGATTTTATCCGCCACCAAGTAGCACAGGCATTCAAGGTAAGTTTTCTCCCAACTACTTTTTTTCGCAAACCTTATTGCTTCCACATGTTCACAATAAGTTTGGGGGTAGACGAGTTTGGTTGGTTGAGAATCCTGTTTATGTTTCTGTGCTTTATTGTTAAGTTGTTATGCTTTGGGGTCTTTTGTCGTGTTTTTGTTTTGTTTTTCGTTTTTGTGTCTGTCGATCAACAAGTTAGGTAAAGTGTGTTAATCCATGTGACCAATGACGATAGAAATTTTTGGTGAAATTTAATGATAGTGCGCATGATATGTTAGAAAATGACACATGAATGACGTGAGATGGCTTAGGCTTGTTGTTTTTCACCATTTGCTTATCATGTGAGACTTGAGCTTCACTGTATACAAATCTTGATACAGTTTCTGTTAATTGTATGATATCATGCATGTGATTATCTTCTAGAACTTGCCGTTTTTCTGTGTCGAGACTGTAATATGTGTTTCGAATTTGGAAAGAATAAAATGCCATCTTTGTTAACCACATATTCACCCAAACACTAACCCGATGATATATACCATTTGTCGCCTTCTTTGAGCCTTTATTAGACTTTTTCTTTCGATTAACCGGATGATAGGAGGTGAGGATGGATATGGGAATCAAAAGGGGTTGAAATTTTGATGTAGTTATGACGAGAAAGTTTCTTTTAGAAAAATACATCTTGTGGTGAAGAATAGTACATTTGTTGTGAATGATAAACCCTATAAGCTCTAGAAAAGAAAAGAAAAGAAAAAACAAAATGATAAGTTCACTATGAGTGTTGAGCATAAAAGGTCTTTAATCAAAGTATAGGTACCTTCTGTGGCATAAAACGCGTTGATTTAGCACGTTGGGAAAGAAGAGAAAATGGACAAAGTCCATATGTGTTGAAAAGTATAAATGGGGTACTTGGAATATTCTCGAGTCACTTAGCCATATTTTATCCTACCTTAACCAATGTGCCTACATTACAACCTATGAAAAGACCTATTTGATCCTAATTTGAACACAATGACGCCGTGGAGATATTAGAGAAACGGCAAGCCTATGGTAAGATGTTGCATTGCATTGATCGCCGAGTGTATACACGCCCCACATTTCTTTATGAGTTGAGTGTATCCTATATTTTACACACATGCCGTTGTGAGGTTGAATTAAATGAGTTTTACCACAATTGTTGTTTGTGTTGAGTGGACTAACGCCGCCATGTGCACTAATGTTTTGAGCGCTGATATGTTTCGAGGCTAGAATGGTTATCATCTTTGCTACGCTCGTTGATCTTTTCGTTGTGTCTTTCTATTTTGGTTTTGTTTGAGGACAAACAATGATTTAAGTTTGGGGGTTTGATAAACGCGCATTTTACACGCTTATAGTTGATATTTAAAGATGAGTTTAGGTCGCTTAATGTGCGCCACGATCGATTCTTAATGTTTTATCTATTTCTAGAAGATACTTGCTCTTGGGTGTTCTTTTGGTGTTGTGTAGGTCCGTATGTTGAAAATCGAAGCAAGGAACGAAGCACGAGCCAAAATACACATCTGACCTGTTTCTAGCGACCATCCTAGCGGTCGCTAGGCTGGCCGCTAGGAAACCCACGCGAGAACCCAGCGAGACCGCGACCGCGACCTCGTGCCCGTGAGCGAAGCCCAGCGCCGAGAAAGCTACTGGACGATTTCTCGCGACCGTGGCTAGCGACCGCTAGCCAGGTCGCGAGGTAACCATGCGAGCGCAAGGAGGCGAGCGCGAGCGAGAAGAGCGCGCGCGAGACATACCTAGCGATCGACCTAGCGATCGCGAGGCGTGGTCGCGAGTCCGAGCGGCAGAAGGAGAAATTAGGGTTTGGGGTGTGCCTATATATATGGCAACACCGCGCCCCCAACTTCGCACACACGCCGTAACCTCTTTTATCGCTTTTTCATCGCTTTTCAGATTTTTAGCTTTAGCTTCCATCTATTTTCATTCTAGAGTTGATTTGATCATTGTTCTTCATTAGTTTTACGTTTTGTTCACGATCCGAACGCGTTCCGGATAATCTTTACAATTTTCCGTTTTTTTGAGGTTGGGTTTCAAGCCCAACGATTGTTCATCGACGCTTAATACGGGTTTCATTTATATAATTTCTATTTTTATGGTTAAATCGTATTTTATTCCGCTTATTATGTCCGCTAGTTTTTCGCTCTAATCCTAGGGTTTGCATGATCCGATCCTATATGTTGTGATTCTGTTATCGCTATTTACCGTCCGGCCATTGATTCATGATTCTTGGTGCTTATTTATATGTGTTAATTTCTGATCAATCTTGATGCATATCTAGTTGTCGGTTAATTACGTAATTGTATTAATTATCAATCGATCTCGAATGCATGATACGAATGAGCCTTGAGTCGTAGCTGAGATAGAATATTCGTAGGAAGCATATTCTGTGTGATCTGTTTGGAGTTGCTTGTTTTCACCTAGAGACGTAACAGTAATAGGGAAAACTAGTAATCTACAGCCGCTTTTGTCGTAACAGAAATTGTCGGTTATATATGTGATCTTCCATCTTGTCTGGATTAAAATTGGTTAATAGGAACAGGATAAACATACGTTGTGGATAGGATTAATGCATCCCTGTGGTTAGTCGCCCTTATCTGTTTTTAACATCCGAGTGTTTATTGCTTTATTTTATTTTCTGCTTTGTTACCTCTGCTTTGGATTGAAGTCCGAAGCCCTAAAATCTTACCAAACCATTTATGTTGCTTGGATAATGATGAATCATTGTTGAGTTAGCTTCTGTGTTTTCGCATTACAATCCCTGTGGATACGATACTCTGCTTACCTTCTATATATGCCTTTTACGTGTGAAAAAGGGAGCGATCACACACCAACTGCTCGACGAAAGTTCTCTGAGAGGTGTGTTTCTATTCTTCCAACATACGCCACGCCACCGCCATTGTTTCAGTGCTTTGCTCTCTGCTTGCCAACGTCACGTCGTCGCCGCTGCACTGCTCGTCCGCCACGTTGTCACCGCCGCTGCCCGCCTATGCGCTGCCACTGTCGGTCCGCCGCGCTCGCCTATGCCACGTCGCGGCTTCAGTGCTTTGAACTTTAAATTTAGTGTTTTGAGAAGATTATAGCATTTTTATAAATTGTTCGTATTTGGTTATATTTTTTTAACTTTGAACTTATGAAGATTATTGGTAATGAGTTGTTTAGTATTTGGTAATGTTATTTATGAATATTGCAAACTAGTTATTTGTTGAATGTTTTTTGTATGTTTTTGTTTAGAATCCTGGGCAAAAATTCGGTTTTATCCGAAATATCCGAAATAATTTTCGGTTATTTCGGTTTGGTAACCAAAATTATTTCGATTTGGTTCGGATATCATTTTCTAAAATTTTGGATATTTAATTCGGACATTTTTTTGACCATAACCGATCGAATACCCGAATACTCACCCCTAACGAAGTCGACGAAAAGGCCAACACCTGCTGGCAAAAGGGAAAAAGATGATAGAGGAGAAGGCAACTGAGTTTGAAGGGGAGAAAGGCTCCTCAGAGTAGTCTCCATTGAAGATGAGGAGGAGAATTGCTGCTGAGATTTTCAGGATGCTCATCTTCGACGAGCCTGAGCTAGAGCCAGAGCCTGAAGCCTCACCAGCCCACTCCCGTACCCACTCCTCAGCTCACACCACCTCATCAGTCTCTTATCCACCAGAGCCTACTAGCTCTCCTCTGCATATTCTTGAGCACCCAATCCATGCTGAATCACCCTCACCCGAGGTTGACATTCCTCAATCTCGGCCCGAGGTTCTCCCAAATGATATCCCTTCAGCCTCACCCCCTCAACCAGCTCCTTCTACCCACTCTACCGAGTCCTTGGAATGATTCATAGAGATAAATCCCTGAACCCAACTAGTCTCCCGTATGACTCTTCTCAAAAACTCTTTCACCCAAAATGCCCACTTCTTCCTGCTAATTTTTTTCCCATTCTCCATAACATGCATGACACCCTAGCTCAGGCTACTCAACTCCATGTTTTTCTCCAAGTTAAGACAACGCATTTTTATCAGCTCGTCGATCTTATCAGTCTGGAGTCATAGAAAAAATATTATGAAGATGAGGCGGAGTTGGAGAACATCTACGACATCTCAAGATATGGACAACAATAAGGGATTTCGAGTCCATTGTCCAAGGATTGATTGATGATGCAGTTGATGAGAGCCCTATCATGGAGAGGATTGATGTTGAGACTACGAATGCTGAAAAATGGGTCATCTTAGGGGTGTGCACGAACCAAACCGAACCAAAAAATCGACGGAATCGGTCGGTTTCGATCGGTTCGGTTTTTGAATAAGTCAGTTTTCGGTTCAGTTCAAATTTTCAATTAAAATCGATTTTCGGTTCGATTTTCGATTTTATATTTTAGGTTCGGTCGGTAACCGAACCGAACCGAACCGAAAATATTATTTTTATATATTTATATATTTTATATAATAATTAATTGATATTTTAATTAAATAATTAGGATTGAAATATGTTTATTTAAAAATATATATGTATAATATATGTTTCGGTCGGTTTTTCGGTCCAACCGAAACCGATCGATTTTTCGGTTCGGTTTTCGGTCGGTTCGAAACTATAAGTCGTTTTGGTTCGATTCAAAAAATATATTCGGTTCGGTTTTCGATTTTAAAAATTTCGGTCGGTCGATCGAACCGACCGACCGATGCACACCCCTAGGCCATCTAGTGTGCAGAGAGAGATAATTATCGAAGTATAGGAAGAAACAATTGAGCCTTGTGAAGTGTCAGTGGCAGTTGGTGTTGATCCGGACCAAGTGGGTCCGGCAGGCACTGCCAGCTAGCAGAAGGAAACAACTTACGCCCCCTAAACTGATGTATCTTTTGGTGTCATTGTTCCCTTCACAGGTCTCCAGTCCACAACATCAGAGCAATCTCAGTCTACATCCGACGCCATACTACAAGGACTGATGGCCAATGGAAGAAAAATTGGCAAAACCATCAATACAAAAAATAGTGTGGCGGTGGAGAACTTTTACTCCTGTGTCGGCCGCAAACAAAGCATATGCCACGCTAGTCAGCACGTACAAGGAGATATAGTAGAAGAAAACTGATCTCAGGGAAGCTTTTGCCATGCCGATCCATTCAGAAATCTCAACCATTCAAAGAAATCTGAGAGATATGGTAGATGTTGTTATGATAAATTTTGAGCATGAGTAAGCAGCACGTGACAGAGCCATCAACACACTGAAACGCAAAATGATTATATTGATTGAAACAACCTTTGAAGCTGAATTCACGAGTAGGATTCTAGTTGCTCTCTGTCCAGTCTAAGAAAAACTCTATATAGTCCAAAACAAGTTGGACCTCACTTCCTCGGGTGCTGACAATCGTATATCTACCTTGGAGGAAGAAATAAAGCATTTGAAGAATAAGCGTGCTGATAATATCAGCCTGCTAGCTGCCTATGCTGATCGTCTATAGCAAATGGACTAGTATCATACCGTGTTGAACTAGACTATTAGCAATCTCTCGATCTCCCTCCAGACTATTCTTGATAATACCAAAAAAGGAAAGAAATAAAGGAGATGGCAGCTGAAGCTGAAGCGGCAGAGAAACCCAAAGCTTAAAAAGAAGAAAAGATATCTGAAGAAGCAACAATTGAGCTAGCACAGGCTATAGCTGAGAGGAAGCAGTAGAAGCTGCATCTGAAGAACGCTTAAGGAAAAAAGCAACAACAACAAAGAAGAAAAATGCAGCTGCCTCGTCAGTTGAGCCAACTATTAATCCCTCTGTGGATTACCTTACTACTTTCCATGCTGGAGCTTCATTCAAGATGCTGGGAGACACAATACAATTTGAAGCATGGTGATGCAAAAGCAAGCAGGCATTAAATGATGAGTGAACGCGGAAGCAGCGAATCGTTGCTCGAAATATCTGCTACCAGCAAGATGACTGATCCAAGCAAATTCCAGAAGATATGACTTCTGAGGTCCCAGCCAGTAGCAAGAGTTAGCCCATGTATTGACAAGTGAGTGCCTGATGAGCTCAATAAAAGATAGGAATAGCTGAATGAGGAATTCATTATGTGGTACTACTACCTGATGAACATGTCTCAAGATCCCGAGATAGCGACTAATGGCTTCAGGAACTTCCTGCTGGATTACAAGGATAAACCTTTTCTTGACTGTAGGAAAATCTTATTTTACTCTCTTTCCGATGATCTATCTTGGATGTTTAATTTATCATACATTAATTATATACCTAGCATGCATCTATATAATTAATTGCAACACATAGGTGTTTACTCGTGTTTACCTGTGAATTACTGGGATATGAGATCAATGACAGACTCCAGCTTTGATCTTTTGGATTGTATCCCGGATGTCTATTCTCCAATACTGAGTGAGAGCAATCTATGGAGAATACTGTAAAATTTCACCTCTTACTTTGCTATAGTGATTTTCGAAAATCACTACACAAAATGATAGGATTGTTTTTTATTTTCTCTCACCTTGTATTTATAATGCATTCCTATAATCCTGTTTAGATAGAATCCTTGTATATCTAATAAATACAATAATATCTTTGAAGATAAATCATATCTAGAATAATTATCTCTTGATATCTAATAATATCAGATAATATCTCTTGATATATAATAATATCAGATAATATCTATCTAGATATTGGAGAAGTATTAAAATAATACATAAATTAGAACAGAGTCACAGTGGACTCTACATAGGGTGGGAAAAATTTACAGCAGCTACAAGCTTTGATGGGCCAGCCTAGGGATCAAATGCAAGAAATAAAGATGGGCCTAAAATGAATTAATTATCTTATGTTCAGCCCATAACATAAATTAATTTCATAATCATTGATTCATTCCGCTAGAGAATAAATACTGACTTACCCGTTCATTATCGAAGTTGAGTCGGGTTTGCACTTAAGACTTACAGATCCTCGTATTTAAGATATATCGCACGTTCATTAATTATTTATACCATTCTGACTATTTAAAATAATTATTCTCTTTAATTCCTTAAGTAGTACAACTCAATCTTATTATTGTACATGAGTTAACTCAATCTGCAAGGTTTAGTACAATAAACCTTTTAAGCTCCTTAAGGGGACGTCATCATCCTAAACAATTACGGTGACTCATACAGGTAACTAGCATGACATATAAGCACTGCCACCACACAAGATGCGGATAATCTTGGGTTATCTCATGTAACCCTCACCCATAACAAGTCAAAGTGATGGTCAGTGACTCATACTCACCTAAAACCTTATCGAGGTTTAGATCAACGTAAAGTCACCGAGATCTAAGTTCTTCACGCCGGTCAGATAGAAGAACTCATCTCACTATGATCCATCAATAAGTCAAGACGTACCAGCATAGACAAGCAACCAAGTCAAGTCACTTCTTATTTATACTGCAGCCTATACCGACAACTCGTCCTCAAGTTGTCTCAGCTATGATCCTTTTTATATCTCAACTAGCTTAACCAATCATATAGTCTTCTGTGATCTTTTATATATTGTATGATTTAACTTTTGTATGAGATAATGAGACAACATATGCAATCAAGTAAACAATTCAGATAAAAGATTGTAATAGTGCTAACATAAAACATTGTATACAAGTTCAACCATTCTTCTTTCAGTATACAAATCCAACAAAACTATATCAACTACGTAGCCAGGCAGCACATCAACATCGCTGCCCCTTCGAAGCGACCTATCCCTTCTGAGATGTGAGGATTCTTCATTGACCTAGCCCGGATTAACAGAGAAACTTTGGTTGCTGCTGAACTTATGAAAATAGATCAAACGCAACAACTTAAGGAATTCAAATAGCTGTTTAAACATGTTTTTGCCATATATGGACAGAAATCCGACGAGGAGAAGATGAAGAAAAGAAGATGAACTGATCAGGATTTCACTGTAATAGAATTGTATAGGCTTGTTGTTGATTGAACTTAACTAATGTATCTTGTAATCTCAACAACCTGATATATATAAACTGATCCAGTTCATCCTGACGACAATGACTCTTTGTTCAGGCTCTGCATGTTGTTAAACAATGTTGTCGTTAGCTTGAATTTGATTATCAAAGATGGTCAGAATATGTACATAGTAGGTAGAGCGGGGAAAATGAGCCCGACCCAAAAAGCCCGTCCGGGGTACCCGGGGTTTGGATTGGTTTGGGCTTAAAAATTAAATACCAAAAAAAAAATCGGGCCTAAAAGCCCGCCCAAAAAAACCTCGGGGCCTACCGGGCTTCGGGCCAAAAAAGAAAACCCGCCCGATATTCTATTAAATATACATATTTATAATATTATTTAATATACATATCTATAATTTTTTAATAACATTAATTATATTTTATATAATTATTTATTTTTTATAGTAACAATTTTCTTACTAATTCACATAGTGGTCAGGAAAATAAATTTTGAAAGAAATACTAACCTCATAAATCATTCAAAAATAATTCCTAAGAGAAATGATCTCCAAAAATATATAGGCTGATGATTAATGATCTTGTAGTATGTAAAAACTATTTTGAATCATTGATCTTAAATATATACTGTGTAATTAATTTAATTTTTTCTATTAATTTAGGCGTATAAGTGGGATTGATATTTAATAATATCATTTTATTTGATTTGTAATTACTAATTTTTCTCCTTAAATTAAATAATTAAACTTATACTGCATTAAAAATTTACAACATTATTGCATGAATACATAAATAGGTCAAGATATACAAGAATCATTATCATAAGAATAAGTAAGCTTATTCTCATCACTGTTCTTTATTTAAGTTAAGGAGTTATGAGATTTTAATTAAATATTTATTTTTTTAATTTAAAATATTAATTTTATATATAAAAAAATTAGAAAATGATCTTAAAAAAGCCTGCCCGGGGTTGGTTTGGGCTTCATTTTTCTAGGCCCAAAAAAATTTCGGGTGGGCCCTGCCCGGCCCAAAAAATGTAAAAGCCGACGGATCGGGGCCGACCCGACCTGCTACTTTGCCAGCTATAGCAGTAGGGTAGAATTACCAAGAATGATGATAACATAAATATTATTTTAATATTTCACATACATTCGGGCATGATAGTGGATGCATGCTTTGATGCATCCGTCCTAATGAAATTCTAATTATGATTAATAAATCATAAACGAGGATCGATGATTGATGAATGTTATCTAGATTTAATTAGGTGAATGCGTTGTACATCCAAATATTACAAATTTTTGCCATGTGAAAAAGTTCATTTGTTTGAACATAAAGAGATACTTCATCTGTCTACTAAATACGTTTATTTAATTTCATTTTGATCCATCTACAAAAAACGTTCACTTTTCTTTTTTGAAAACATCAATTATATAATTTTTACCCTAAATCTACTCACTTATAAAAAATTACTCATGCCCCACCTTTTTATTCTCACTATCCATTAATATATTCATTTATTATCTTTATAATCTACTTTTTAAATCTCATTATTAATTAATTTATTTATTTATTATCTTTATTTACTTTGTATTTATTATAATTTATTAAAACTCTTACCATCAAAATCAAAAGAATAAATATGATGCACGGAGAAAGTATTTCATAATAATAATTATAATGAAAATAATATATCACCTCACTGCCCCTGCTGCCAAACGCTAAAATTGTTCAATGTTTTCCCTCCCAAAGCATTGGTATTCTTCAATATAAAACTTGCGTTTTCAAGAATCTCGTTTTCAATATTCTTTCCTACTTTTTCTTCAGAGCCCTAATTGAGTTTTCATTTCCTTCGCCCTCAAATCTCGGAACACAATATAGCACTCTAAACCGCTCTGACCTCTCACTTGTCAGGCACCGCCCGTCGCCGTTGCGATCAAATTGCTCTACCTACGGCCTTCGCCCGAAGCTCTGGTATAAAGTAGCATGTATGCCCAAAATATTAAACAATAGCCGATATATAGTTGATCGCACGGAACTGTAACCTACGGTTAGTAGTCTTCAGTCTTCACTTTCTGAGTGCTGAAACAACTTCAATAATAACAAAAGCCATCGCGCTTAACGTTGTTGTGTGCCTTATTCTATTGACGTATTTGGTGATGTGCTGAATGAAAGTCTTCAACCATAGTGTCATTGAATTCAACTAGGAATGTTTGCCTATTTGGGGAATGGACCAATTTTTTTGAATAAGCCGATTAGTATCGGTCTGTTTTTCTGTTTGATAACCTTTCCAGTTTGACTGTGATACAGAGTGCATATTCCTAGTGTCTCTTGAACAGTAATGTTATCTGATTTACATTTTTTGTTTTTGATTTACTGGTAATTTAAGGTGTAGATTCTAGTTATGGTTTCTGCTAGTGAAAGTTGTTAATTTCTGAAATCGGCTGTTATGTGTAGGGTTTGCACGATAGGGCATGACAAATGCTTGCCATTTCAACTTTTTTAAGGCTCTGTAAGTTCGATCACTTCCAACTTGCTACATTTTCTACTGGATAGTCTAATTTTTAATTGACTATTTGATATAGAGGAACAGATAATGTCTGCCATTGCAGTCGTGTTGTGCAAAATTTGTTTGTTGAAATGCCTTAATGAGAAGCGCATGTATAGTGACGTTTTTCTTATTTGTTTCTGCGTGATTTTTCTTGCAAATGGTAAATAATATGCCACTTTCCAATTCACGGAGATATAACTACTGATTTTAAAGATGAAGTATTTGAAATTGTTCAAACTACATCGATCTGAAACCCCTGTGTTATTGCACATCTACTATTGAAGTTTTGATTGTATTAGTCTCTAGGGAGTGAGGTTCCATGTTTTTATTTGGATATCTGATGTATCTTTTTGGGATAAAAATATTTACATTAAATTGTATTTTATATCTTCCAGAAATTCTGCAAGAGCATCAGTTCGACAATCACTAAGTTCTTGTGGCACTACTGCATATTTGTCCAAGTGCTCATCAACACAGATACACATGGAAGATAGTAAGAAAAGTGATTCAAGGGGTGCATTAATTGTTCTAGAAGGTTTGGATCGTTGTGGAAAGACCTCACAGTGCAGCAGATTGCTTTCCTCCCTAGAAAAGTCTGGTCATGTGGTTGAATCATGGAGATTTCCTGATAGAAACACGGGTGTTGGACAAATGATATCATCTTATCTAGCCAATGATTCTAATTTGGACGATCGTGCAATCCATCTACTCTTCAGTGCAAATCGCTGGGAGAAGAGGTTAGCTTCTACTTGTTTTTTCATAGTCAATCTTTTGGCCTTCACAGTACTTGTATCAGGGAATACATTCTGAGGTCTTTGAAGTCTATTTCCTGTTTTTGTGAACTAAGTTTCATATGAAATTTTTATGTTAAAAATGCAGTTTTTTTAACGTAACACAAAATATCAAGCCAACTAGTGCTAGAGTTCAAAATGTTTGCCCTTCCAATCACTTCCATGAAGGAAGAGATACCTTTCATAATTTGATTTGGGATTGTGTCAGAGCACTATATATTTGAAAAGAATACTGTTGTCTATTGTGCAGAACTCCAACATATGTGAAGTTTCCTATGAGTCTAAAAGCTTACTCTATGATTTTATTGCCTTAGATCTCTGATGGAGTCTAAGCTGAGGGGTGGAACCACACTTATAGTTGATCGCTATTCTTTTTCTGGGGTTGCTTTCTCATCTGCCAAAGGACTTGATATGGAGTGGTGCAAGGTGGTGTTCTGTATACTTATTTATTTGGTCACCACAATCATTATGGACTGCGTGTCTTTTGGAACTCATTAAACTTGAATGTCATTTATATTTGCAGGCTCCAGAGATAGGATTGCTAGCTCCAGACCTAGTTGTCTACCTTGAAATATCACCAGAGGTAGAGTTTATAACTTGATACTGAATGCTAGAGCATCAAAGAACATTTTATTAGATCTTTAAAGGCGGTGTCTTATTTACCAGTTTTGAGCAATTTCTGCAGTTGCTGCCTTTGTGGGGCAGAATATCTTTAGTTTAAAGAGCTTAGATGGGTCACAGTCTCAAAAAATGCTTATCGATTTTTTTCAATCCTATCATTCTCTTAAATGAGGGTTCTATTTTTTCTGTATTTTGTTGCACCAGTTTTTGTTTTCATATGAAGCTCTGTTTTCTGTTTAAATAATAAGCATTCTAGTCTGCTGTTTCAAGATTAACTGGAGCTTACTTGAAAATTCTTAGCAAGCTGCTGAAAGAGGAGGCTATGGAGGTGAGAGGTATGAGAAGCTTGAGTTTCAGAAAAGAGTGGCTGAATCTTACAAGTCCCTATGTGATGCCACATGGAAGGTAGTTCATTTTGGCTATTTCCTTCTTTTTATAATCACTACACTGGTGGTCCGGTATTTGTCTTTTTACTTAAGAATGATGGTTTGAAACAGAAAATACAAGTTGCTAGCTCCAATAATCTAATGCTGATCAATAAGATGGACCCTTTTTTCTGAATAACTAGCTTTACCCCTATTGGTTTTCACTGGTTATGCCTATTGGACGTTTACTTTTCATGATAAGATAGATTGATAAAATATAGGATTGCGTATTTCACCGATGGATTAACTTGAATTATTTATATCTATCCAACCTATCTTGAAATGTAACTGCTCCCTTTGAGAATAAACAACCAATTATGAAGTGGAATAACTAAAGAAAACAACACTCTATTGCTTTATTTAGTAATTATTTATGTCTTGCGTTTTTGCTTGTGAACATTGAACACACAAGAATATGGGTAAGTTGGATGCTGCGGTCCTACACATTGCATTCCTAGATAGGGATGATGACAAGTGTAAAGGTGTGAGCCCTCAATTATTGGGATCAAATAGATTTATCACATGTCATCATTCTTGATTGGGATGCAATGCATATGACTGCAGCATCAAATGTATCAAGGAATATGTTGCGACTTCTATTACAATAAAAAGATGTTGGGATGGTGCCTGATTTTGGTCCAATATTGTGTCCATTGTAGATAATCGATGCCACCCTCCCAGTTGAAGATATCGAGAAACAACTGATGCAGATTGTCATGGAATGTGTTCTGACATGCGAAAAAGGGAAGCCTTTCTCAGAGCTGTGGCTAACTTAGTTGTTTATACAATTTGGAGTTTGAACTTATAGATCAAATAGTTTTCGATAGTGGCTTGAATGGCTGATTACTTGATATCACTCTTATGTTTTTTACCTAAGTATTAGTAATTTAAATGTATCCCAGAATATTATTTTGAGTGTATCTGATGTGTCAGTAAGGGTAGTGAATTTGGAAGTAGTGACCATGAACATATGTTCTTCTGCGATAAGAACATATTTTGTTTTCACTCGATATAGTTCGGATCGGATAAGAGGTTTTGTGCGAGCATATTGATAATCGGAGTAAGAGATAAATCTATAAAATAATATAAACACATAAGCATATGATCGCACATTGTTCGTAACAATAATATTGTAATCTTTTGATAACAATATTGGTTGAAATCTCCCATAGCTCAAGGAATCTCATATGCAAGCCATGCGCATGGATGTTTATATATGAACCTTTCGATTAGATTAAAATAAACTTTTAAGTCATTTAATATCAAGCCATATCAATTTAATCTTATGACAAATGAAATTAATAATTGGACATTAACTAGATCACATCATTAACGCAAGAAGGGACTTCGTGAGAAGTTGTACCTGTGATGATGCCTAAGCAATGACCATAGTTTTTTATAGCAGAAATTGAATTCTTAGAATTTGACATATTCACGCAGACCATACCGCTTCTAATTCAATTTCGTTTGTCATCTTATTTTACATCTATCTCTAGAGAACTTATGAAAATCGTACATACAAACTAAGCGTGTGGAAGTTTACACGTGAAACTCTCATTTCTCAATAGATTAAAATATTTTATTTAGAAATCTCATCTAACAAACTTATGATAAACAGTGCAAGCAAGCCACGCGTGTAGAAGTTTTCTCACAGTGCGAATCACTTTGTTTAGAGATCAAAGTGGAGGTCTTGATGTATTTAATTTTAGAACTAAAACATCGGGTTTCTTCCTTAGTCTTTTTATTTCAAAAGGTTTGTCCATGCATATCACGTAATCCTAACATGCTCTTTCTCGAACTCAACATGTAATGCTCGTAGAATTCTAAAATATGCTTTAAAACGTGATAAACCTAGCATGCTTGCTAAACGTAGTTAATCACGTAAAAATATATCCATGCTTTTCCACGTAATTAAACATACATTATGTTTTGCATGTTTTGTTATGTTTTTATTTGGTTGTTTTAGAACATTTGATTCCTATTCGTTTATTTTTGAATATCTTTTGTTGGAATCATATTAGTTTTCGATTTGTGTAGGGTATGATCGTGTTTAAAGCATTTTGGGCATAAAAGCGCACCTCAACGTCGGACTCGGCGTAGCCGACGCTGGGTGTGCTTTCGCGTCAGTTGTGAGAGTCCAGAGAGCGGCCGCGTCCGGCGCTGCGTTGAAGTTGATCATCCAGAGAGCGCCTGCATCCGGCGCTGCAATGCGTCCGCGCTGGGCGCTGAAGGTAATTTGTCCAGAGAGTCCTCGCGTCCGGCGTTGGCTCCCGTTCGGCACTGGACGCCCGATCCCGAGCGCCCGCCCCGCCGCTGCATGCGCTCGGCGCTGCCCTCGTGAAGATCGCTCGAGAGCGAGCGCGTCTAAGCGCCGCATGCGTCCGGTGCTGAGCACGCGAAACGCGAGAGTCCAGAGAATGCCCGCGTCCGACTTCCCCGCGTCCGACGAGCCGCATTTACCTTGTTTTGAAGCACGCGCGTCCGGCGTTGGGTTTGCGTCCGGCGCTGCGCGTGAAATTTCGGGAGCTATATATATGTTTTAAAACACATTGAACCCTAGTTCTATTCGGATCACGCCTCCTTCACGTGATTTTTCTCTTCCAAGTTTTTCCAATTATTTCTTTTGCAATTTGTGATTCAAGAACACTTGATTGAAGAGATTCATCAACGACATTGATATTGTAAGGATTATTAACTTCTTTTTCCGTTGGATTATTGAGTTAATGATTTTTATTGATTTCAATTGTTTGATCCGTGAGATGAACATGAACTAATATTCTTTCTAGGGTTTGGTGATTCAAATTGATTATTTGTATTGATTAAGTATATCAATTGAATCATAGGGTTTGCTTTTAAGTGATTGATCACCATTTAATTCTTTATGTTTCGTGTATTATCGAGAGATAGATACGTTGCATCCATACGAATCAATTGGGTTAGACGTTACCGGAAACGAGTACTCTAATGGTTTATTTATTTGTGAAATCTTATAACTTAGGTTTAATCTACGGAACGAAAGTCGAGTGTTTAAATTAAAGGTTAGATGATTGCATGAGTAGGTAGTTTTCGTAAGCAAACATTAATTAATTAATCAAGGCGAAGAACCTAATGCCCTAGTCTTTCTCACAATCTTGAATTATCCTTTTTCGCAACTGAATTGCCTTGAACGCTTGGTTTGAATTGTTATCTTAATTTAATTTACAGTTTATTTTTTTTAAGTATCATCTCCCAAACAAGTTTAGGATTTAGTTTTATTGTTTTAATCGTAACACATCATAAGTCCTGTTAAGTCTTCCTCGAGAGATTCGACTTGGGTCGACCTTACCACTCTATAGGGACCTCGTACTATTATGAGCGACTTAGAAGAACAATTTGGTCGGAACAAATTTGGCGCCGTTGTCGGGGAAGGCTTTAGGTATTTTTTTGATTGTGTTATTTTCCCCTCATTTTCTTATATTTTTTCTTTATTTTGTTTTTTGTTTAGTTCTTTTCTTCCCACAGGTGCGCGTAATTCGTTTTCTTGTCTTGTGTTTGTGTATATTAGGTCGTCGAAGTTCTAAAAGGAAGTTGGCACCAGTGTTAGACAACATTCACAGGGTGAGAGATTTTGATCTTTCGAACTTGGAAGAAGAAAGCTCGTCTGAAAGTGAGACGAGCTCAGCGACATTTGAGCACGAGAATTTGGAGACTAGATCTCCGAGTAAGGAATTCGTACCAGGGAAAATGACAGCAAATGGAGGAGCCAATGAGGAAGAAAACCGGCGGATGCGTGACTTTGCTCGACCCGTCATTGGGGTGACAACGTCATGCATAGTCCTCAGGGATCTGGCCCGAAACTACGAGTTTAAGCCTATTCACTTCAACCTCCTACCTTCGCTCTATGGGATGCCGACTGAGGATGCTTTGAACTTCATCCGGGAGTTCTTTGTAGTTGTTCACACTTTTCTGTTGAACGGGCTCATAGAAGATACACTGAGAATGAGGTGTTTTCCTTACACCTTGAAGGATAGAGCCAAGACATGGCTGATGTCTCTACAGCCTGGTTCATTGACGAGTTGGCAAGCAATTTATGATAAATTTATGGGAAAATACTACTCGAACCATAAAAACAAGAGCTGAGAGCTGAGATAGCTACCTTCAAGCGGATGGCTGGAGAACCTCTACATGAGGCATGAGATCGTTTCAAGTCGCTACATCAGCAATGTCCGCATCACCATTACCCAGCTCAGCTCCTTAATCAGTTTTTCTATGATGGATTGACGATGGACTTTCAATACATGATAGACAATGCTGCTGGAGGAGACATTGGTAATTATACTGCCGATGATGTTAGCGAAATTTTGGAGACTTTAGCTGCAAATTCGCAAAGGAGAAGCGCAGGACAAAGACCGACTGCAGCAAATGAGGTGATGCCAACTTTGAAATAACACAGCAATTGGCGGAGCTCACTCGCCAAGTACAGCTATTGAGAGCGAACGAGTCTCAGACCCACCTCAATTCCAACATCAACAAGTAATGTCAATGAAAACTTTGGTATTTGTGGTGAAATGGGGCACGAAGCCAACATATGCCAAAGAGCCAATGAGATGGCATATGAAGAAGTGCAAGTTAATGCCATGCAAGGGTTCCAACAAGGGTTCCAAAGAGGTAATCAGTAAGGCTATCAACCGAGGCCTAAATACGACCCCTTTTCAAATTCTTACAATCCTAGCTGGAGAGATCATCATAATTTCTCTTGGATTCAAAATCAAGGGAGATCTAGTCAGGGAGATCAGTTAAGACAACGACCTTCTCAAGAAGAATGTTCCAAAGAAGAAGAATACCACCTCCACAAACCCAAAGAAGAAATGGGTGCACCTGTGAAGCCAACACTTGAGGATTCTCTACAGACTTTTATCCAGGAAAGTCACCAGAGATTTGAGACTGTGGAAGCATTAATGAAAAGAATAGAAACTCAAGTAGGACAGTTGGCTGGGACTGTTGGAGAACTAGCACAACAAGGATAGAAATGAAAACTGCCTAGTCAGCCTGAACAAGCACAAGCAATCAAGGTTCTCAGGAGTGGGAAAATGATTGACAATAGAGTGGAAATTCCACTAGAAGAAACCGGATTGACTAAGGTGACTGAGGAATTGCAAAAAGAAAGCACAGATGAGGAAGAGAAGAGACATCCAAGGCTTCACAAAGCCGAGAATCCGTACCAACCTCCAATTCCCTTTCCGAGCAGGTTGAGAAGTGAGAAAAATGATCAACAATTCTTAGAGTTTTACAAGATGCTCTCTAAGGTGAACATGAACTTGCCTCTCCTAGATGTTATTCGAAACGTGACTGTATACGTCCAATTCTTCAAGGAGTTGGCATCGAAAAAGAGAAAGTTTACAGATGACGAGAAGGTTATTGTGTCCGAAGTTGCTAGTGCTATTTTTCAGCACCAATTGCCTCCCAAGCAGCGCGATCCAGGAAGTTTTGTGATAAAGATTGCGTTGGGAAATGGAAGGGAAGCTACAGGCATGCTCGGCCTAGGTGCAGGTATAAACTTAATGCCCTACTCTATTTTTGAGAAACTAGAATTAGGGAATTAAAACCTACTCGCATGTGTCTACAGTTAGCTGATAGATCCATTCGTTATCCTAAAGGGATTATTGAGGACATATTAGTCAGAGTGGGTGGGTTGATTATTCCTGTTGATTTCGTTATTCTTGATGTGGGTGACGTTAAGGAAAATGGTAGAGAACACAAAATTCTTTTAGGTAGACCTTTTATGGCTACCACCAACACGTTGATTGATGTTAAGATTGGAGTATTAAAAATGACAGTGTTGGGAGAGACTGTGTCCTTTTCTGTTAGAGATAGCACTATAGTACCATCTTTTGATGTGATTGATAATTGTTCTTACATAGATGCTATTGATTGAGTTTTGGTCGAGACAT
The DNA here is from genome assembly GCA_036937905.1 of Salvia rosmarinus. Taxonomy (NCBI): domain Eukaryota; kingdom Viridiplantae; phylum Streptophyta; class Magnoliopsida; order Lamiales; family Lamiaceae; genus Salvia; species Salvia rosmarinus. The sequence continues at coordinate 53,440,873 of CM072821.1, read as the reverse complement.
GTGTATTGTAAGAAAATCGCATAGAAACCTTTCATGCAGGTTTTGATGAAAAGAAAGAGAAACTCTATCTGGAGAGCAATATTGCGGAGGAAAACCGAAAGGTAGAAGTGGAGATTGCCTCCGCAAGGGAAACCAGACCTCAAAGAGTTACCCGAACATCTCAAATATATCTATCTCTAGGAGGTGAGCAGAAACCTGTGATAATATTTACCGGGCTCAACAAGGTAGATGAAGAACAACTCATTGAGGTGCTGAAAAAGAATAAACAAGCTATTGGATGGAGTATGTCGGATATTAAAGGGATATGCCCAGCACTGTGCATGCATCGGATAGTACTTGAGGAAGGGACTAGACCAATTCGAGAAGGACAACGAAGGTTGAATCCTAACCTTATGGAAGTAGTCAAGAAGGAGATTCTAAAGCTCATCGTAGAAGGACTCATCTATCCCGTACCAGACAATCAATGGGTTAGTCCAGTTCACGTGGTACCGAAGAAAGATGGCATCACTGTGGTGAAAAATGATAAAGTAGAGCTTGTGCCAACTAGGACCACCACTGGATGGAGGATGTGCATCGACTACCAAAAATTGAATACCATCACTAGAAAGGATCATTTCCCTCTTCCATTTATTGATCAAATGTTAGATAAGCAAGCTGGACATGAATATAATTATTTTCTTGATGGTTTTTCTGGTTATTATCAGGTAGCAATTGCTCCGGAGGATCAAGCCAAAACTACTTTTACTTGTCCTTTTGCACTTTCGCATAGAGGAGGATGCCGTTTGGTTTGTGCAATGCCCCTGGAACATTTCAAAGATGCATGATTTTTATCTTTTCAGAAATGATTGGTAATTTCATTGTGGTATTTATGGATGATTTTTTAGTTTTTGGATTATCTTTTCATGATTGTCTTATGAAGTTAGATGTGGTTCTTGCACGTTGCATTGAATGCGATCTTACTTTAAGCTGGAAAAAGAGTCATTTTATGGTGACGAGTGGGATTGTATTAGGACATGTGGTGTCTAAAAAGGGGATGCAAGTTGATAAGGCAAAAATCGATGTAATTGAAAAGTTTCAACCACCAATTGATGTTAGGGGAATTAGAAGTTTCTTAGGGCAAGTAGGTTTTTATAGAGGATTTATTAAGGATTTTTCTAAGATAAGTCAACCTTTATGCAAATTGCTTGCCCAAGATGTTCATTTTCTGTTTGATGAAAGTTGCTTGCATGCTTTCAATACTTTGAAAGAAAAACTTATCTCTGCACCTATTATTGTTGCCCCCGATTGGTTGTTGCCCTTTGAGATTATGTGTGATGCATCGAACACGGCAGTAGGAGCTTTCCTAGGTCAATGTATTGATAAAATATTGCGTGTGATTTAGTATGCAAGTTTAACTCTTAATTCTGTGCAAGGAAATTACATGACTACAGAAAAAGAGCTTTTAGCTGTGGTTTTTGCTTTTGAAAAGTTTAGATCTTATATTATAGGATCTAAAACAATTGTACACAGTGATCATGCAGCTCTTCGGTACTTGATGTCTAAACCTCAAGCCAAACCTATATTACTTAGGTGGATTTTATTGCTGCGAGAATTCGATGTTGAGATTAATGATAGAAAGGGTAGTAAGAATGTAGTAGCTGATCATTTATCGCGTCTTCCCTTTAAACCCCAATCGGATGACTTACATCAATCTGGAATTAGTGATGAGTTTCTCTTTGAGCATCCATTTGAGACATCTGTCATTCCTTGGTATGGTGATATATGCAATTATCTTGCAAGTGGAAAATAACGCCATGATATTTCTTCTCAAGAGAAGAAAAGGTTTTTGTCGTCTTGCAGGAACTACTATTGGGATGATCCTTATCTTTTTCGCCTTGGTAAGGATGAGTTTATCAGAAGATGCATTCCAGCAGAAGAGTAGCCAGAGATCCCGATGTTGTGTCATACTTCGCATTGTGGAGGGCATTTTGGGGGTCGTAAGACCGCCTTTAAAGTTATTCAATCTGGATTTTATTGGCCGTCAATCTTTAAGACACGCATAATTTCTGCTTAGCATGAGGTGTCAACGGGTTGGTGCTATAGGAGTGAGAAATGAGATGCCTCTGAATAGGAATTTACCTGTTGAAATTTTTGATGTGTGGAGCATTGATTTTATGGGTCCTTTTCCAAAAGTCTTATGGGTTTGAGTATATTTTTCTTGCTGTAGATTATGTGTCCAAATGGGTGGAAGCAATTCCTACCCGGACATGTGATGCTAATATTGTCATCAAATTTGTGCAGGATAATATTCTTTGCTGGTTTAGATTTCCTCGAGCTATAATTAGTGATGGGGAGAAACAGTTTTGTAACAAGTTATTTGAGAAATTGATGAAGAAGAATGGAGTTTCCCACAAAATAGCAACACCATATCATCCTCAAACTTCAGGACATGACACGAGCAACAAGTAAATCAAGTGGATCTTGGAGAAAATGGTGAAGCCATCGAGAAAAGATTGGGTAACTAAACTGAATAAGGCTCTATGGGCATATCGAACGGCTTAAAAAACTGTGTTGGGAATGATTCCCTATAAGTTGGTTTATGGTAAGTCGTGTCACCTTCCGGTTGAGATTAAACATAAAGCATATTGGGTAATTAGGAACGTGAATTGGGATTTATCTCAAGCGGGAAAGGAGCGAACCTTATAGTTGTCTGAGCTTGAAGAACTGCGTGACGAAGCTTATGAGAATGCTCGAATTTATAAAGAAAATATGAAGAGAATCCATGATAAGAAATTGGTGAGAAAAGATCTTCAACCTGGAATGAAAGTGCTTCTTTTTAATTCACGGTTGAGACTGTTTCCCGGGAAGTTTCGAGTAGATGGAGTGGTCCATATAGATAGAAGAGGTGTTCCCATACAGAACGGTAAAATTATATAATCATAATGAGAAGAAATCTTTCCAAGTCAATGGACAATGTGTAAAGTTGTACATTGAAGGAGCACCGAATGTGATGGAGACTGAGTCGATAAGACTCAAAGAGATAGTTTTAGAATGAAGGATTAATGGTCGGGCTAGTGACGGTAAAACTAGCGCTTCGTGGGAAGCAACCCACATTTCTTTATGCTTTGTTTTTGTTTTCTTTTAGTTTTGTTTTTGTTTGTGTTTTCATTTTTGTTTTGGTTTTGTGTGGTGCAGGATTAGGAGTTGCATTATTTAGGAGTCATTGGAATATGGATAGGAAAAATCGGAGTGTGGAACAACATTTTTGGGCAGAAAAAAGGCATCCAAGCACCGGACGTAAGCTAACCGACGTTGAGCACACGCATAACCACATCCAGAGAGGCCGTTGCCCGCTCCATCGCTCTAGCTCACCAGCGCCCGCACACTCCTCTTTGTCTGGCACTACATTTCGCGTCCGACGCTCTTCCACTCCAACTCTCACTCCATTGTCCGGTGTTGCGACCTCCGTCCGGCGCGCTAAGCGCATCACCTGCTTCAGGCCTCCACGTTCCGTGCCCCAACACATCCTCTCTGTTCAGTGCTATATCTCACGTCCGATGCTCTCCCACTCCAACGCTTACTCCATCGTCAGGCGTTGCGACCTCCGTCCGGTGCCCTAAGAGCGTCGCCCGCTTCAGGCCTCTGTATTTTGTGCCCCAGCACCTCTTCTCCGTCCGGTGCCCTAAGCGCGTTGCCCGCTACACACCGAGCTTCCAGCACCCATCTCGCCATCCGTCTGGCGCTAGCAACCCGATGCTCGCCGATCGTCCGCGCCCAGGCCCTCTCAGTCCGGCGTTCACTATCTTCCAGTGCCGCGCTAGCTCAGCCCTCGTCAATGCCCCATCGTCCGTGCTCAGTCTCCATCTGACACTTCCTCGTCCTCGTCCAGTGCCCACTCGCACGCTATCAATATGGTTCGAACAAAGCAGGTTGCCGGGTCCAGCTCTCGTCACCCTCGAGATGATGATGTTCCTATGGATGAACCCTTGGAAGACATCGATAGAATGTACTCAGCCACATTTCCCATCTATAATCCAGTGGAAGGTACACTTTATCGTCGTTTTATACAGCAAGAGATAACTCATCCGCGTTAATTCAATTGGCAATTGATGCAAAGTTTGGGTATTGAAGATAAAATTAAGAATTATTTAAAGAACTTAGGACTTCTTCAATATGCTATGATGAAACTTCCGGGTCATTCCCCATTGTTGATTGAATTCTATTGCACTATGAACTTTGATGATGAATCCAACTCTATGACATGTCGTCTGTTTGGTCAAGAGTATGCTGCCACGTCTCGTATTATGAAGGAGGTATTTGGATTTCCGACTTCAATTGCACGCTGTGTACCACCCTCATTTAATGTTAGAGAGGCATGGCAAGAATTGTTAGGATTTAACAACTGGTCATCGGTAGGAATGCCGAGTGGATTCATTAAGGATGCAACATTGGCAATGGTGCATAAATTCATCGCGTTTAATGTTTTCAGGAATGAGCAGGCCAACAAGGTTAACACTGCTGAGGTATACTTGCTCACATACGTGATCAAGAAGATAAAGGTTTCGCCGACATTCTTTATATGGGAACAATTGCAGCTGGTTCAGTGGCGTAAAAAATGTCGGCCAACCTTGTGTCAAATCCCTACTGGCCTATCAGTACATTTAGGGGTCATTAATAATGAGGGATGATCCATTCCAGGACAAGATTTTATCCAACCTAAGATGATTGATCTTAGTGAGCTTCGAGGCCCTCCTTTTGCTTATAATGAGACATCTCTTGTACCTCATCAGTCGAGGAATTGTGTGAAGAGATATTTGCATGTGCAGCTTGCAGAAGCCCAATCAGCAGGTGCAGGACCATCTCATGCGCCTACTAGCGATATGATCATTTTTGATACCACTCTTGCATCCGAAGATGAGGGCGACGAGCATACCGAGGTAAGAGATGATACAGAGCCGGTTCAGAGCAATCCCGATCCCAATCATCCACAATTTCCTTCACAGCAACGAGCATCGGGACAAGGGTACAACTTCATTCGTGAAGAACTGAGCCAGTTCAGGAATGAATTAGCTAGCTACTGGACTGATTTTCGTCAAGATATTTATTCCCGATTTGAGGAGCAAAACCAACATCTTGACGAACAAAATCAATTGTGGCATGAGCAGAACCAGCGCTGTAATGAGTATAACCATCAGATGATCGAGCAGAATTAGCGCATGGCTGCTCTTGAGGCTCAGTGGAACGCTTAGACCATATTTCATGGCGCTCCTCCTCCACCACCGCCGTCTGACCAATAGTGGTTCATCACTATTGGAGAGTATGTATATTTCTCTTTTGTGTGCGTCGTATTGTTTTCGTTGTTTTGCTTGCCTTTGTTTGCTGTTTTTGTAGGTTTTGTCTTATGCTTGATGCCTCGCCGTTCCGTTTCTACGCTTTCAGGGAAGTCGCCTCTACTTTTCACTTATATACTTATCTGTAATGAGGACATTGTCTGTTTAAGTGTTGGGAGGGGGGGTTTTCGTTTTCTATGTTGTGTTTGTGTTTTGCCGTTTGTGTTTTGTTCTTAGCCTTTTGTTTGAATAAGAGGGAATTTTATGTTCTTAAAATAAATGGTGCGTGAAGAATTATGCTTAAAGTTGGATTAATTGTGTTTTGATCTAAATTTCATTTCGTCTTGGTATATATGGTTTTTAGTGTGATAAAACTTAGGTGTCAATTTGAACTGTGGGACATGATTAGGAAGCTGTGATTAGACAATATGTGTTATCGGTTGTCATATACTTCATACATGGAACCCTTTCTTGTGTGATTTTTCCGTTGAAAAAAAAAAAAAAAAAAAAAGAAAAGAAAAGAAAAGAAAAGAAAAGCAAAGAAAAGAAAAAGAAAATATGAAAATAATTGATGTGATGTTGTGAAATAAGTGGGCCTAAAGTGGAATAAGGGGCTCTACCCCTCTTGCTTGTGTTGTCTCTCGAATGGAGACTCTAAGCTATGGGTATAGGAAACTACGTTAGGATACTCGAGTGTATAACTTGAAGGCTACACCTAACGATTATTGTCCTATAATCTGTTTTACGTTCCATATGCTTTATTTATTTTTATCATTGGAATGTCTTACATTAAAGGGAACCATGTAAGTTCTATATTGATTTCTAAAAGCATATTTGAGTCGAAGCATAGCTATTCTATAATAAGTCACATGTTTGGATTGATAAATGAGGATCATTATATTGAGAATTATATTATTAAGATGCATTGAAAGGATGGGAATATGTGATGGATTCGACTTGAAGTATTGATTCGATGTGTACCATTCTTTTCAAGAAACTAAAATTTGCTTGAGGACAAGCAAAAAGTTAAGTGTGGGGGAATTGTTTTGCATGTTTTTGTTATGTTTTTATTTTGTTATTTTAGATAATTTGATTCCTATTCGTTTATTTTTGAATATCTTTTGTTGGAAGCATGTTAGTTTTCGATTTGTGTAGGGTATGATCGTGTTTAAAGCATTTTGGGCATAAAAGCGCACTACAGCGCCGGACTCGGCGTAGCTGGCGTTGGGTACGCTTTTGCGTCGGTTGTGAGAGTCCAGAGAGCGGCCGCGCGTTCGGCGCTGCGCTGAAGTTGATATTCCAGAGACCGCCCGCGTCCAGCGCTGCAATGCATTCGGCGCTGAAGCTGATTTGTCCAGAGAGTCCTCACGTCCGGCGCTGGGCCCTCGATCACGAGAGCGCCCGCGTCCGGCGCTGGCATGGGTCCGACGCTGAGCACACGAAATGCGAGCATCCAGAGAACGCCCGCGCTCGGCGCTGGGCGAGCCGCGTTTTGCCTTGTTTTGAAGCGCGCGTGTCCGGCGCTGGGTTTGCATCTGGCGCTGCGCGTGAAATTTTGGGAGCTATATATATGTTTTAAAACACACTGAACCCTAGTTCTATTCGGATTTTTCACGCCTCCTTTACGCGATTTTTCTCTTCCAAGTTTTTCCAATTATTTCCTTTGCAATTTGTGATTCAAGAACACTGGATTGAAGAGATTCATCAACGACATTGATATTATAAGGATTATTATCTTCTTTTTCGCTGGATTATTGAGTCAACCACCCCGCAGCCCGCTTTTCGGTTTTGTCCTTTTCTTGTTTTGATTCCGCCTTTTAGTAGATCGTATAGCATAGAACTCGAGGATTCTAAAGGGGACGGCGAGAAACGGCCGAGGCCGCCATTTCGCCAAACCGCCGCCGCCTTATTACCGCCGCCGTGGGCTGTTGGCGCCGTTTGGTGGCCGACAGACCACCAACTCTGGTCCTTTAGGTTTTGAGTTCGGGCTATGCATTCTACTAAAGTACCGATTCCGTTTTACATTTCGCGTTTACGCATGTCGGGATGTTTCCGTTGCTTGAGTTTTCTAAAGGAAGTACATGCCCGGTTATCCATTTTCAACGTCGTTTGTCATTCCATGTTCGCCGTTATGCATATTGCTTATGTTTCCATTTTCATGCATCGATTTTGGATGGTTTATCCTAGATCCGAGGATAGCATCGATTTTGAAGCTTCACGCTAAGATTTGAGTCAACTTGCATGCATGCATATTTTGAAAGTACCCTATTATAGGTCTTGATGCCCTGAATATATTTCCCTTCTGCATCGAGTTGATTTGAAAACCCGGAGAGTGCCAAATGTGGGTTCAGAAAGTCGAAAACCCTAATTTTGCTACGATCGTCGTTTGGATCACGTTGTTGCTTTGCTTTGTGGGAAGTGACCCCAAAAGTTGTTCCGTCTTGTTACCAGGTACCTACCAGTGCGATCGGTGAAGTCATCGGATCCGTAGATATCTCTCGGTTGACGTTTTAAATACATTCGCTCAGTTGGGTTATATATGCTTATTTTGAGTTATTTACTCGATATTTCAAAATAAAACATGTACGCCGTAAAATGTTTTGTGAAATTATTTATGTTCTCTTGATCCAAGATATGGTTCTATCATGGTTGTGCACGGATCTCCATTCGTGGGTTGATCACCATCTTGAGTATTGATCATAAGGATAGACCCGAACACGTGGTTATGGTTACGAAGGATAGACCCTAAGTCCACACGGAAATGGTAATGAGGTGGTTATGGTTCTCGATGGGGATTTGACCCACAAGTCCACACCGAGTTAGCCATTGGATACGTTAGGGCGTGGGCGATCGGATATGTTCCGGGCGAATGAATGTCGTGTGATGAAATTTCAAGGGATACGTTCCGAGCCGTGGTTCATGGTTCTATGATGGGAGTAACAGTAATAACGGATCGGTATCGAAAAAATGAAAATCTATTTTGCTTACTTAGAAGTGGATTTACGTTTAAAACCTTCTAAGGTAAGTGCTCTAAACACGACCTCATGATTCTTTTGATTTATGATAAAACCCGGTGAGTGCGCTAGTACTCACCCCAAACTCTTTTTCAAATCTTTTCACGAGATGGAGGAGGGTTTTGGACGAGGCGGCGAGGGGTGGGCTGCGGGTTCTTCATGCTATGCTTCAGCGATGTTGTGTTCTATCGTACTCGATAATTATGTATTCTTGTCCCTTATTTGCTTCGATTGGGAACAAGATTTGTTATATTATTCTCACGTGAGTCTCGATCTGAGCATGCTATGTGGTTGATCGATCTAGTTGAGGATGTAATGCTATTTCGCCTTCTTGCATTACTTATAATAAACCAAGATCATGTTTTTCCGAGGTTATGATATCGATATTATTCTCATTGGTGGATTGTTTGTGCACCCTCCCTTCGTGATATGTCCTAGTTATAGAGGAGATCTTTGCCCGATTTCATGGTCACATCTTCTTATCATGAATATTATATGTATCCCTTCTTCCCCGCTTAACCCCCACCCCTAATCACACCCCGCATCCGTGCCTTCCTCGAATTGGGCGCGACGACTTGCATCGTGAGGCGGTTTACGGCTTTGGGTATGTGTCATGTTGTTTGATATCAAAGCGCTTCGTTTGCTTTATATCGTGTGCGTTCTTGAAATTGAGTGTTTAGAACTTGTTCTTCTAAACTGCTTCATCGTGTCTGACTACCCTCACCACCGTCGATCCGCCTCCTTTAAAAAGGGGATGAGGTATGTGTTTATTTGCTGATGCTTTATGTGGCTATGTGATGCTTGATATGATCTTGGTTTCATGTGCTTTGGCATGGTAAGAGTTTACGCGATGTAAACGTGATGTGGATGAGGTATGGTTGAATGGTGATGTGGATGTGGAAGTGATTGTTGATGGAGCAAAGGGCCTGTGTGGCTGTGATATGAAAATCGTTTATATGATATGATGTGATTGATGTGATCACGTATGGTTGATGTAAGTCTATGTGTTTACATAGCAATATATTGTTGATTGAAAATCTTGTTTATTTTGATAAACGAGTGCTTGTAAGTGAATTCTGTATTTGCTTACGTGATTATATCGATATTGATATTGATATGTGTTGAAATGAACATGTATATGAGACATGATTACCCGGATATTTGGGATGGTAAAGGAAACGTGAATATTTGTTATTGTTTTATGGTGAACTAACATGTAGGTTTATGGATATTCGATGGCCCCGACAACGTTGGTTAAGATCTCGCGAGAATGGATGAGCATATCAAGTAAATTCGGGGAATGTGCCGGATTATTCATGAGCCATTGGGAGTATTTCTTGGAAGATTTGTTGGGTTATGGAGAAAGGTTAGAGGCAGGTGGGAAAGTGTCGAATCTGAGGCCTACTATCGGATGGTGAAAGGCTACCGACGGGATGGCGACCATGGGCTAGAAAGCAAGGACATGTGTTGTTCGAGACGGATCCTATCACGAGGCACCTTACCTTGGACTTTCTTGAGTTCGCTGCTCGAGTATGGAGACAATGGGATGCGGACCACCGAGGTATACCATCGAGGAGGATGTGGTTGCAGACACCCTCGAGGACCGATCCAGATCGATGATAGGGATGATGTTCCCAAGAGCCATTGGGAGAACAACCATCAATCGAGCGATCGCCAGGTCAACAGATACACCATTCACTACACCACCATCGACGATCTTACCTTCCGGAGGACCCGAACGACTTTGAGGCGAGAACTTCCGGGGCGAGAGATATTGTCCGTCAGCGGTGGCGATGAAGAAGCCTGAATCGGATCTTCATGCCACCGAACTGTGTCGGTGGCATCCGTGGAAGGCGACTACGAGGAAGAGGAGGACCCGGATGAGAACGAGGAGGATAGTGAGGATTCGGAGGACCGGTGATCCGGATAGCCGATGACTCACGATGGTCGGGCACATTGAGGAAGGGCAAGCGCCGAGACAGGACTCGAGCACGGCTTTCACCGATACTCGAGCAATCGAGCACAGCTTGGATGGGATCATACCCAAGAGAGGCTTGCTTCCATGCAGGATCGCTTTTCTGAAGCGGCAGCCCGAATTCAAGCCCTGATTGGAAGGGAAAGAGAAGATGAGGAGAGACAGAATGGAACCGCTGGGACTAGCGGGGAATAGTGGATGGATATGGAGGACAGAGATCTAGGTAGTCGGTGTGTGCGGTGGCGATCATGATCTGCTAGAAGCATGGACGAGGCGGCATCTTTTGGCGACAAAGGACCGGTCGATTCTTTTGCTCATATCTGACCTTTTTGACTGACATACCTTGATCTTGTATTTTGACAGTCCTTCATGGACACTGAATATTACTGATACTAACGCTGTCTATGACAGGATGTTTATGTTTTGATGCTTATATGTGATATGAGCTATGCCATGATGATATATGATCTATGTGATGTGTGATGATAATGTTATGTGAAATGCATAACGATGATATGTTGACATGATTACATGATTATATGTGATCGTGCGTGATATGTGGTATATGTGATGATATGTGATATGGGTGATGATACATGTTATGCGATGATACCCGGTTATCTATGCGAAAGCGTTTCTAATGTTTCAAACGTCGATGCGAATGCCGAGAACAAGGAATCGGAGGAACAATAATGTGGAAGAAGCCGGGAACCACCTTTGGTTCAACGACATGCGATCGAGTTTCGCAGTAGAATCCCGTCACGTTCGACGGTCTCGGCGAACCGATCGACGCCGAGAACTGGATCGATCCACCGAAAGGATCTTGAATACATCGGTGCGAAGAAGCGAAAAAGTCTGAATGCGCGATCTTTCACTAGCCGATGAGGCGATTTTGGTGGGAATCCGTGAGAAGGACTCTAACACCGTGACGGTGGGCAAGGTATACGTGGGAAGATTTCAAGGAAGAACTCATGAAAATGCGTGCTGGCGTTCTACGGGCGCAGAAGCAAAACGAGTTACGGAATCTTCGTCAAGGGAGAAGATTTGGTCACCGAGTGCGATCGCTCGCTCGATCGTCATCACGTTATGCTACGTGCACTGGTTGGCAATCGAGGTCGCCAGGCGCATGTGTTCAGAGAGGACTCACCGAGATCGAATTTCGCTCGTCGATCGAGATCGGCGTATCGCGATCCTTGAACCGGCATTAAACATTGAGTCAATGTTGCCCTCAGAAAGAATGATGCCACCGGACAGCCATCGGCGGAGGAAGAGGTAAGAGGAAATGGGAAGATCGAGGAAAGGCAATCAGTGTTCCAAGGGAACCAGGCGGTCCAAAGATTCCAAGGAATCAAGGCATTCAAGAGAGAAAGAACCTTGGGGAAGGAATTTCCAACCCATGCGGCGGAGTGGAAAAACTTGGTGCGTAAATGCGAAAGGAATCATTTCGGTGAGTGCGAGCAAGGTAGCACCGAGTGCTATCGTTGTAAGAAGTCCGGACATTACGCTCGAGATTGTCCGTTAGGAGGGCGGCGGTCAAGAGGGAGCTGGCGTCCATTTCAGAGCGTAATCATGCTCCGCCGAGGACAAACAACGGAGCAGAGGTCACCCTAGGCCGACAAACCAAAGGCCACCGGCAAGCAAGGGTGTACGCTTTGAATCGCCAGCAGGCAATTAAGCTCCCTTGAAATCTTGCGGTATAATCCATATGGTGATATACCCGTTTCGCCTTGTTTGATCTGAGAGCCTCACATTCTTTCGTTTCGAGAATCGCGTGTGAGAGGTTGGGTTTGGTACCCAGAAATCACAGAGTACCACAAATTAGCATCCCGTCGAGAAGTGCTAAAGGCGAAAGAGATTCGCCCAACCAGAGGTAGAAATACGTGAGCGAGAAGGTCTTTGTCAATTTGCATGTCATCGAATGGAAGATTTCGATGTCATCTTTAGCATGGATTGGTTGGAAAAGCACATGGTAACTATCGTTGTCTCGAGAGAAAGTTGCTTTTCGGACAGCCGAAGGAGTGGAAGTTTGTTTCCACGGCATAAGGATGGGTGTTTGCGTGCAATGATCTCAAAGACCGAGGCGGTGAGGATGATCGGGAGGGAAGTCACAAACTTTCTTGGTAAGTTTGACGAGGCACGATGAACGGTATGGCGATTGCAAGAGGAGCGATGGTGTGTGAATATCGGACGTGTTTCAGAGGACTTGCAAGTTTACCACGATAGACAAGTGGAATTCACTATTGATTTGAAACCGTGAGGCGCCAGATCAAAGGCACCATATAGAATGGCACCTAAAGAATTGCAAGAAGCTGAAAGCGCGATTCAGGGAGTCTGTTGGATCTAGGTTTTATCCGACCTAGAGTGTCGCCGTGGGGGCGCCGCCTGTTCGTCAAGAAGAAGGATGGGTCAATGCGGATGTGCATTGACTGAGTGAATAAACTTCACGATCAAGAAACGATATCCTCTTCCAGGATCGGCGATCTTTTGACCAGCTCGAGGAGCGAGTGTCTTCTCTAAGATCGATTTGAGGTCGCTACTACCATCGGTGAAGATCGGGAAGGAGGGCGTTGCGAAGACCGCGTTCGGACGAGGTATGGGCACTACGAGTTCATCGTCTTTGCCGTTTGGTTTGACCAATGCGCCGATCTTCATGGATCGATGAATCGAGTTTTCCATCGATGTCTCGGATAGTTTCGTCTTGGTTTTTATCGATGATATTCTCATCTATTCCAAGAATGCGAGTTGCATAGAGAACACCTCCGTGCCGCTCGAAACGTTCTGACGAGAGAGGTTGTATGCCAGTATAGCAAGTGCGAGTTTTGGCTCAAAGAAGTGATGTTCCTTGGACATATCGTGTCTGCGAAGGAATCAAGTCGACCCGGTGAAGGTTGAAGCGGTAAATAGCTGGAAGGTTCCGACTAATGCCAATGAGGTTCAAGCTTTCTAGGCTTGGCGGATATTATAGACGTTTCATCGAAGGGTTTTCAAGTTGGCAAGGCCGATGGCGCAACAAACTGTGAAAGGAATCAAGTTTTCATGGTGCGAAGCTTGTGAAGCAAGTTTTCGAGAGTTAAAGAAGAAGCTAACAACCGCTCCAAAGTTAGCCGTGCGGAAGGGCGATGGGTTTGTGGTCTACCGATGCGTCAAGCTTGGTTTAGGTTGTGTTCTCATGCGAGCGGGAAGGTTATAGCTTCGCGTCTCGTCGGTTGAAACCGCGACGAGTTGAGCTACCCAACTCACGATCCGAGTTAGCGGCGATCGTTCATGCGTTGAAGATTTGGAGGCACTATCTCTATGGAGTTAAGTGTGAGATCTTCACGGATCACAAGAGCCTCAAGTATTTCTTTGAACAAAAGAGTGAACATGAGGCAAAGGAGATGGCTAGAGTTGGTGAAGGATTATGATTGCTCTATCGCTTATCACCCGGGAAAAGCCAATGTCGTAGCGGATGCCTTAGTCGCAAGTCGAGGCGAAGTCGGATATCTTCACGCAAGAGAAAGAGCTTATTCGAGATTTCGAAGCTCGACTGGAAGTGATTCACCCGCGGAATCGGTGCAAGGATTCATCGCGACTTTGGACAAACGAACCGGATCTAAGAGAAGCCATCGTGAGTGCAACGAGGAGACGAATTCCTAGAGAAGATGCGTTTGAAAGCAAGGCTAGAAGATAGCAAGGGTTCACGGAAGCAAAGGATAACGCGCTACTATTCCGAGGAAGGTTATGTGTGCCACTCAATAGGAATTGAGAGATAAAATCATGAGTGAAGCTCATGAGGCAAATCGTCTGACTCGTCCGAAGCACCAAAATATACAGAGACCTTAAAAGGAACTTTTGGTGGGAAGGATGAAAAAGGATGTGGCCGCGTTTGTGGAACGATGTTTGGCTTGTCAACAAGTGAAAGTCAGACACCAACGTCCGTCGGGATTGTTGCAACCGCTACCAATCCCAGAATGGAAATGGGATCATATCGGTATGGATTTTATGGTGAGTTTTCCAAGGTCGCAAGAGGAAACACCGCTATATGGGTTGTCTTCGATGGATCGCGAAGTCAGCTCATTTCTTACCGATTCGGATGGCGTGCGGGTTAGATAAGCTTGCTCGACTTTACGTCGCAGAAATCGTGCGGTTACATGGTGTGCGGTATCGATTACGTCGATCGTGACCCGAGGTTCACGTCGAGGTTTTGGAGAGTCTGCGAGGAAGCCATGGGGACCAAGCTGAATCTTAGTATCGGCATTCCATCCTCAAGCGGACGGTCGATCGGAAAGAACGATTCGTGGTTTTGGAAGACATCTGCGGCGATCGTGGCCGACGAGAGGAGGAAATTGGGAAGAGATACTACCTTTGGTGGAGTTTGCCTATAACAGGTTATCGAGCCACCATAGAATGGCTCCTATGAGCGTTATGCGGAAGGAAGTGTCGATCGCCACTTTATTGGGACGAAGTGGGCGAGAGGAAGATGTTAGGACCAAAGATGGTTCAGCAGACGGTCGAGGTTATCGATCGAGATCAGCGAAGGATCAAGGAAGCTCGGGATGAGCGAAGTCCTATGCGGACAAGCGTCGTCGGATCTTGATTCATGATCGGAGATCGCGTTTTCTTAAGGTTTCCCCACGGAGAGTCGTTCGTTTTGGGAAGCGAGTGAAATTACGACCGAGGTTCGTTGGACCTTCAAGTTCTTGAGAGGATAGGCCTGTTGCCTATAGGTTAGCTTTGCCGCCTAGCATCGGAGATGTTCATGGCGTGTTTCACGTTTCTAAGCCGAGAAAGTACGTGTTGGACCCAAAACACGTGATCAAGCATGATCAGTGGTTCTTGCTCAGGATCCGAGTTACGAGGAAGGCCGGTGGCTATCTTGGAGCAGTCGAGGAATTGAGGAACAAGCGATTCCGTTGGTGAAGGTGTTGTGGAATCACCACGGAGAGGAAGAAGCTACGTGGGAGTTGGAAGACAAGTTCGGGGCTCGGTACCACAGTTGTTTTCTCCACATGTTTGAAATTCGAGGACGAAATTTTTATAAGGAGGAGGATGTAATACGTCGTCGTCTTTTAAGCTACATTTTGCATGGCACGTTTTGAGAAAGGTCAAAGGTTGACTTTTGTTTCGATGATCGACCGTCACGAAACCTCAAGCGTTGTGAAGAGTGTCTTATGATGAATTCATAGACACTAAGTATGCAGGTTTTCGACCACCCATGAAGGTTTGGCACTCAGGGAAGTTATCAAAACCGGACTTTCATTGGTCTTTTAAAAGCATATCTTGTTTATAGTCATTGTGTCCGTATTTTATTTCGTGTCCATGGGTACCAAGTTTGCTAAATTTGAGTCCGTTTGCAAAGTTGCGTCGATTTTGCGTTTTCGAAAAGGGCAGCTTAAGAAGCATGCTACTGACCACTTCTTTCCTATAAATAGGAGGCTGGGGCCTTCATTTTCAATGTTCATTTCCTTCGTCTCCGTGTTTACTGAAGAGCCGAGCAGCTCAGTGCTGTTGCGGCGCTGGAGGAGTGGGGATCGAGCGGGGAGGCTCGGGCGGCGCCATTCTTGTGTTCTTGAGCCACCACCGCCGATCAACCACCCCGGGCAACCCGTTTTCAGTTTTGTCCTTTTCTTGTTTTGATTCCGCCTTTTAGTAGATCGTATAGCATAGAACTCGGGATTCTAAAGGGACAGGCGAGGAAGCAATGGAGGTCGACCATTTCGACCAAACCGCGCCGCCGCCTATTACCGCCGCCGTGGGGGTTGTTGGCCGCGTTTGGTGGCCGACGGCCACCTTTGCACAGCTCGGGTCCTTTAGGTTTTGAGTTCCGGCTATGCATTCTACTAAAGTACCGATTCCGTTTTACATTTTCGCGTTTACGCATGTCCGGATGTTTCCGTTGCTTGAGTTTTCTAAAGGAAGTACATGCCGGGTTATCCATTTTCAACGTCGTTTGTCATTCCATGTTAAATGGTTATGCATATTGCTTATGTTTCCATTTTCATGCATCGATTTTGGATGGTTTATCCAGATCGAGGATGAGCATCGATTTTGAAGCTTCATCATTTGCTAAGATTTGAGTCGACTTGCATGCATGCATATTTTAAAGTACCCTATTATAGGTCTTGATGCCACGAATATATTTCCTTACGCATCGAGTTGATTTGAAAACCGGAGAGTGCCAAATGTGGGTTCGAGAAAGTCGAAAACCCTAATTTTGCTACGATCGTCGTTTGGATCACGTTGTTGCTTTGCTTTGTGGGAAGTGACCCCAAAAGTTGTTCGTCTTGTTACGGTACCTACCGGTCGATCGGTGAAGTCATCGGATCCGTAGATATCTCTCGGTTGACGTTTTAAATACATTCAGGTTGGGTTATATATGCTTATTTTGAGTTATTTACTCATATATTTCAAAATAAAACATATCGCCGTAAAATGTTTTGTGAAATTATTATTGTTCTCGATCGAAGATATGGTTCTATCATGGTTGTGCACGGATCTCTATTCGTGGGTTGATCACCATCTTGAGTATTGATCATAAGGGATAGACCCAGAACACGTGGTTATGGTTACGAAGGGGATAGACCGGGAAGTCCACACGGAAATGGTAATGAGGTGGTTATGGTTACGATGGGGTTTGACCTGAAGTCCACATCGAGTTAGCCGGTGGATACCATCCGGCGTGGGCGGATATATGTTCGAGCCGAATAGATGTCATGTGATGGGTTTTGGCGGGATACGTTAGAGCCGTGGTTCATGGTTCTATGATGGGAATAACGATAATAACGGATCGGTATCGAAAAAATGAAAAATCTATTTTGTAATGATTTTATTGATTTCAATTGTTTTATTGATCCGTGAGATGAACATGAACTAATATTCTTTCTAGGGTTTGGTGATTCAAATTGATTGATTGATTATTTGTATTGATTAAGTATACCAATTGAATCATAGGGTTTGATTTTAAGTGATTGATCACCATTTAATTATTTATGTTTCGTGTATTATCGAGAGATAGATACGTTTCATCCATACGAATCAGTTGGATTAGACGTTACCGGAAACGAGTACTCTAATGGTTTATTTATTTGTGAAATCTTATAACTTAGGTTTTAATATACGGAACGAAAGTCGAGTGTTTAAATTAAAGGTTAGAGGATTGCATGAGTAGGTAGATTTCTTAAGCAAGCATTAATTAATTAATCAAGGCGAAGATCCTAATGCCCTAGTATTTCTCACAATCTTGAATTATCCTTTTTTGCAACTGAATTGCCTTGAACACTTGGTTTGAATTGTCATCTTGATTTAATTTACAGTCTATTTTATTTAAGTATCATCTCCCAAACAAGTTTAGGATTTAGATTTACTGTTTTAATCGTAACACATCATAAGCCCTGTTAAGTTTTTCTTGAGAGATTCGACTTTGGTCGACCTTACCACTCTATAGGGACCTCGTACTATTGCGAGTGACTTAGAAGAACAATTTGGTCGGAACACATACATGCTACTGCATAAGTTAAACATCCATGACATGTTATGAACGATAATAAATAAAATAAAATTCGTTCATAGTGGGCCATTCGTGGAATCTGTACATCCCTGTCTAATTTATTACATAAATTTACATAGTACAGATCTTCATTTTTTCTTGAAATGGGCCTCGCGTACTCGGGCACAGACCCGACTCGTCAAAATTGAGTTTGGGCCGAAAAATAAAAATTAGGTCGGAACAGTGATTTGGGCCGGTTCGGGTCAGAAAAACTAGATATGGGTCGGGCTGAAACGGGATGGGTGGGCCGGGCGCTAGGGCACAACCCAGCGTCTTCCGCCACCTGTCGTCTTACCAAGTGTGCGTGCAGGTACGGGTGTCCTCACGAGCCTACGCGCTGAGGCTGGCACATCGCGTGCTCATCGCGCACAGCCTTATCGCCTCGTCGACTCCCCGTACGCATCGTGCGCTTCGTGCGCGCTGGGCCTGCCCGTGCACATCGCGCCATGGGCGCCTGCGCGTCTGAACGCTGATGTCGTGCTTCGTCCCTCGTCCGTCTGCATCGCTCTATCTTGCGTGCCGAGTCTGCTCGTGCGCTACGCGTGACAGATACCTGCGTACAGAGACCGGGCATCGTCTGCTCGATGTTGGTGTTCTACACGCTGCGGCTTGGCGTTTGCGTGTTGGGCTGTTGTCTTTCGCACACCTAGCGCGTCTTTGCCGACCCGGTAGCTACCGCCGCGTGTCTCGGCGTGATAGGACTCCGTCGTCTCGTCTCATTCTTCACGTTCTTCGTCTTCGATCTTACAGATATAATTTACAGAAAAAATAAATTATATTCTAACCATAGATTTTCTCGTGGTGAAAAACAATTTCAAAGACAAAACAAATAATTGAGTCCTGATGAACGACAGATCCATAATTAATTATAATGCATGTAATATTCAAATGTTAATTAATCCAACAAAGACAAAATACTGATCCCAGACTCTGATATCAATTGATGAGAAAACTTAATTTACCCGTACTCCTAAGGATCTATCTTGGATGTTTAATTCACCATACATTAAGCATAAAATTATCTGATTTTCTCTTATCTTGTATTTATAGTGTTCTCCCTAGAATCCTAAAGAGATAGGATACTGACACATCTAATAAATACAATAATTATCTTCTTTCCCGAAGATAATTTTTATCTAGAATAACTATCTCTTGATATGTAATAATATCAGATAATATTTTTCTAGATATAGGAGATGTATTAAATAGATAATAAATTAATCAAAACAGAATCCTAAAAGTATCCTATAGGGGGGACGAACATATGGACATCAATAGGCTTTGATGGCTAGCCCAGGGATCAAATACAAAGAATAAACATTAGCCTAAAATGAATTAATTATCTTATTTTCATAAATATTTATTCATTCCACTAAAGAATAAATATTGACTTACTCATTTATTACCGAAGTTGAGTCGGACTTGTACATATATTTATGAAACCCCGTGTTTAAGATATCGCACGTCCATTAATTATTTATAGCACTCTATGACTGCTTAAAATAATTAATCTATTTGATTCCTTAAGTAGTACCACTCAACCTTATTATTATACTTGAGCTAACTCAACCTGCAAGGTTTAGTACAATAAACCTTTTGAGCTCCTTAAGGGGACGTTATCATCCTAAACGGATACGGTGACTCATACAGGTAACTAGCATGACATACAAGAACTGCCATCACACAAGATGCGGAGAATCTTGAGTTATCTCATGAAACCCTCACCCATAACATGTCAAAGTGATGGTCAGTGACTCATACTCACCTAAAACCTTATCGAGGTTTAGATCAACGTAAAGTCACCGAGATCTAAGTTATTCACGATGGTCAGATCGAAGAACTCATCTCACTATGATCCATCAATACGTCAAGACGTACCAGCATAGACAAGCAACCAAGTCAAGTCTCTTCTTATCTATATTGCAGCCTATACAGACAACTCGTCCTCAAGTTGTCTCAGCTGTGATCCTTTTTATATCTCAACTAGCTTAACCAATCATACAGACTTCTGTGATCTTCTACATACTGTATTATCTAATTTATGTATGAGATAATGGGACAACATATACAATCAAGTAAACAATTTAGATAGGAAATTGAAATAGTGGTAGCAGGAAACATTGTATACAAGCTCAACCATTCTACTTTCAGTATACAAATCTAACAAGGGGAGTACACTAGTTAGGAAAATTTAAATTTTTTTCTTTTCACAAGACTGACTGGTTACTATGTCACTAGTTGATCAAAAACTAATAGTTCTGTACTGGTGTTAGCACCACTGGTCAGTTAAAATAAGGGGAGTCTTGTACTGAGTATCAGTTAGCAAACCTATGGATTACTGAGACAACTGATCAGTTGGATTGATAACTGATATGTGTAAGGAATATGGTGGTCAACTAATGAGCAACTAATTTCAAGCAGACTTTGGTATAAGCAACAATATAGCTAAGTGCTACATGATGACTATCATGTCGTAGGGTTTACAGCTGCAACATCAGTCGATGACAGACGCGATCGAGATCTGGTCAAGTCTCGAGAGTAAGTTCAAGTAGTTGGATCAAACAGTCCGCTTCCACACGATGAGAGAAATCTTAGCGTGTAAGATGGAAGAAGGAAGTTCAGTCCATGAACATGTCTCCCACATGACACATCTCATGGATAGTCTTGATCAATTGGGAGGAGATATCGACAGCGAGGCCAAGGTCGATATCATCCTTAATACACTGCCCAAGTCTTCTGAGAACTTTCGCGTGAACATGATCATGAGCAAGACCGAGTATATACTCAGTCAGTTGCTCAACGATCTTGTGGCAATGGAAGACGTCATGGGAAAAGGAGCTTATGCCCTTGCTAGCACATCTAAAGGACCCAATGTTCCATCAAAAGGTGAAGGAGAAAGAGGGTGTTAAGGGTGGTAGAGGCAAGGAAAACAGTGGGAAGCAGAGCATGAATGCCACAGATGGCATGAAAAAGCCAAATGAGAGAGGCAAGTGCTTCAAGTGCGATAAGACTAAGCATTGGAAGGCTAAGTGCCCTATGCTCAAGGCTCAAGGTACGTCATTAGCTCTTGTAATGGAAACATATTTGACGACTTGTTGTACTCATTCATGGGTAGTAGATATGGTACGACTGATTATGTTTGTTACATGTTACAGGGGTTCATGCGGACAAGATAGCTGAGTGATGGTGAGATAACGATCTCCATGTGAAACAGGGCGAAAGTCGAGGCCGTTGCAGTTGGAGATGTTTCTTTATGTTTTGATATGATAGTTTTAGTTTTAAGAGATGTTCTTTATGTGCCGGAGTTTCGGTGGAATCTTATTTCCATTTCTAAGCTTTTTATTAATGGATATTCTATTATTTTTTATAGTGGTGTTTCTATCATAAGAAATGACGAGTTTATCCGTGGTAGCACATTATTCAATTCTCTTTATACTATTTCTGCTAAACACAATACCTACAACTATGTTCCATCTATTACAACCAACCATAAGAAGATGAAGTTTTCTTAGCAAAAGGACTATACATATCTTTGACATCTTAGATTAGGTCACCTCTGTAGGGAAATCTGATTTTAACCATCTTCCGATGATCTATCTTGGATGTTTAATTCACCATACATTGATTATATACCTAGCATGCACCTATATAATTAATTGCAAAACTTTGTTGTTTTCTCGTGTTCACCTGTGAATTTTATAACAAAGAATAGGATCAAGACTCGTGCATTGATCTTCTGGACTGTATCCCGTTTGTCAAAACTCCAATGCTGAGTGAGAGCAATCTATGGAGAGTAATTTAAAAAATCACCTTCTTCATCACACATGGAAATCTCGAAAATCACAATTTGCACACTATAATTTTCGAAAATCTCTTAGCATTAGGATACACTGATTTTCTCTCACCTTATATTTATAATGCCAATCTTCTCTATCAGCACGTCTCCTCGTCAAACGACTTCTCGTATGACATGGTACTTTTTCTCTATGTGTTTGGTCGCCTTATGGGTCTGTGGTTTCTTCGAGTTTGCCACTGGACCTGAGTTATCATAGTACACTATGATACTCTTGGGAAAACGAGGCACCACATCTTGATCCATGCGGTAGTTCTTGAACCATACCGTCTCCTTAGCAGCCTCTGAAGCGGTCACATATTCGGCTTCCATGGTAGAGTCTGCAATGCATCGCTGCTTTGAACTCCGCCAATATACGGATCCCCCTCCCAAAGTAAACATATAGTTGAGGTAGACTTTTTCTCATCACGTTCAGCATGGAAATCCGAGTCTAAATAACCCAAAGGCATTAGACTATCTTCTTGGTAAACTAGCCTATATTCTCGAGTCCTTTTCAGGTACTTGAGTATATGCTTCACCGTAGTCCAATGAGCTTGTCCAGGGTTAGACTGATATCTAGCTACTATGCCTACCGCATAGCAGATATCGGGTCTCGTACATAACATTGCATACATGAGACTTCCTACGGCGGAAGCGTAAGGAACTTGTCCCATTTCCTCTATCTCCTTTGCAGTCATAGGTGACTGCTCCTTAGATAAAGGAACACCATGTCTGAAGGGCAGCAATCCCTTCTTGACGATCTGCATGCTAAAAGAGTAATCACAATATCAATGTAAGACGCCTGAGATAAGCTCAATATTTTCTTCTTGCGATCTCGATAAACCTTGATCCCAAGAATATATGCTGCATTTCCTAAGTCTTTCATTTGAAACTGATCGGATAACCAACTTTTTACGTATGATAACAGCTTCACGTTGTTGCTAAGTAGAAGGATGTCATCTACGTAAAGTGCAAGAAATACCATGTCACCGTTGACATCCAAACGTTACACAAAACTCTCGCTAGGCAACTGGGTAAATCCATAGGACTTTACCACCTCGTCAAAGCATAAGTTTCATGATCAGGAAGCTTGCTTAAGTCCATAAATGGACTTCTTAAGCTTCCATACTAGATGCTTTTCACCCTTCACCACATAACCTTCGGGTTGCTGCATATAGATGTCTCTACCTTCTTCAAGGTAACCGTTTAGAAAAGCGGTTTTCACATCCATTTGCCAAACCTCAAGGTATAGGTGAGCTGTTATGGGCAGAAGAATTTTGATGGACTTGAGCATTGCTACAAGCGGAAAGGTCTCATCGAAATTGATGCCCTCAATCTGAGTGTACCCTTTTGCCACAAGCCTGACTTTAAAAGTAGAAACCTCTCCATCTGATTCTATCTTCCTCTTGTATACCCACTTACTACCTATGGCTTCCTTGCCTTCTAGTAGAGGTGTTTTCTCGTATATGTTTAGTAAAATTTTGTACTTATTCTTGGTATTCTTTTGCATGTCATTTTCAGTAGTTTGTCCTACTTATGCCGTTGGTTTGATTAGTAGAGGTATTCTTGGTTTGTTTCGATGTTTTGTAGAAAAATGGCATTAAATAGGATGAAATGGATCGTTCACGAGTTGATGTGAAAAGTTATAATGTTAAAGAGCATCTCGATAGGAGTCCACAGACATAAAAGGATCGCAATTCGGAGTTCGGACGAGAGAGAACGGAGCAAAACAGCAAAATCACGCACGCACGTGCACGTGCGCCCAACGCGTACGACATTGCGCCACTCCAGCGCACGCTCAACAGCACCCGTGTGCGTTCAGCCACAGCCAGCGCCGCGCGCGGCCAGTGCCCTCCGCACGCGTTCACCCGCTCCATATCCAGCCAACGCTCGCTTCTCCAGCGCGCGCACACTCTACGCCGACACGCCCGTCCGTGCTGCACTTCCACCGGCGTTGCGCATCGCCCAACGCCACATCCCGCGCACGCTTCGCCCCCAGTGCCCATCCATCCGACGCTGTGTGTTTGATCGCTCACTTTTCTAACACGAAAAGGTGTAAGTATAGGGTGGCGGTATCGTATCCACGAGGATTGTGTCTGAAAACACGAAGCTAGCTCAGCGATAATTCATCACTATCCAAGCACGAATAAGGGTGAAAGGTTTAAGGCTTCGGAAATTAATCCAAAGCAAAGGTAACCAAGCAGAAATATAAATAAAGCAATAAAATCACGGAAGATAACTATGAAGAAAGACTAACCCTAGGGATGCACCAATCCTATCCACAACGATGTTTATCACGCTTATTATTAACCATTTTAATCCGCACAAGACGGAAGATCACATATATAACCAACAACTTCGATTCGACAATTATGGCGATTGATTACTAATTTTCCTATCACGATTCGTCTAGAGGAAAATAAGCAACTCAAATGGATCACTAAGAATATGCTTCCTACGAATGTCCTATCTTAGTTACGACTCGAGGCTTATTCGTATCATGCATTCAAGATCGATTGACAATTAATACGATTCGTCATTAGCGGTAACTAGATATGCATCAAGATTGATCGAAATCAACACATATAAATAAGCATCATGAATCATAAATCGATGCACGGAAGGTAAATAACAATAGCAGGAATCACAACATATAGGATCGAATCATGAAAACCCCAGGATTAGAATGAAAACTAGCGGACATATTAAGCGGAATAAAATACGATTTAACCATAAAAGCGGAAATTAAATGTATAAAACCCGTGGGAGGCGATACGAAGAACAATGGTTGGTCTTGAATCCAATCCCAAGCGAAAGAATGGAAAACAATGGAAAGCGATCGGACAAAGCGTTCGATCGATAACGAATTGAAAACTAAACTAGAACAATGCAAGAATTAAAGCTAGAACTAAGCGGAAGCTAAAGAAAGACAAAATTGAGGAAAAACTGAAGTAAAAGAGCTGCGGGCGTGCGGGGTCCGATTGGGCGCAAGGGGCTTTGCCTGTTATAGAAAAGGGTGGAAACCCTAATTTAGCCTCTGCCGCCACGACTCGCGACCACCCTTCGCGATCGCTAGGGTGATCGCTAGGCATGTCTCGCTCACGCGCACTCTTCTCGCTCGCGCTCGCCTCCTTGCGCTCGCATGGTACCTCGCGACCCGACTAGCGGTCGCTAGTAGTCTGAGCAGTCGCGAAATCGTCCAGTGAGTTCTCGGCGCTATGGCTTGCTCGCGTGCACGAGCTCTCGGTCGCTACTCCTCTGGGCGCTCGCTGGTTTGCCTCGCGACCAGCCTAGCGACCGCTAGGCTGGTCGCTAGAAACTGCACAGATTGCTCATTTGCTCGTGCGTCGTTCCTTGCTTGATTATCAACATATAAACCTACAAAACGTCAAAGGAACACCCAGTGCGCAATCTTCTAGAAATAGATAAAACATTAAGAATCGATACATAAACGCATTATTAAACGAGCTAAACTCATCTTCAAATATCAATTATAAGCGTGTAAAATGAGCGTTTATCAAACCCCAAACTTAAAGCATTGTTTGTCCTCAAACAAAAGCGAATGAAAGACACAACGAAAAGATCAGCGAGCGTAGCAAAGATGATAACCATTCTAGGTCTCGAAACATATTAACGCTCAAAAACATTAGTGCACATGACGACGTTAGTCCACTCAACACAAACAACAATTTACGGCAAAAACTCATTTAATTCAACCCTCACAATGGCATGTGTGTAAAATGTAGGATACACTCAACTCATAAAGAAATGTAGGACGTGTATACACTCAACGATCAATGCAATGCAACATCTTACCATAGGCTTGCCGTTTCTCTAATATCTCCACCGCGTCCTTGTGTTCAAATTAGGATCAAAGAGGTCTTTTCATAGGTTGTAATGTAGGCACATTGGTTAAGGTAGGATAATATATGGCTAAGTGACTCAAGAATATTCCAAGCACCACCATTTATACATTTCGACACATTTGGACTTTGTCCATTTTCCTCTTCTCTCCCAACGTGCTAAATCAATGCTTAATGCCATAGAAGGTACCTATACTTTGATTAAAGACCCTTTATGCTCAACACTCATAGTGAACTTAACATTTTTCTTTTTCTTTTCTTTTCTAGAGCTTATAGGGTTTAACTTTCACAACAAATGTACTATTCTTCACCACAGATGTATTTTTCTAAAAGAAACTTTTCTCGTCATAACTACATCAAAATTTCAACCCCTTTTGATTCTCATATCCATCCTCACCTCCTATCATCCGGTTAATCGAAAGAAAAAGTCTAATAAAGACTCAAAGAAGGCGACAAATGGTATATAACATCGGGTTAGTGTTTGGGTGAATATGTGGTTAACAAAGATGGCCTTTTATCCTTTCCAAATTCGAAACACATATTGCAGTCTCGACACAGAAACACGACAAGTTCTAGAAGATAATCACATGCACGATATCACACAATTAACAGAAACTGTATCAAGATGATTATTCATTGAAGCTCAAGTCTCACGGGTTAAGCAATTGGTGAAAAACAACAAGTTAAAGCAATCTCAAGTCGTTCATGCGTCATTTTCTAACATATCATGTGCACTATCATTCCTATCCACAAAAATTTCTATCGTCATTGGCCACATGGATTAACACACTTCACTTAACTCGTTGATCGGCGGACCGCAGCGAAAAGAAAAATAGAAACACGACAAAAGCAACACAAGCGAAGACACGACAAAACACGAAAACAAAAACAAAGAAAACGTTGGGTTACCTCCCAACAAGTGCTTAATTGCGTCTTTAGCTAGACCATTACTAACCTTTTTCAATCGGCGTTTTGGTGGCAATGAGACATCTTTCCCAACTTGTGGACCCTCCTAAACTTAGCATTCACGGATGACCACCACTGACTATGGAAGTGCCCCCTCCCAAACTTGAACGATACACTCGGAGTTCCATGCCGAGTCGACTTATTCCTTCTCGCAGCTTCCTCGATCGGTTGAGTACCCTCTAAACGCGAGACGTGTATGGCAGCAGCAGTCATGATCGAGCAGCAATCTTTCGGCTTTCCAACGTTGTGTTGCTTGATGGCGTCGTATATGGAAATCTTGAGCTCCTCATCGTTGACACGAAACGTGAGATTGCCTTCCTGCACATCAATCAACGCACGACCAGTTGCTAGAAAAGGTCTACCTAAGATTAGTGGTTGTTGTTTGAATTCGGAATATCTAAAATAACAAAGTCGGCAGGAAAAACAAAATCCCGAATTCTTACCAACACGTCTTCGACGATACCTTTTGGATATGTGACTGACCGATCAGCCATCATCAGTGAAATCTTCGTCGGCTTCATCTTTCCTAGGTGTAGCGGTTGAATCGTTCAACGGCATCAGTTGATGCTCGTCCCAAGTCGCACAAAACATTTGGAAAAATCGCGCTCGGCGATCTCGCACTCTAACGAAAAGCTAGGGATCCTTCGCGGTGAGCTTCCTTTCCAAGACGGCATTTGCATTCTTGGATAGGGTAATTTTCTCAAATTTCCTAGTTTCTTCTTGCTTGCAAGCTGCGTCTTTAAAATTTCATGTATCCGGCATGTTTGCGGCGTTTGAAGAGAGGCAAATTATCTCAACTTTTGAAAATCTCTTTGAAGCGAGTAAACTCCTCGTCATATTTCGACTTGACAAGTAGACTCGGAAGCGGGACCGGAGGAGTGTGCGTGCGGTTTTACAGGGTTGCCTTGCGGTCGACCTCGCGACCATTGGAAAGGTCGCGAGGTATCATTGCTGTGGACTCCTTCTTCGCGTCGCGAACTTGCGGCCTTGACTCATGTGATTTCCTCGGCGGCATGCTCGCCTGATTGCTCATGGGGTGGCATGCGAGCGGTGGGTCGCTCGCGAACAGCTCTGGCGCGCACACTCTGATGGCTCGTGGTCGGGTGGGCGGACGCGTGCTCGGTCGTGGGCTTCTGTGGAAAAATTTCTGGATGGCTCGCGATCGGGCTCGCGGTCGCGAGCTCGATCGTAATTACGCTTAATGCTTTCTTGCTCTTCTTCCTAGGTAGGGCTCGGGTAAGCTTGTCCACTCCTCGTCTGGATGGCGAAACACTGATTCTTCGGGTTCACCTCCGTATTACTCGAAAATTGGCCCGTCTTTTGTAGTGCATTCACTTGTACGGCTATTTGACCAATTTGATTTTCAACATCTTCATATGCTTCCCATAGCCGTCACGGTGGACTCCAAATGATTTATCTTACGCGGTGTTGCTTATAAACAAATTCTAATTCGTTGCCAATTGTTGGTTGCTTACAACCAACTGCGCATCATGTCTTGAGACTTGGCTTCTTGGCTCTTGAATTACACCATTACGAACATTGAAGCTCTTTGGAGATTGTTGGAAATTCGGATGATTCCTCCGATTGATGTGGTGACGTTCTATGTCTCAATCGACTCTTCAAAAGAGTGAACTTCTTCATGAGATCGTCATAGTTTGAATCACTCTCAACAGAATTGCTTTGAACAATGGCGTTCTCTCCGTTGGCCATTGATAGTGTTGGCGACCATCTCCTCTACAATCTGGCTTGCCTCGTCTACTTGTCGGTTCGATAAACAGCCCCCACCGATGTATCCACCATGCTCCTCGTCCCGCCATATCACCCACGTAGAAGCTGTGTGATTTGTTGCTCCTTGGAGAACCCATGTTGTGGACATCGTCTCAATAGACCTCTGAATCTCTCCATGCCTCGAATAATGATTACGTCGTGGTTTTGGCAAAATGAGAGATTTCGTGATGATCTTCTAGGCTTTCGCGGCGAAAAGTATTTCGAAGAAACTTCTATAAAGTTTCCCCAAGTGTCGATGCCGATTCGGTCCAAACTCTTGAACCAATCTTTACTTTGATGCGCGGTGAGAAACCGAACATCGCATCCGGATCGTGTCTTGTGGCACCCCATCCTGCTTGATGGTGTCACAAATATCGAGAAAAGTCTCGAGATGCGCATTCGGGTCTTCGGACTCCTCCCCACTCCTCCTTGGACCATCTTGATCGGGGCGGTTTAGCTTAAAATTATTTGCATCTACGCATGGGCCCCAACCGCCTCCTTGGGCTGATCGGTGGGATGTCGGTACATGTGATTGAGAGGTCTTTCCTCCGGGCGAGGACAATGATTCCCATATTCGCCATCGTATTTGCATCTCGCAAAGTCGGCTAGCATCGTGCAACTTGCTCGGGAGGAATGCCCCGATTACGCGGATTGGCGCCATTGCAGCCCGTCTCTTCTCTCGTCCTTTTCTCCTTTGAGAGTTTTCGATCTCGGGATCTAATAATACTTGAAGGTCCACGAGATCTTGTGCGCATAAACTACCCGAGAAAAGAGAATTTAGCGACAAAAATAAATAAATATAATATAATATATATAACTTGAATTAATAAATCCAAATCGTCAAATTATTCCTATGTGATCTTAACAATCCCGACAGCGGCGCCAAAATTTGATCGCTCACTTTTCTAACACGAAAGGTGTAAGTATAGGGTGGCAAGCATCGTATCCACGAGGGATTGCAATACGAAAACACGTGGCTAGCTCAACGATAATTCATCATTATCGAAGCACGTAATAAGGGTGAAAGGTTTAAGGCTTGAAATTAATCCAAAGCAAAGGTAACCAAGCGAAATATAAATAAAGCAATAAAATCACGGAAGATAACTATGAAGAAAGACTAACCTAGGGATGCACCAATCCTATCCACAACGATGTTTATCACGCTTATTATTAACCATTTTAATCCGCACAAGGCGGAAGATCACATATATAACCAACAACTTCAATTCGACAATTGCGGCGGTTGATTACTAATTTTCCCTATCACGATTCGTCTAGAGGAAAATAAGCAACTCCAAATGGATCACTAAGAATATGCTTCCTACGAATGTCTATCTCGATTCGACTCGAGGCTTATTCGTATCATTCATTCAAGATCGATTGACAATTAATACGATTCGTCATTAATCGGCAACTAGATATGCATCAAGATTGATCGAAATCAACACATATAAATAAGCACCATGAATCATGAATCAATGCCTAGAAGGTAAATAACAATAGCGAGGAATCACAACATATAGGATCGAATCATGCAAACCACAGGATTAGAGCGAAAAACTAGCGGACATATTAAGCGGAATAAAATACGATTTAACCATAAAACGGAAATTAAATGTATAAAACCCGTAGGGAGGCGTCGAAGAACAATGGTTGGTCTTGAATCCAATCCCAAGCGAAAGAGCGGAAAACAGCGAGCGATCGGACAAAGCGTTCCGATCGATAACGAATTAAAAACTAAACTAGAACAATGCAAAATTAAAGCTAGAACTAAGCGGAAGCTAAAGAAAGACAAAATTGAGGAAAAACTGAAGTAAAAGAGCTGCGGGCGTGCGGGGTGCGATTGGGGCGCAAGGTGCTTTGCCTGTTTATAGAAAAGGGTGGAAACCCTAATTTGCGCCTCTGCCGCCACGACTCGCGACCACCCTTCGCGATCGCTAGGCATCGCTAGGCATGTCTCTCTCTCTCGCTCGCCTCGCTTTCTTTCGCATGGTACCTCGCGACCCGACTAGCGGTCGCTAGCAGTCTGAGCAGTCGCGAAATCGTCCGGTGAGTTCTCGGCGCTATGGCTTGCTCGCGTGCACGAGCTCTCGGTCGCTACTCCTCTGGGCAGGCTCCGGTTTGCCTCGCGACCAGCTAGCGACCTCTAGGCTGATCGCTAAAACGCAAAGATTGCTCATTTGCTCGTCGTCGTTCCTTTCTTGATTATCAACATATAAACCTACAAAGCGTCGAAGGAACACCCAAGAGCGTATCTTCTAGAAATAGATAAAACATTAAGAATCGATACATAAGCGCACATTAAGCGAGCTAAACTCATCTTCAAATATCAATTATAAGCGTGTAAAATCGCGTTTATCGATTGTTCAACCTTTTGTGTACTAGGTTCTGCAATAGGGCGAGATCGATTGTAGCTCGGTGAGTTGACCTAGTCGTATTCTCGAGGAAGGCTAAGCAGGGCTTTACTAGCGTTGCGAATAAAAGCAATAAATCTAATCTAAAGGGAAAAGGGTAGGGTGAAATTACTCTCGATTAACTGGGCGAAAATAAAGAAAGCAATTAAATTACCTAGGCGATAATCAACACTAAAGATAAAAGATGTGGAACTATGCAAACTAACCCTAATCATGATTATGCAAAATCAAAGTTGCAAAGATTAATCTAATTAAGCAGAGAATTAAAGGAGGCGAAATTATAAACTCACCAGAACATAAATAAATTGCAAAGGAAGAAAATACCAAATCGAAGAGAGAACGGAGAACTTGAATTAGCGGTGGAGAAATCCACAACCATTCAAAGTGATGTTCGTAATCCCAGTAAATCACATGAAAGCTAATAAAGTTTTACGCTAAAAAGCGAAAAGGGCAACTACTGTGTGGAGAAGCGGTCTTTTGCGCTAAAAAAAAACGTCCGCACAAAACCTAAAAAGACGGGTTTTAAAAGATAGCTCGGTCTTGCGACGCCGCTTTCTCGGCGCTTAAATCGGAAAAAGCGTGTTGTGCGGTGCTTCCTTCGACTTCCAACATTACTACATCGTGTCAAACGCACCATTTTCACTCACTTTCCGCGACCAAGACCCTTCTCGAAGTTTCCTAAGAAAACACAATAGAAGATAAATAAGCTCCACACAGCACGGAAGCACCACAAAAACGGGAAAAAATCGTGAATAATAAGCGAGAAAAACACATAACACGGGACCAAACACTGTGTCCGCGCTCCTTACCGCCCAGCAACCGTCTCACCTACGTCCGACGCTGGGCACTCTTTCGGTTCCATCCAGAGAGTCAGTCTAGCGTCGGTTTCGTCCCGTCCGGCGCTGGACGTGTTTTTGGGCCTATTTTTAACGTATTTTTACTGGGCTTCCACGAGGGTTTATAAAAGAAGAACAACCGCTCATCTCACATATCTCAATTCACGCACGCGATTTATTTTTCTTTTCCTTTCTTTTCATTTTCATTTCCATTTAATTATTGTACTTGGATTAACAATTGGATTGTGCGATTTCGGATTTTTGGAAGATGAATTTATCTATGAATGGTTTGTAAGTTTTTCTCGTTTCATTATGTCTATGTAATTGATATGGGGATAATTTCTACTATAAGATGAATTATTGATTTGTTGAGAAATAAATGTTGGATTGTTCTTGTCTTGAATCGTGATTAATTGTGTTGATGATTTGTAATTTTCTTATCCATATAAATTGTTTATTTCATGATCTTCATACATGGTGTTCGAAAGAATAGTATAGATTGATTATGTACTTATGTATGATTATGAAGTAATGCGAAAGCAAATTTATGTTAGATATAAGTTTGACAATGAATGGAATCGGGAGATTGATTTGTAGTTGAGTAATTAATATATGTGGGTAAGGTTTTTGCTATCGTGTGCATTTGTAGTTAAATATCATTCATAGTTGATGGTGGTTGGATTGAGAGATTCCCTGTCATTAATTTCGAGTCTAACATTGACGGGATCGAGAGATTAGTTATTGTTGAACGTTTGGTGAGAGACGTGGGTGTTTTATGCATTGTGTACCGGTTCTTGGCTCATTAATAACGAGGATAATTTTGAACCCTAGAACAACGTCTCCAATTCCGTGTATCTGCCAATTCCTCTTGTTGTCCAAGTGCATCCATTTTATCTGCTTTATTTTATTTCCTGCTTTCGTCCTTTTCGTGACAGACCCCCTTTATTTTAGGACATTAGTATTTCTTTTATGTTTCTGTGTGTGAATTAGACCGTAGCCTTGTTAAGCCTTCCTCGAGAGATTCGACTTGGGTCGACCTTACCACTCTATAAGGACCTCATACTATTGCGAGCGACTTAAAAGAACAATTTGGACGGAACAAATTTTGGCGCCGTTGCCGGGGACGGCTTTAGGCTTTTGGTTTTGTGTTGCTTTGTTTTTTGTGTTTCTGTTTCTCCCTCTGGGTTTTTTTTTTCTTTATTTTTCTTTTTCTTTGTTACTATTTTCTCCCATAGGTTTTGTAGTTGGTTTCTATTAATACAGCGTTATTAGCGATACGAATATGGTCAGACAAGCCTGGAGGAGGAAAGTTCGTCGTATTGGGCAAATTTTTTTACTAAGAAGAAGCCCAATTCGACTATTTTGAGGGATACCCATCAGGCTGTGAGCATCAAGCCTATGATCCCTACTAGAGGCATCCTCAAAGTTCTTCATATAGTCAGGACCTCTTGTTCCAGCAACAGCCGGTGAAGCCGACATTGGAGGATACATTGCAGGCTTTCATTCAGGCGAGTCCGCTGGTGAAGCCAACATTGGATACATTACATGTTTTCATTCAGGAGAGTCAGCCGGTGAAGCCGACATTGGATGATACATTGCAGACTTTCATTCAGGCGAGTCAGCCGGTGAAGACAACATTGGAAGACACACTGATGTCTTTCATAAAGATGAGTCAACAAAGGTTCGAAATGTTGGAAGCATCTACCGAACGTGTAATGATCCAAGTCAGTCAGTTAGTCAGGACAGTGGAAGAATTGGTTCACAACCAAAGTGTGGAGGAGATGCCGAGTCAACTGGAGCAGACTTCTTCTGTCATATTCCTTGAGGAGGATGAAATCGAGGAAAGAATCAGTGAAGATGAAATTAAAGAGTCAAGGCTTCATCAAGCCGAGACTAAATATGAACAACCTGATTTCTTCCCGAACCAGTTGAAGGATGAGGAGAGGACAAAAGTTGAGATGGCATCTGTAATTTTTCAACATCCTAATTCACCAAAATATTGTGCTCCAAGAGTTGAGGTTATCTATTTTTCTTTGAAGAATAGGATGTATGATTTGAGATTAATTGATTTATTATTTACTACATTGACTGTCCTTTGTGCTTACAGTGTTACTACTGATGCTCTGGTTGAGATGGTATTCCTACAGGTGAAGGACTATGGATAGTCCGTTTTTTTTCTTTTTCTTTTCAGATTTTTAATAAGTGAGATGAGTATTGTGGCGAGCTGCATAGCATGAACACTCAAGCCACTAGACGTCGTCACCGCCATACCTCGTTGACATGCTCTCCCAATTTTAGGGAAGTTCACTTATACATTTTACCTTTTTGGTTTTTTGTCTAAAGTGTGGAGGCGTGCTTGCCGTCTTTGTGTTTTTGCATGTGACTTGTGTTTGTTTGGGTGTGTTGTCCTCCCTTTTTATATCCTTTGTTTGGATTTGAGCATGCTTTATCGTTTAGTATACGAGTAGAGCAGAGTGAGCATGATTTGATTGGGTATGCACGTCCGAACTGATTTCTAGTAATTCTTATCGATGCGTGACTTGGCTTGATAATTGTTGACGATTAATCTAGTTGTGGGGCATGTCAAAGTAAATTATGATGAAGTGATATTTGTGGTTGATTGTTGTTGCGTGTCTTATCTCAGAAAAAAATGAAAAAATTGTTATAAAAATAAAAACAAAAATCAAAGAGTTGGAAGAATTTGTTGATGGTTGAATAAGTGAGCTTAAGGTTGGAATAAAGGGTTCTACTCCTCTCGCTATATGTTGCTTCTCGAATGGAAGTTCAAAAGTGATGAGTATGGGAAACCACATTAGGATACTCGGGTTTACAACTCGAAGGTTTGACTTAATGAATATTATCCTATAATCCTCCTTGAGTCATCACATCTGGTATTTGTGGTAGTGTTATGTTGAAAATGAGATATTTTATGTAAGGGGTCTATATGAGTTGGCTATTCGATTATTAAATGCATATGGATCAAAATTGTGATTTGCTTGGATTAAGCCACATGCTCAATCAATTATTGATTCATTACCATGTTAAGAAGTGTATCGATTTAGAAATCTAGGATGACGTGATGTCGTGGTATGATCCACTTGAATACATGTTTTCTCGATTTCTTAACTTGTGTCGTGATGATAATGTTTGCTTGAGGAAAAGCAAAGGTTTAAGTGTGGAAGAGTTGTTTAGTATGATTTTGCGCTTATTCTTGGTATTCTTTTACATGTCGTTCTCATTAGTTTGTCCTATTTATGCCGTTGGTTTGATTAGTATTTATCGATTCAGACTTGTCCTATTTGGTTTGTTTCGATGTTTTGTAGAAAAACGACATTAAATAGGACTAAATGGATATTTCAAGAGTTGATTTGAAAAGTTACAATGTTAAAGAGCATCTCGATAAGAGTCCACAGGCGTAAACGGATCATAATTCGGAGTTCGGACAAGAGAGAATGGAGCGAAACAGCAAAGTCGCGCGCGTGCACCTAGCGCGTCCGGCGTTGCACCGCTCCAGCGCGCGCTCAATAGCGCCCACACGCGTTCAGCCACAGCCAGCGCGCACTCGCCCAGTGCCCTCCGTGGACGTTCAGCTGCTCCATGTCCAACCAGCGCTCGCTTCTCAAGCGCACGCTCACTCCATGCCAGCGACACGCCCGTCCGTGCTGCACTTCCACCTGGCGTTGCGCATCGCCCAGTGCCACATCCCGTGCACGCTTCGTCCCCAGTGCCCATCCGTCCGGCGCTGTTTTCGTGCTCCTTACCGCCCAGTGCCCGCCTCACCTACGTCCGACACTGGGCACTCTCTCGGTTTCGTCCACAGAGTCAGTCCAGCGCCGGTTTGGTCTCGTCCGACGCTAGACGTGCTTTTGGGATTAACAATTGGATTGTGCGATTTCGGATTTTTGGAAGACGAATTTATCTATGAATAGTTTGTTAGTTTTTCTCGTTTCATTATGTATATTTAATTGATATGGGATAATTTCTACTATAATATGAATTATTGATTTGTTGAGAAATAAATGTTGGATTGTTCTTGTTTTGAATCATGATTAATTGTGTTGATGATTTATAATTTTCTTATCCTTATAAATTGTTTATTTAATGATCTTCATACATGGTGTTCGAAAGAATAGTGTAGATTGATTATGTGCTTATGTCTGATT
This sequence comes from Salvia rosmarinus, assembly GCA_036937905.1. Taxonomy (NCBI): domain Eukaryota; kingdom Viridiplantae; phylum Streptophyta; class Magnoliopsida; order Lamiales; family Lamiaceae; genus Salvia; species Salvia rosmarinus. The sequence continues at coordinate 53,405,209 of CM072821.1, read as the reverse complement.
ATGAAGTAATACGAAAGCAAATTTATGTTAGATATAAGTTTAACAACGAATGGAGTCGAGAGATTGATTTGTAATTGAGTAATTAATATATGTGGGTATGGTTTTTGCTATCGTGTGCATTTGTAGTTAAATATCCTTCGTAGTTGATGGCGGTTAGGTTGAGAGATTCCCCATCATTAATTTCGAGTCTAACATTGACGGGATCGAGAGATTAGTTATTGTTGAACGTTTGGTGAGAGGCGTGGGTGTTTTATGCATTGTGTACCAGTCCTTGGCTCATTAATAACGAGGATAGATTGTGAACCCTAGAACACCGTCTCCAATTCCGTGTATCTGCCAATTCCTCTTGTTGTCCAAGAACATCCATTTTATATGCTTTATTTTATTTCCTGCTTTCGTTCGTTTCGTGACATTCCCCCCTTATTTTAGGACGTTAGTATTTGTTTTCTGTTTCTGTGTGTGACATTAGACCGTAGCCCTGTTAAGCATTCCTCGAGAGATTCGACTTTGGTCGACCTTACCACTCTATAAGGACATCGTACTATTACGAGCGACTTAAAAGAACAATTTGGTCAGAACAGTATACATCCATTACTGTTATGGACTCTATTTCTAAGTCCATAGTGGTGTGCTATGATCTTGCATCTGTGTCTTGTATCGTCTTGCTTTATGTCTATGGGTTGATTACAGCCTGCTCGTTTCCTAGGACTAAATCTGAAGATTCTCCCACGAACATAAGTCGTTCGGGTTGACGAACAACCCTCCCAATATGATGTGGTGCTACTGGCACAATGGCAATGGTGGGTGCAGTAACATGTGGTTCTCTATCTTGCACAACTTGCTGGGTAGATACCACTTGTGCGGTTGGTATCTCTAGTGGAACTCGATCCCCTTCAATTTCTTGAAGTATCTGATGTCGATTCCTCCCACTAAACACGACATCTCGTACCTTTAGCCTAATCGATGGTGGAATACGATCATCTTCTGATTCTTGAAGTATGATTTCAACTTTGGATTTGTGGTTTTTCATGTAGTCCTCTTCTAAGAATCGGGCGTTAGTGCTAATAACGACCTTCTGATCCTTATGACTATAGAAATAACCACCTTTTGTTCCTCTAGGATAATCAATAAACAGCCTTGCATCGGTCTAGCCTCCAACTTATCAGCTTTTTTGTTCAGCACATGTGCTAGACTGCCCATATCCTTCTATGGCTTAAACTAAGCTTGCGCCCAAACCATAACTCGAAAGGTGTTTTATCAACTGATTTAGACGGTACTAGATTGAGGAAATATGCTGTTGTTTCTAAGGCATACCCCCAGAACGAAATAGGCAATGTTGCATAACATATCATTGATCTAACCATCTCTAAGAGAGTCATATTTCTTCGCTCTAACACACCATCTTGCTGTGGTGTGCCCGGTGTAGTTAGCTGGGAGGTAATCCCACACTGCACCAAATAGTTCATGAACTCGTTACTGGGGTATTCGCCACCGCGATCAGACCACAGTGACTTGATACTCTTACCTAGCTTCATCTTCACTTCCACCTTAAATTCTTTGAATTTTTCAAAGCATTCAGACTTGCGGTGAAGCAGGTATATGTATTTGTACCTTGAGTAATCATCAATGAAAATGACAAAATACTCGTATCCTCCACGAGCTTGTGTGGAAATTGGTCCACACAATTCAGAATGGACTAGCTCCAACACTTCTTTGGCTCTATACCCCTTCGCTTTGAAGGGTCTGATCGATATTTTTCCTTCTATACAGGATTCACAGACTGTGAATGGAGTAACTGTAATTTCACCCAACGCTCCATTCTTAGCAAGTCTTTGGATCCTATTTAGATTGATGTGACTAATCTAAGATGCCAAAGAAATATGGTGTCATCTAGCGAAGAAAACTTTCTCTTCTTAAGGTTTGATGTAGATGCAACATAATTAAAGGTATTATCCTTGGTAGAAATAACATAAAGCGAATTATATAAAGTGTCACCATAGATAACTTCGTCATTTTTATGATAGAAACACCACTATCAAAAACAACAGAATATCCATGTATAAATAGTTTGGAAACCGAAATAAGGTTTCACCGAAACTCCGCACATATAAAACGTCTTTCAATACTAAAACCGTCCTATCAAAACATAAAAAAAACATCTCCGACTGCAACGGCCTCTACTTTCACCGCGTTGCCCATGGAGATCGTTATCTCACCATCAAACAGCTCCCATGTCCGCAGGAACCCCTGCAAGTTGTAACAAACATGATCAATCGCACCCGTATCTACTACCCATGAATTAGTAGAACAAATCGCTAAACTTGTTTCCGTTACTAAAGCAAATGGCGTACCTTGAGCCTTGAGCATGGGACAATTAACCTTCCAATGCCCAGTCTCACTACACTCGAAGCATTTGCCTTTCTCCTTTGGCTTTTTTAAACCGCTGGTAGAGCCCTTTGTATTACTCCCACCCTTTTCTTTAGCCTTACCATTTCTTGAATTCCACTATACCTTTTCATCTTTTGATAAAGTAGTAGTCTTCCTGTTGGATTTGTATACTGGAAGTAGTTTTGGTTGAGCTTGTATACAATGTTTCCTGTTACCACTATTACAATCTCCTATCTGAATTGTTTACTTGATTGCATATGTATGTCCCTTTATCTTATATATAAGTTAGATCATACAGTGTGTTGTAGATCACAGAAGTCTGTATGATTGGTCAAGCTTAATGAGATATAAAAATATCTGGCCGAGACAACTTGAGGACGAGTTGTCGGTATAGGCTATGATATAGCTAAGAAGTGACTTGACTTAGTTGCTTGTCTATCTTTGGTAAGTCTCGGCGTATTGATGTATCACGGTGAGATGAGTTCTTCTATCGACCGTCGTGAAGAACCTAGATCTCATTGACTTTACATTGATCTAAATCTCGATAAGGTATTAGGTGAGTATGAGTTCTCGACCATCACTTTGACTTGTTATGGGTGAGGTTACATGAGATAACCAAGATTACGAGCATCTTGGGTGGTGGCGGTCTTGTATGTCATGCTAGTTGCTGTGTTGAGTCACCGTATCCGTTGAGGATGATGGCGTCCCTTAAGGAGCTCAAGGTTAATTTTACTAAACCCTACAGGTTGAGTTATCTCAAGTACAATAATAAGGTTGAGTGGTACTACTTATGGAATTAAAGTAATTAATTATTTTAAGCAGTCAGAACGTTGTAAATAATTAATGGACATACGATATCTTAAATACGGGGATTCGTTAAGTCTAAATGCAAGCCCGACTCAACATCGGAAATAAAGGGTTAAGTCAGCATTTATTCTCTAGTGGCATGAATAAATGTTTATGAATTAATTTATGTTCTGGGCTGAACATAAGATAATTAATTTATTTGAGGCCCATCTTTATTCCTTGCATTTGATCCCTGGGCTGGCCCATCCATGCCTGGAGCTAAGATGAATTTCGTCCCCCTCCTTATAGAGTCCCACTGGGACTCTATTTTGATCCTCTCTATCTCAAGTGATATTGTTATATTTATTAGATATGCATAAATCCTATCATCATAGGATTTAGGGTTGCATTATAAATATAAGGTGAGAGAGAAAATCAAAGGCTAATCTTAAGTGAAATTTTCGAAATCCATACTTCACCATATTGAGATTTCGAAAACTTTCAAGAAGGAAGGAAGACGAATTTTCATAGCATTCTCCATAGATTGTCCTCACTCGGCATTGGAGTTTAGGCGATCGGGATACGATCGTAAGATCAAAGCACAGTATTGATCCATTCATTCTCGCCAAATTCGCGGTAAACACGAGAAAACACCAATGTGTTGCAATTAATTATATAGGTGCATGCTAGGTATATAATCAATGTATGGTGAATTAAACATCGAAGATAGATCATCGGGAGAGGTTAAAATCGATTTCCCTACAATTGGTATCGAGCACGGGATCGAATCTTGGCTCTGTTGGATTAATTCACGTTTGATTATTACGTGCGCAATTAATTAATTGTGGATCCGCTGCTTCATCGTGGCTCGTTTTATTTTTGTCGGTTTTGTTTTCACCACGAGAAAATCCGTGGTTAGATTAAATTTTTCTTTTAAATCAAATCTGTAAAAGAGAAACGAAGACGAAGAACATGAAGAACAAGACGACGGAGTCCCGCGCACGGCACGACGGGAGGCTATCGGAAACCAGACGCACGCTGCGGCAGCATGCGCGCGTTTCTCGGCAGGTATCGGGCGGACAGACGGCGCGACTTCAGACAGACTTCAATGGTCTCGACAGCTTCAGACGGCCTCGACAGGTCACGCCCGGAAGCGCCTGGGCTACATCGATGGACCTGGGTGGGAGCCCTCGACGGCATCGTCAAGCGTCATGCGGGTTCGCTCGGCGGGTCGAGAGACAGCGCGCGTACTCAGCACGCGGGTGCTCCTCGTGTGATACATGCGGGCAGGCCCAGCGTGCGAGTGCGCGCAACGGTTTTCTCGACAGTAGGGCGGAGTCGACGGCACGGCTCGGTAGGCCGGGCATACGGGGCGCGCGGTTTCCACGCTGATGCCCCGGCATACCTCGGCGCTGAGCGTGCGCGCTCGATGTGCTCGACGATCTCGGCGGTCTCTTCGGCGGCCGGGCATCCTCGGCGGTCGCTTCTCGATAACCGGCGGCAGGTCTCGCCAGTGCTCGAAGTTTTCTCGAGCGTTGGGCGATAGCGCGAGTCGTGCGCGAGCTTCTCGGCGATGCAGCCGGGACACGTGCGCGAATAACTCGGCGGTGTCTCGGCGAGGCCAGCGGTCTCGGCGGGGAGGCGGCGGCGCGCGCAGGCCTCGGCGGCGCAACGGCGGCGTCGCTCGACACTTCTCGGCAGGCTGGGCACGCGGTTTCCTCGGCCAGGAAAGGGCGACGGCGCGCAAGGTAGGGCGGCGGATGGCTGCTGGGTGTGTGTTGTGGACTGTGCCCTAGCGCACGGCCCAGCCCATCTTGGGCCGACCCGACCCATTTTTTTCCCTGACTCGATTTTTTGCCCAAATCCGATTTTTTTACCCGGTTCCATATTTTTGACCCAATCTGATCCACTGTTCCGGCCCGTTTTCAATTTTTTGCCCAAATCCAGTTTTGACGAATCTGGTCCGTGCCCGTGCACGCGAGGCCCGTTTTCGAGATTTTTTTTTGAAGATCTGTACTTTGCAAATTTATGTAATAAATTAGGCGTTGAATCTGAGGATCCACAGTGGGTCGCGATGAAAGAATCTATTTTATTTTATCGTTCAAAGCATGTCGTGGATGTTTAAATTATCGTAAGCATGCAATGTATGTTTAATTACGTAGATAAACATATTATATGTTTTCGTGATTGGATGAGCATAGTAAGCATGCTAGGTTTATCGCGTTTTCAAGCATATTTTAGAATTACATGCGAGCATGTTTACATGTTGAGTTCTATAGAAAAGCATGCTAGGATTATGTGATCTACATGGACAAACCTTTTGAAACAAAAGACTAAGCAAGTAACCCGACATATTAATTTCTAAAATTAAAATGTCAAGACCTCTACTTTTAATCTCTAAACAAAGTGATACGCATTGTGAGTGGCGCTCACACGTGGCTTGCTTGCACTTGTTTGTCATAAGTTTGTTAGATGAGATTTCTAAATAAAACATTTTAATCTATTGAGAAGTGGGAGTTTCATGTAAACGCCCACACGCGTGGCTTGCATATGCGATTTTCATAAGTTCACTAGAGATAGATTTAAAATGTGAAGATAAATGAATTTGGATTGAAGCGGTATGGTCTGGTGGTATGCCAATTCAAAGAATTCATTTTCTATTTGTTAAAATTATGGTCATTGCTTACATCACCTCAAGTACAACTTCCGTGAAGTCCCTTCTTGTGATAGTGATGTGGTCTAGTAAGGTCGAATCATTAATTTCATTTGTCATAAGGATAAGTTGACATGGATTGAAATTAAACTACTAAAAGATATATTTTAGTGCAGTCGGGGGTTCATGTATAAACGTCCACACGTGGCTTGCATGTGGAATCCCTTGGGCGATTGGAGGTTTCATTAATATTGTTTTATCAAAAGGTTACAATATTATTGTGACGAATTATGTGCGATCGTATGCTTATGTGTTTACATTATCTTTTCAGATATGTCTCTTACACCGATTATCAATATGCTCGCACAAAATCCTCTATCCGGTATAAATTTTATCGAGTGAAAACAAAACATGGAATATGTTCTTATCATTTGAAGAACACATGTTTGTTCTAACTACTCCCAAACACGATGCCCTTCGACGATTGACTAATGAGCGCGAGAGTCAGCGAGACTTTGGCATAAGTCAAACAATATGGCCAAATGTTATATGATGACTACTATGTCCAAAGGCTTGTAGTCATGACATCGATCGATGGTAGACGCGATCGAAATATGGTCAAGTCTCGAGAGTAAGTTTGGGCGATCGGATCGGACGATCGACTTCCACACAATGAGAGAAATCTTGGCGTGTAGGATGGAAGAAGTAAGTTCGGTCCATGAACATGTCTCCCACATGACTCATCTCATGGATAGTCTTGATCAGTTGGGAGGATGTATTGACGGCGAAGCCAAGGTGGATATCATCCTCAACACATTGCCCAAGTCTTTCGAGAATTTTCGCTTGAACGCGATCATGAGCAAGACCGAGTATACACTTAGTCAGTTGCTTAATGATCTCGTGGCCGCGGAAGGAGTCATGGGCAAAGGAGTACATGCCCTTGCTAGCACATCTAAGGGCCCAAATTTTCCGTTGAAAAATGGAAGAAGAAAAAGGGGCACCAAAGGTGATAGAGGCAAAGGAACTAGTGGGAGCAAGAACATGGCTGCCATCGGAGGTTTGAAAAAGCCAAAGGAGAGGGGCAAGTGCTTCAAGTGCGGCAAGACTGGGCATTGGAAGGCTTAATGCCCTATGCTCAAGGCTCAAGGTACGTCATTTGCTTTAATGTGAAACATGTTTAGCGACTTGTTCTACTCGTTCATGGGTAGTAGATACGGGTGTGACTGATCATGTTTGTTACACCTTGCAGGGGTTCCTGCGGACAAGGGAGCTGCATGATGGCGAGATAACGATCTCCATGGGCAACGCGGCAAAAGTTGAGGCCGTTGCAGTCGAAGATGTTTCTTTATATTTTAATTGAACAGTTTTAGTATTAAAAGACGTTTTATATGTGCCGGAGTTTCGAAGGAAACTTATTTCCGTTTCCAAACTATTTATTCATGGATATTCAGTTGTTTTTGATAGTGGTGTTTCTATCATAAGAAATAACGAAGTTATATGTGGTGGCACTTTATATAATTCGCTTTATACTATTTCTGCCAAACATAATACCTTTAATTATGTTGCATCTACTTCAAACCTTAAGAAGAAAGTTTTCTTATGAAGATGACACCACATTTCTCGGCATCTTAGATTAGGTCACATCAATCTAAATAGGATCCAAAGACGATAAGGCGGATCGTTGGGTGATATAACAGCTCGGTTCCCGTCTACGAATCCGGTATAGAAGGAAAGATGTCGACCAGACCCTTCAAAGCGAAGGGTTATAGAGCCAAAGAAGTGTTAGAGCTAGTCCATTCTGACCTGTGTGGACCTATGCCCACACAAGCTCGTGGAGGGTATGAGTATTTTGTCACTTTCATTGACGATTACTCAAGGTACGGATACATATACCTGCTTCACCGCAAGTCTGAATGCTTTGAGAAATTCAAGGAATTTAAGGCGGAAGTGGAGACGAAGCTTGGTAAAAGTATCAAGTCACTGTGGTCTGATCGCGGTGGCGAATACCTCAGTAACGAGTTTATGGACTATTTGGTGCAGTGTGGGATTACCTCCCAGCTCACTACACCGGGCACACCACAACAAAATGGTGTGTCAGAGCGAAGAAATAAAACTCTTTTAGAAATGGTTAGATCAATGATGTGTTATGCAACATTGCTTATTTCGTTCTGGGGGTATGCCTTAGAAACAGCAAGACATACTTGCTCAATCTAGTACCATCAAGTCGGTCGAAAAGTCCCTTCGAGTTGTGGTTTGGGCATGACTGGTTTAAACCACATAAGGATATGGGCGATCCGACACGTGTCTTTGAACAAGAAGGCGACAAGTTGGAATCTAGATCTGAAGCAAGGCTGTTTATTGGCTATCCTAGAGGAACGAAGGATGGTTATTTCTCTTGTCCTAAGGATCAGAAGGTCATTATTAGCACTAATGCCCGATTCTTAGAAGAGGATTATATGAAAAACCATAAATCCAAAGTTGAAATCATTCTTCAAGAATTAGAAGATGATCGTATTCCGCCACCGATTAAACCAAAGGTACGAGATGTTGTGTCTAGTGGGAGGGATCGACACCAAATACTTCAAGAAATTGAAGTAGGTCGAGTTCCACTGGAGATACCGACCGTACAAGTGGCACCTATCCAGCAAGTTGTGCAAGATAGAGAACCACAAGTTACTGCACCCACCGTTGCCATTGTGCGATGGCGCCTCGTCGTGGTGGGAGGGTTGTTCGTCGACCCGGCGATTTATCTTCTGGGTGAATCTTGGTTTAGTCGAGTGAAACGAGCAACTATAATCGACCCATGGACATACGGTGAGGAGATCTGAAGACAACGATGCAAGATCATGGCACACCGCTATGAACTTAGAAATTAAGTCCATAACAAACTATGGATGTATACGAAAGACACCTCTACCGGATGGCAAGGAAGCCATAGGTAATAAGTGGGTATCTGAGAAAGAAAGATTCGAGATGGAGGGTTTCGGTTTTAAAGCCGGGCTTGTGGCGAAAGGGTACACTCAGTTGAGGGCATCGATTTCGATGAGACATTTTCGCTGTAGCAATGCTCAAGTCCATCGAATTCTTACGCCATAGCAGCCCAATTAAACACGGAGGTTTGGCAAATGGATGTGAAAACCGCTTTTCTAAACGGTTACCTTGAAGAAGGTAGAGACATCTATGTCAGACAACCCGAAGGTTATGTGGTGAAGGTGAAGAGCATCTAGTATGGAAGCTTAAGTCCATTTATGGACTTAAGCAAACTTCGATCATGGAACTTACGCTTTGGCGGTGGTAAAGTCTATGGATTTACCCGGTTGTCTAGTTAAAGTTGAGTGTATCGTTTGGATGTCAGCGGTGACGTGGTATTTCTTGCACTTTACGTAGATGACATCCTTCTACTTGGCAACAATGTGAATGTCACGACCCACCTACTTAATTAACTAATTAATCAAGTAATCACTATTAGTTACTTAATTAACTAGCCACTTAAATAGACAAGCTGTGACTATGGGGTGATTTGAATCATAATCTCTCAATAGGGTTTCTTAATTTCTGGGTTATCAAAATTTTATAAAAATTTCGCCAGAGTTTTGTTTGGAAACAGGGTAGCCCAAATATCAACAAACAACAATAAACCAACAGAAACAATTCACAGCCTCCAACAAGATCATCAATAACAACCATCACATCTATATACATAGAAGTATATCAAATTCAAGGACATTCCAATGCGATGGTATCACATCAGTATCAACAAAAATTCAGAGTATGCACAACAGATAGGGTGATTGAGAATTATGTATGAAGACATAACTTTCGGGGCATGACAAAGTATTTATATACATGATCAAAAGGCCTAGCTCAGTGTCCTTTCTGCCGCCATATCCTCGCTTAACCTGCATATAAGGAAAACATATGCAGGGCATGAGCACCAAAAAGTACTCAATGGGCGCTGCCATAAAACATAATTGATTTGCCACTTATATTTCTAACATAGGGGTTTTAGTGAAATAACCTGTGTTAGCTTTTCACATATAAAACATTTCGTGATGCATGCTTCTTATCATTCTGTCTCATGCTATGCCGGCAATCTTTCCGTGTCGGTCTCGTAGGCTCCCCGCTCACGGATATAATATCTACGCTTCTTTCTAGGTATCGAGAGGTGGGCCTCACTCTCAATACCGTGATCGATCCCAAGGCTCCCGATCGCCTTTGTGTACACACGACTGTGTTGGGAGCTCGTCCAAGCCAAGCCCGACATCGTCTATGATTTCGTAGATAGGCATAATGCATATGCTAAAATAGGCAAGTCGACTTATTTTCAAAACATGCACTTTCGTTTGAAAATAAACAATTCATTGATTTCGTTAAAAGGTAGTTAAGAGTTGCCCACCGGATAGCGATCGACTTTTACTTTTTTCAATTTGTTAGCCTTCACGTCCTTGCTCCCACTTGATCCTTGTAATATAAAATTATTATTTAATTTAGTAGCCTTCCTTATTCATTTAACTACTTATCAATAGTTTGCCGATTAGAATTTCAAAACGTCTTACTAATAAGCAAATTCTACCGAAATTTCGGTAGAGTAACGTTTATAATATGAATCGCCAAAATCAATCAAAACTCATCCAAATTCATCCCAAACTCCCCAATTCATCACCATATACTTAAATATACATTTAGAAATTTAAAACAAGTTCAAACTCATTCATTTACATCATTATTACAATATGCTCTTCAACCATGTTTATAGTAAATCTTAAATATTTCATTATCTACAATTCACTTAGTATCAAATAACTCACATTTATACTTATTCATCATCAATGATCATTACTCCTTAATCGTTTCAAATCTCAATCAAGTTATCACATAAAATCATAACTTTACACTAAACTTTAATTTTTCATCTTTTAATATATATATTCTATAATTCCACTAAATTCAACTTAAACATTATTTCTATCATAGATCTCAAATATCATATCAAATACATCAAATAAAATCAAGAAATCATAGTTCAATATATCCTCCATTTTCGAAAATTTTGGGTTGAATGTATAAACTTGAATTAAATTCTTATAAATACATCTTATGCATTATTCATACTCTACATCTCAAAAATGATATCAAATTAATCAAATAAAATCAAGAACATCAAGTTTCTTCAACCCCCTTTTTCTTTAAATTTTTGGTTTTTACATATATATATGTATTAAATTCCTATAAATTCATTCTATACATTATTTATACTCTAGATCCCAAATATCATATCAAATGGATCAAATAAAATCAAAAACATTAAGTTCCTTCAACCTCTCATTTTCAAAAATTTCATAATTTAATTTACATGATTTAATTTTTAATTTCTTTGATCATATGATGTTTGTTTCCATTCCTAAACATGTATTTCAACTTAATTTAATTAAATCATAACATACGATTCACATATAAAAATTAGGGTTCATAACTCATACTTTAATCCACAAATTTTCATAATTTAAGGAATTAAAACCATAGAGCATGTTAATTATACATAATAAGCATAATTAAATCAATAAACATAAAAAAAAATTAACAAATCAACCTTAAATTGATCATCAAATTTTTCGAAAACCCTAAGGATATAAAACATCATATTCTTCAATTTAAATCATGAAAACTTTGCTTAAATAAAGTAATTACCTTACTTGAAGTGATTTTCCACCAATTTCCCACTTAAATATGTATTAAATGTGAAAATAAAAATTTAGTGTGTGCTTGTGTGTGTGTGTGTGAAAATGTGATGACAAATAAGGTGAAGATGATCTTATGTTGTTTATAAAATTCTAGAATGTTTATTTACATTTCATGTACATTTTATATGCATTTCATTAAAATTTGACACAAATTTCCATAAATTATAAATATACCTCCAAAATTACTAATGTTATACCCTAATATACTTTAATATATAAAACCATATTTCTAATAAATATTAAAATTCAAAGCAATTTATTTCCATGATTGAAATTAAATTCATATAACATAAATTAAATTCTTTCATATGTTAAAATTCTAATAAGTATACTCATACTTCTTAAATTTCAAAAATCATACAAAATAATTCTTTTATCACTAAATAATAATAAAATAAATTTATTCAAGTCATTTTATGAACAATAATTCATCTCATTTTGTAAGAAAATTCCCATACAAAAATATTTAATGCATTTCATAGCACAATTTCTATTTAATAAAAATTTTCACTCAAACACACATTAATAATCATATTATTCTCATTTTATCATAATAAAACTCATTTCTAAATATTCTCTATGTTTTCTGATCTCATATTCCTCAATTAAGAAATAATCGAATTTCTATCGATAAATAATCTATTATACACCTCTTTATAAATTCTTATGAATTAAATAACTTTTAAGCCCCTAATTATACTTAATTAGGCTTTAATTAATACTAAAAGATTTTCGGGTTACTACATTCCCTCCCTCTTAAAATAATTTCGTCCTCGAAATTTCGTACCTTAGAAAAAAATTCTGGATATCTTTCTTTCATCTGATCTTCTAATTCCCATGTTGCTTCTTCTAAACCATGGCGATTCATTGAACTTTTACTAAGGGAATGGACTTATTCCTTAGCTTCTGCTCTTTTCTGTCTAGAATACATTCTGGTCTTTCCTCATAACTCAAGACTGGCTTAAGAATAATCTCCTCCTGACGTATTATATGCTTAGGATCATAGATATATTTCCTGAGCTGGGACACATGGAATACGTCATGAATATTACCGAAGCTAGGCGGCAGAGCTAGTCGGTAAGCAACTGGTCCCACTTTCTCTAAAATCTCATAAGGCCCAATAAATCTTGGCTTAAGCTTTCCTTTAATTCCAAAGCGATGAATTCCTTTGGTTGGCGAGACTTTTAGGAAAACTTTATCTCCTGCTTCGAATCTCAATTCAGATCGATGGTTATCAGCATAGGATTTCTGTCTATCTTGAGCTTCTTGCATCCTTTTCCTGATCTGCTTAACAATCTGAATCATTTCTTTTATAGCCTCTGGGCCTAGAACTTTTCTTTCTCCAACTTCATCCCAATAGAGGGGTGATCTGCACTTTTTGCCGTATAAAGCTTCGTATGGCGCCATTTTAATCGTGGCACGATAGTCTTGTTGTATATGCGAATTCAACCAACGGCAGGGCTTGTTCCCATTGATCACCTCTATCTAACACCACGGTTCTAAGCATATCTTCTAACGTCTGGATAGTTCTTTCTGTTTGGCCATCAGTTTGTGGGTGAAAAGTTGTACTAAAATTCACCATTTAGTACCCAATTCTTTTGAAAACTCACCCAAAACCGTGAGGTGAACTTGGTGTCGAGATCACGGTGAGGCGACTTAAGGAAGTAATTGAAATAGGCACTCCATGCAATCGCACTATTTCGATGATCTAAACCTCGATAAGGTATATAAATCACCATCACTTTGACTTGTTATGAGTGATTTATCCGCTCCATAAGTAATAGGGTTATCGAAATAAAGTGAGCACTCTTCGTTTAATCGATCAACTATTACCCAAATCAGGATATTCGTGTGTTTCTCAACTTCGTAATAAAGGGGTAAGTCGTGTTTATAAATTAATTTATGTTCGGGCTGACTTGGGCAATCCGTCACAAAGTCCATTGCTACATGATCCCATTTCCACTGGAATTTCCGGAGGGAAATGATTAGTTTTCCATGTGATCTTTGATGGAGTGCTTTGACTTGGTATCGACATGACCATGCGAACATCGTTCGATCGATTGAGAAATGATTAATGAACGTTCGATCGAAGATGCTATTTCTCTTTTCATTCCCTCACCAACCGGATAGTCCGGAAGGTCAAAGTCTCGACCGTCGATCCGTTCATCAAATCTCTATACATCTTGGTGTTCACGATGGATCCTCGGACGAGCGTTTTCCTACAATTGGTATCGAGCAATCGAATCTTGGCATTATGAGCGTTCATCGTGCTCGTTTGTTTTGTTGGTTTTGTTTTACACCACGAGAAAATCGTGGTTAGATAATCTCATCTTTAGTTTCATATCATTGGGCGATATAAATCGATTTCCTAAGATAATTGCATTATCTTGACGGCGGGCGGCGGCGTCTCTAAGGCGGGCGTCTTTATAGCCCGACAAAACTCATGTTCGATTTTCATTCGTTTAACTTCTCGAGTTGATCATCACGTCGCGATGAGCGTTTTATTTATTTTATCGCATATGCATGTCGTGGATGTTTAAATTATGCAACTATTCGAACCCTCAAATCTAGGTTTATCGCGTACAAAAAGAACGCATGTTGAGTTCTAATGATACCTCGAATAGTCTGTGGTGGTAATATTATCTCCAACCTCATCTTTTCGAAATCACGAATCAATTCATCTTTTTCGGTTAGGAGATATCCTAATCTTTCTTGTCTTTTTCGGCTTAACGCATCAGCGACAACATTTGCTTTTCCGGGATGGTACTTAATTTCGCAATCATAATCTTTAACCAATTCTAGCCATCTTCGTTGTCGCATATTCAAATCCTTTTGTTCAAAGAAATACTTCAGACTTTTATGATCCGTATAGATCTCACATTTTGATCCATAAAGATAATGTCTCGGATCTTTAATGCGTGTCTGACGGCTAACTCAAGTCATGCGTGGGATAATTAAGCTCATGAGGTCTTAACTGACGCGAGACGTACGCGATTACTCTTCCATCTTGCATTAAGACACCCCCGATTCCTTTCTTCGATGCATCTGTATAAAGCGTGTACTCTTTATCAGGATCTGGTATTATCAATACTGGTGCAGAAGTCAGCTTGTCCTTGAGTTCCTGGAAGCTATTTTCACATTCTTAGGTCCACTGAAACTTCACTCCCTTCCGCAGCAGTTGCGTCATCGATCTAGCAATTTTCGAAAATCCTTCAATGAATCTTCTATAGTATCCTGCTAGGCCTAAGAAAATGTAAATCTCGTTCTAGGTCGATGGGGTCTTCCATTCTAGCACTGCTTGCACTTTTGCCGGATCAACTTTGATTTCTTCCGTCGAAACGATGTGGCCGAGAAAATTCACTTCTCGGAGCCAGAATTCACATTTACTGAACTTGGCGTATAACTTTTCCGTTCTCAACTTTTCTAGCACCACTCTTAAATGCATTTCATGTTCCAGCTCGCTTTTCGAATAGATTAGAATATCATCAATAAACACTAGAACGAACTTATCAAGGTATTCATGGAATACTCGGTTCATCAAGTCCATGAATACAGCTGGAGCATTTGTCAACCCAAATGGCATCACCACAAATTCGTAGTGGCCATATCTCGTCCGAAAAGCTGTCTTAGGATATCTTCTGATTTAACCTTCAGCTGATGATATCCGGATCTCAGGTCGATCTTTGAAAACACACGGGCTTCTCTAAGTTGATCGAACAAATCATCTATTCGAGGGAGAGGGTACTTATTCTTTAATGTCAATTTATTCAACTCGCTATAATCGATACACATCCTTAAGGTACCATCTTTCTTCTTGACAAAGAGAACTGGTGCTCCCCATGGCGACGCACTGGGTCGAATAAAACCCATGTCTAAAAGTTCTTGTAACTGAACTTTCAACTCTTGAAGTTCCTTTGGTGCCATTCAATAAGGAGCTTTCGACACAGGTGCCGATCCAGGTTCGAGATCTATCGCAAAATCTAATTGCCTATCCGGCGATAAGCCTGGCAATTTCTCCGGAAAAACGTCTGGATTTTCTCTTACCACAGGTACCTCTTCTATTTTATTTTCCATCTTATCCTTTTCATTCAGGTATACTAGATAAACATGATTTTCTTCGCATCTTATTATCTTCTCCATCTGCAAAGCGGATATTATGGGAATCCATCTCTTCTTTTCATCTATCCCATAGAAACATGTGGGTTCTTTCCCAGGTGGCTGAAAGGCTATCTCCCCTTTTTCACAATGAATCTTAGCAAAAAATTTAGTCAACCAATCCATCCCTAAGATCAAGTCTACATCCCTCATCGGCAATAAACGCAACGATTCAGCTTTTAGCTTTAAGGATCCTAACTCAAATTCTAAGTTAGGACATACTTGATTAACTAAAGCTGACCCGCCTAAAGGGGTAGAAACATTAAAATTCGATTCAGCTTGTTTTATGGGAAGCTCAAAAGCAATTACACATGCAGATGAAATAAATGAATGTGAGGCTCCAGTATCAAAAAGAATAAGGATAGGTACGCCATTCAGACGTCCCATACCTATTAAATTTTTGGAGTTCTCTTCAGGTAGCTTCTGATGGATAGCATAAGCTCGAGAAGTTTGCACTTGAAAGGGTTGAGGTTGAATCTGAATTGGGGTGTTATCCTGAACCGATGGTATGGAAAGTTGCGGGTACTGCAATTGGGGTTCAAAAGAATATCCAACAATTGCTTTCAGAGGTTGGGTGGATTTTGAAGAAGTCTTTCTTCCACTATTTCCCGGCACTTTGGTACGATTCGGACAATTAAAAGAGTAATGGCCGAATTGTCCGCAGGTGTAACAATTGTTTCTTCCCAAACGGCATATCCCTGAATGAGCTTTCCCACATTGGGAACATACCGGCACTCTAAGTTAGCCGCAAGGAGGTTGAGGAAATCCTTGGAATGGTGGTCGAAATGATCCTTTCGACGATTGACCAGGCCTCTGGAAAGGCCTCTTCGCTGCAACACTCTTGTCTTCCCACTTTCTTTTTCCTTTAAATTTCTGATCTGCTGGTCCAAACTTTGAGGAAGGTTGAATCTGAGTAGGTGGCTCGAACTTTTTAGCTTGCAGCTCCATTTCCATATCCAACGCTCGGTTTAGCGTTTCAGCATACGTCAGAGAAGGTTGCGCAGCTAACACGACCCGAATCTCTTGTCGGAGTCCTGAACGAAACAGCTCAGCCATCTTCTCATCTGATTCCACCCTGTACGGCGCATACCGTGCTAGAGCACAAAATTCTCTGTCATATTCTGCTACCGTCTTAGAACCCTGCTTTAAGTTCATGAATTCAATCTCCTTCTGCTTCCGGTAGCTGCGGGGAATAAACTTCGCATACAGCTCTTCTTTGAATCTTTCCCATGTTAAACTCTCGAGCTGGGCTGCAGTAAATGTTTTCTGGCGAGATTCCCACCAGTAATCAGCTGGTCCTTTGAGAAGAAACCCTACACACAGAAGACATTCCTGATCCGAACATTCTAAAAATCTGAAAATCTTTTCTACGGATCTGACCCACTCTTCTGCTTCAGCAGGATTGCCAGCCCCAGTGAAAGTGGGTGGATTCTGTTTGAGAAATAATTCAGAAATTTTTCTTGCAGGTCCAGGGGGTGAAGGGGCATGCTCAGTTGGTGGGGTTGTGGCACTTTGTTGAGCTTCTACTGAAGTTGATTCACTTCTTCTTCTTGGAGGCATTCTATAATTTAAGAAAATAGGAAATTTTCACAATGTTTAGCAAGATATCAATACAAAAGGGAACAACATCTTCACAAATAGGGTTACAATCAAATGGTTAAGCATAAAAGTAATTAAAGCAATAATGAATAACAATTCATTAAAATTCACACCCCCTTTTTATTATATGGGAAAATTTTCCTTTTGAGGATATAAGACAACAACAAAACTGTCTTCAAGGAATATCTGGGGCCGACCTTCCTGCTTTTACTACCAACACGCTACCTTTATATCATCATCGCACATAATTTACTCATTCTCTTATACATCTAATATTTCCATTAACTCTTCTGAAACTACTGGGATATCTAAGGTGAGGTGTACTAATTCTCCAGATGTGTTGCCTGCCATCCCTAACAAAATCATCTCCCGGGTGGATAAAGGCTGAAGGATAGAGGTGCCCATTGAATACAAATTTTCTATTTCTGAAGTATCGGGAACAGATAGGAAAGTTGTTACCATTTCTGAAGTAGAAAAAGAAATTTCAAATGGAAAAGGGGTTCTTATACAAAGATTGATCATACAGATCCATATTCAAAGAAGTCAAACGAGATTCTATATAATCAACAGATAATCCCGAAAGTAATTAGGACCAACAACTGGATCTGTATCTGCATTTTCAACTCTAGTTCAACACCTTCAAATTCATTTAGGGATCTCAAGAAACTAGAATATCATCTAATTCCTGATGAATATCAACACAAATTGAGTTGAAGGAATAAATTAGTTAACAGAAGGAATATTGGATATATGAAACTGTTCCCGTACTAGACTTATGAAATCCTCCAATTCCGGACGAACAAAATTTAGGCAACCTCCAAGGCCTATCCACACTATCTGAGAGGCAAGGCCTGCACTAGCTGGAGCACCCCATCTAAATCTGCCACACCATTCATTCTAACTACCTTCCACACGCTTAACATGAATCTATATCCTAACTAGCGGTCTTGAATTTATAAACGTCATCCATTTTTTTTTCTATTCGTGTAGGTCTAGCAAAGTGAACTTCTTTGGAGTTATTCATGTTCTCGCCATCCTCTTATAAATTTATAACTCAGAAAAAAGAGCAGAAGCAAATATATACACTTAGCTATTCCCTTGATATTCCATCTTAACATTTCTTTCATCACTTTCATTCTATTTTTCAAAATCTTAAAACTTTCATACCTGGCTAAGCAGGAGAGGCGGACTTGGATTACTGAGCATTACCATATTCTTCAACTTTTAGGACTCAAGGCTTTTCAAATAGGAGCTGGGCTATATAAACCAACAGGCACAGAGCCAAAAACTACTCTGATACCACTCTGTCACGACCCGCCTACTTAATTAACTAATTAATCAAGTAATCACTATTAGTTACTTAATTAACTAGCCACTTAAATAAACAAGCTGTGACTATGGAGTGATTTGGATCATAATCTCTCAATAGGGTTTCTTAATTTCTAGGTTATCAAAATTTTATAAAAATTTCGCCAGAGTTTTGTTTGGAAACAAGGTAGCCCAAATATCAACAAACAACAATAAACCAACAGAAACAATTCCAAGCCTCCAACAAGATCATCAATAACAACCATCACATCTATATACATAGAAGTATATCAAATTCAAGGACATTCCAATGCGATGGATCACATCAGTATCAACAAAAATTCAGAGTATACACAACAGATAGGGTGACTGAGAATTATGTATGAAGACATAACTCTCGGGGCATGACAAAGTGTTTATATACATGATCAAAAGCCCTAGCTCAGTGTCCTTTCTGCCGCCATCTCCTCGCTAAACCTGCATATAAGGAAAACAGGGCATGAGCACCAAAAAGTACTCAGTGGGCGCTGCCATAAAACATAATTGACTTGCCACTTATATTTCTAACATAGGGGTTTTAGTGAAATAACATGTGTTAGCTTTTCACTTATAAAACATTTCGTGATGCATGCTTCTGGTCATTCTATCTCATGCTATGCCGGCAATCTTTCCGTGTCGGTCCCGTAGGCTCCCCGCTCACGGATACCATATCTACGCTTCTTTCTAGGTACCGAGAGGTAGGCCTCCCTCTCAATACCGTGATCGGTCCCAAAGGCTCCACGATCACCTTTGTGTACACACGACTCGTACTGGGAGCTCATCTAGCACAAGCCCGACGTCGTCTATGATTTCGTAGATAGGCATAATGCATATGCTAAAATAGGCAAGTCAACTTATTTTCAAAACATGCACTTTCATTTGAAAATAAACAATTCATCGATTGCCATTAAAAGGTAGTTAAGAGTTGCCCACCGGATAGCGATCGACTTTTACTCAACTTTTCAATTTGTTCGATCTTCACGTCCTTCCTTACCCCACTCGATCCTTGTAATATAAAATTATTATTGAATTTAGTAACATTCCTTATTAATTTAACTACTTATCAATAGTTTGCCGATTAGAATTTCAAAACGTCTTACTAATAAGCAAATTCTACCGAAATTTCGGCAGAGTAACGTTTATAATATGAATCGCCAAAATCAATCAAAACTCATCCAAATTCATCCCAAACTCCCAAATTCATCACCATATACTTAAATATACATTTAGGAATTTAAAACAAGTTCAAACTCATTCATTTACATCATTATTACAATATGCTCTTCAACCATGTTTATAGTAAATCTTAAATATTTCATTATCTACAATTCACTTAGTATCAAATAACTCACATTTATACTTATTCATCATCAATGATCATTACTCCTTAATCGTTTCAAATCTCAATCAAGTTATCACATAAAATCATAACTTTACACTAAACTTTAATTTTTCATCTTTTAATATATATATTCAATAATTCCCATAAATTCAACTTAAACATTATTTCTATCATAGATCTCAAATATCATATCAAATACATCAAATAAAATCAAGAAATCATAGTTCAATATATCCCCTCCATTTTAAAAATTTTGGGATGAATGTATATACTTGAATTAAATTATTATAAATACATCTTATGCATTATTCATACTCTACATCTCAAAAATGATATCAAATTAATCAAATAAAATCAAGAACATCAAGTTTCTTCAACCCCCTTTTTCTTTAAATTTTTGGTTTTTACATATAAATATATGTATTAAATTCCTATAAATTCATTCTATACATTATTTATACTCTAGATCCCAAATATCATATCAAATGGATCAAATAAAATCAAAAACATTAAGTTCCTTCAAACTCTCATTTTCAAAAATTTCATAATTTAATTTACATGATTTAATTTTTCATTTCTTTGATCATATGATGTTTGTTTCCATTCCTAACATGTATTTCAACTTAATTTAATTAAATCATAACATATGATTCATATATAAAAATTAGGGTTCATAACTCATACTTTAATCCACAAATTTTCATAATTTAAGGAATTAAAACCATAGAGCATGTTAATTATACATAATAAGCATAATTAAATCAATAAACATAACAAAAATTAACAAATCAACCTTAAATTGATCATCAAATTTTTCGAAAGCCATAAGGATATAAAACATCATATTCTTCAATTTAAATCATGAAAACTTTGCTTAAATAAAGTAATTACCTTACTTGAAGTGATTTTCCACCAATTTTCCACTTAAATATGTATTAAATGTGAAAATAAAAATTTAGTGTGTGCTTGTGTGTGTGTGTGCCGAAAATGTGATGACAAATAAGGTAGAAGATGATCTTATGTTGTTTATAAAATTCTAGAATGTTTATTTACATTTCATGTACATTTTATATGCATTTCATTAAAATTTGACACAAATTTCCATAAATTATAAATATACCTCCAAAATTACTAATGTTATACCTTAATATACTTTAATATATAAAACCATATTTCTAATAAATATTAAAATTCAAAGAAATTTATTTCCATGATTGAAATTAAATGCATATAACATAAATTAAATTCTTTCATATGTTAAAATTCAAATAAGTATACTCATACTTCTTAAATTTCAAAAATCATACAAAATAATTATTTTATCACTAAATAATACTCCCTCCGTCCCGTTAAAGTAAAATAAATTTATTCAAGTCATTTGATATAATTATTTCCTAAAATGGAATGCTTGAACAATAATTCATCTCATTTTGTAAGAAAATTTCCATACAAAAATATTTAATGCATTTCATAGCAAAATTTCTATTTAATAAAATTTTCACTCAAACACACATTAATAATCATATTATTCTCATTTTATCATAATAAAACTCATTTCTAAATATTCTCTATGTTTTCTGATCTCATATTCCTCAATTAAGAAATAATCGAATTTCTATCGATAAATAATCTATTATACACCTCTTTATAAATTCTTATGAATTAAATAACTTTTAAGCCCCTAATTATACTTAATTAGGCTTTAATTAATACTAAAAGATTTTCGGGTTACTACAGTGAAGTTGTTATCAGACGTAAAGAGTTGGTTATCCGATCAGTTTCAAATGAAAGACTTAGGAGATGCAGCGTACATTCTTGGGATCAAGGTTTACCTAGATCGAAAGAGGAAAATGTTGAGCTTATCTCAGGCGTCTTACATTGATATTTTGATTACTCGTTTTAGCATGCAAACCGCCAAGAAGGGATTGCTACCTTCCAGGCATGGTGTTCCTTTATCTAAAGAGTAGTCACCTATGACTGCAAATGAGATAGAGAAAATGAGACAAGTTCCTTACGCTTCCGCCGTAGGAAGTCCCATGTATGCAATGCTATGTATGAGACCCGATATCTGCTATGCGGTAGGCATAGTAGCTAGATATCAGTCTAACCCTGGACAAGCTCATTGGATTGCGGTAAAGCATATACTCAAGTACCTGAAAAGGACTCGAGATTATAGGCTAGTTTACCAAGCAGATAGTCTAATGCCTTTGGGTTATTCGGACTCGATTTCAAAGTCGACCTTGATGAGAAAAAGTCTACCTCGGGCTATGTGTTTACCTTGGGAGGAGTCGATCTGGCGGAGTGCAAAGCAGCGATGCATTGCGGACTCTACCATGGAAACCGAATATGTAGCCGCTTCGGAGGCTGCTAAAGAGGTTGTATGGTTCAAGAACTACCTCATGGATCTAGATGTGGTACCTAGTTTGCCCAAGAGTATCAAAGTTTACTGTGATAACTCAGGTGCAGTGGCAAACTCGAAGGAACCACGGACCCACAAGGCAACCAAACACATAGAGAGAAAGTACCATGTCATACGAGAAATCGCTAGACGAGGAGATCTGCTGATTGAAAAGATCGGTACTGCGGATAACCTAGCTGACCCATTCACGAAAAGCCCACCGCAAAAAGTCTACGAAGAGCATATTCGAGGACTTAGATTGCGCAAGATGGCACCCACTTAGAAAGGACACTTTTGTATAAGTGGGAGAAGCAAAGTGATGGTGTTGTTTGTAATAGCTAGTAGAGAGACACATTGTATACTAAAAGTTTTGCTTTAGTATAAGTGGGAGATTGTTGGATTTGTATACTGGAAGCTATTTTGGTTGAGCTTGTATACAATGTTTCATGTTAACACTATTACAATCTCCTATCTGAATAGTTTACTTGATTGCATATGTATGTCCATTTCTCTCATATATAATTTAGATCATACAATGTGTTGTAGATCACAAAAGTCTGTATGATTGGTCAAGCTTAATGAGATATAAAAAGTATCACAACTGAGATAACTTGAGGACGAGTTGTCGGTATAGGCCGCGGTATAGATAAAAAGTGTCTTGACTTAGTTACTTGTCTATGCTGGTACGTCTCTGACATATTGATGGATCAAAGTGAGATGAGTTTTTCTATCTGACCATCGTGAAGAACCTAGATCTCGGTGACTTTACGTTGATCTAAACCTCGATAAGGTATTAGGTGAGTATGAGTTGCTGACTATCACTTTGACTTGTTATGGGTGAGGGTTACATGAGATAACCCAAGATTCTCCGTATCTTGGGTGGTGACAGTGCTTGTATGTCATGCTAGTTACCTGTATTGAGTCACCGTATCCGTTGAGGATGATGAGGTCCCCTTAAGGAGCTCAAAATGTTAATTGTACTAAACCCTGCAGGTTGAGTTATCTCAAGTACAATAATAAGGTTGAGTGGTACTACTTAAGGAATTAAAGTAATAAATTATTTTAAGCAGTCAGAACGCTGTAAATAATTAATGGACGTACGATATCTTAAATTCGGGGATTCGTTAAGTCTACATACGAGCCCGACTCAACTTCGGCATATTGAGATTTTTGAAAACTTTCAAGAAGGAAGGAAGAAGAATTTTCATAGCATTAGCCATAGATTGTCCTCACTCGGCATTGGAGTTTAGGCAATCGGGATACAGTCCAGAAGATCAAAGCACGAGTATTGATCCAATTCATTCCTGTCAAATTCATAGGTAAACACGAGAAAACACCAACGTGTTGCAATTAATTATATAGGTGCATACTAGGTATATAATCAATGTATGGTGAATTAAACATCCAAGATAGATCCTCGGGAGAGGGTTAAAATCAAATTTTCCTACACTTTCTTGAGGTGCGTACTAAAGACTGTGCATCTTTGTCCATTTTGCGTTCCTCCGTTACTAAATCCTCTTGTAATGAATCTGAGTATAACTCTTTTCATAAAGGACTACTCCATAACGGAAGTTATCAAAAGACTTGGGCAAAGTGTTGAGGAATATATCGATTCTGACTATGTCATCAATATATCCTCCAACCAACTCGAGCTCTCCGAAGAGATTGATTATTTGCTCTACATGGTCATGCACTGAATCGCCTTCCATCATTAAACTTGACATAATTAATTTTGTCAAATTATGACCAACGATTTTGTCCGACTCCCCATACGATTTCATGAGATTTAGCCATTTAGTGGCTGCATCATCCACTCTTGATGCTTGAGTTGCAAGGACTCGCACATGGTGACCAAAAGAATGCAATTTGCCATTCTATTTGATTTGTCCCATTTCTCGTGCTCCTGCGCTCCTCATCGATGAGATGAATCGCCTAGGGGTTTGGACGGTGGTGTAAGCAATCTGAGATAAATTCTCTTGCGAGAAGAACAATCTCAATGTTTCGTTTCCACTCGATAAAATTTGGATCGGATAGAGGATTTTGTGCGAGCATATTGATAATCAGCGTAAGAGACATATCTGAAAAGTAATGTAAACACATAAGCATACGATCGCACATAATTCGTAACAATAATATTGTATCCTTTTGATAAAACAATTTTAATGAAACCTCCAATCGCCCAAGGAATCCCACATGCAAGCCACGCGTGTGGACATTTACACATGAACCCCTCGACCAGACTAAAATATACCTTTTAGTCGTTTAACTTCAATCCATGTCAACTTATCCTTATGACAAATGAAATTAATGATTGGACCTTACTAGACCACATCACTATCGCAAGAAAGGACTTCGCGGGAAGTTATACTTGAGGTGATGCCTAAGCAATGACCACAATTTTGACAGCAGAAAATGAATTCTTAGAATTGTCATACTCACTCGGATCATACCGCTTCCAATTCAAATTCCTTTATCATCTCATTTTAAATCTATCTCTAGAGAACTTATGAAAATTGCATATGCAAACCACGCGTGTGGATGTTTACACATGAAACTCCCACTTCTCAATAGATTAAAATATTTTATTTAGAAATCTCATCTAACAAACTTATGATAAACAGTGCAAGCAAGTCACGCGTGTGGACGTTTACTTATAGTGTGTACCACTTTGTTTAGAGATCAAAAGGTAAAGGTCTTTACATCTTTAATTTAAAAAATTAATATGTCGTGTTTTTGCTTAGTCTTTTGTTTCAAAAGGTTTGTCCATGCAGATCACGTAATCCTAGCATGCTTTCTATAGAACTCAACATATAAAACATGCTCCAAGAATTCTAAAATATGCTTCAAAATGCAATAAACCTAGCACGCTTGCTATACGCATCCAATCACGAAAATATATTACATGTTTATCTACGTAATTAAACATACATAGCATGCTTCCGCATAATTTAAAACATCCACGACATGCTTTGAACGATAAAATAAAATAAATTGCTCATCGTATCGCCCAATTTATTACATAAATTTGCAAAGTAAAGATCTTCAAAATCGAAGCGAAGATGCCTCACTTGTCAAAATTGGATTTGGGCAAAAATTTAAAACGGGCGGACCGAGCATCGGACTCGCAAAAATCAACTCGTGCGCCGCGGGCGGCCCAAGATGGGTACACGGTGAGCATCCATCGCACATGCCCGAAGATCGTCACCCTCCTATCGAGAAGATGCCTCACCGGCTTTGACTCGCATGCCCCATCGCATGCGTTCATCCATTCACACCGTCGCCCGTCGACCATCCCTCGTGTTCCATCCGACAGCATCAGCCGAGAAGCTGCTGCCGAGGACGCTCAGGCGCTGCCGAGCGATGCGCACCTGCACGCTGTTGAGGTCTGCTGAGAAGCTGCTGCCGAGGATGCCTAGGTGCTGTCGAGCGATGCACGCCCGCCCGCTGCTGAGGTTTGTCGAGAAGCCTGCACGCGACTCGCGCGCTACGCACGATGGGCACCCGTGCGTCGAGCTCGCGTTGCTTTCGACGTATCCCAGCACCCCGCTTAGACTTCCTAAGATGCGCGCTGGTGCTACCGAGAAAACCCACGCGTCCCGTCGGTCCGCCTGCCCTGTTCGCCCACACGTCCGGCACGATCGTGCGCCTTGTCGCATGATGTGCTGCCGGCATGCCTCCTGTCACACCGTGCGACGAGACTCCATTGTTAGTCTTGTTCTTCTTCGTCTTCATTCTTCTTTTTACAGATTTGATTTACAAAAAAAACCCTAATCTAACCACGAATTTTCTCGTTGTGAAAAACGAAATCCGACAAAAAATAAAAAATAAAAACGAGCCACGATGAACGACAGATCCATAATTAATTAATTGTGCATAACGTGAATTAATCCAACAGAGCTAAGATATCGATCCTCGGCTCGATACCATTTGTAGGAAATCGATTTAACCTCTCCTCGATGATCTATCTTGATGTTTAATTCATCATACATTGATTATATACCTAGCATGCACCTATATAATTAATTGCAACACTTTGGTGTTTTCTTGTGTTCACCTGTGAATTTTCGGACAAAGAATAGGATCCAGACTCGTGCTTTGATCTTCTGGACTTTATCCCGTTCGCCAAAACTCCAATGCTAAGTGAGAGCAACCTATGGAGAGTACTGCAAAAAATAGCCTTCTTCCTCACACTTGAAAATCTTGAAAATCACAATATGCACACTATACACTGATTTTCTCTCACCTTATATTTATAATGTAACCCTAGAATCCTATTAGGATAAGATCTCTGCATATCTAATAAATATAATAATATCTTTTCAGATAGAGAGGATCATAACAGAGTTCCAGTGGGACTCTACATGAGGTGGACGATTTTTAGTGCAGCTCCAGGCCTTGATGGGTCAGCCTAGGGATCAAATGCAAGGAATAAATATAAGCCTCAAATAAATTAATTATCTTATGTTCTGCCCAGAACATAAATTAATTCATAAACATTTATTATGCCACTAGAGAATAAATGTTGACTTACCCCTTTATTTCCGAAGTTGAGTCGGGCTTGCACTTAGACTTCACGAATCCCCGTATTTAAGATATTACACATCCATTAATTATTTACAGCCTTCTGACTGTTTAAAATAATTAATCTCTTTAATTCCTTAAGTAGTACCACTCAACCTTATTATTGTACTTGAGATAACTCAACCTACAGGGTTTAGTACAATAAACCTTTTGAGCTCCTTAAGAGGACGTCATCATCCTAAATGGATACGGTGACTCGATACACGTAACTAGCATGACATACAAGCACTGCCATCACCCAAGATGCAGAGAATATTGGGTTATCTCATGTAATCCTCACCCATAACAAGTCAAAGTGGTGGTCAACAACTCATACTCACCTAAAACCTTATCGAGGTTTAGATCAACGTAAAGTCACCAAGATCTAGGTTCTTCACGACGGTCAGATAGTAGAACTCATCTCACTGTGATCCATCAATACGTTAGAGACGTAACAGTATAGATAAGCAACCAAGCCAAGTCACATCTTATCTATACCACAGCCTATACCGACAACTCGTTCTCATGTTGTCTCAGCTGTGATCCTTTTTATATCTCATTAAGCTTGACCAATCATACAGACTTATGTGATCTTCTACACACTGTATGATCTAACTTATGTATGAGATAAAGGGACATACATATGCAATCAAGTAAACAATTCAGATAGGAGATTATAATAGTGGTAGCAGGAATCATTGTATACAAGCTCAACCAAAACTGTTTCCAGTATAAAAATCCAACAACATCAATCTAAATAGGATCCAAAGACTGGCTAAGAATGAAGCATTAGGAGATTTTACGGTTACTCCATTCCCAGTCTGTGAATCTTGTATAGAGGGTAAGATGTCGACCATGGCGAAGGGATATAGAGACAAATATGTGTTAGAATTAGTTCACTCTGATCTGTGTGGACCGATGTCTACACAAGCTCGTGGAAGGTATGAGTATTTTATCACTTTCATTGACGATTACTCTAGGTACGGATATGTTTACCTGTTTCACCGTAAGTCTGAATGCTTTGAGAAATTCAAAGAGTTTAAGGTGGAAGTGGAGATGAAACTAGGTAAAAGTATCAAGCCATTGCGGTCTGATCGCGGTGGCGAATAACTCAGCAACGAATTTACAGAGTACCTGGTGCAGTGTGGGATTACGTCCCAGCTAACTACATCGGGCACACCGCGGCAAAATAATGTGTCAGAATAAAGAAATATGACACTCTTAGAGATGGTTAGATCAATGATGAGTTTGCTTGTTTTGTTCTAGGGGTATGCCTTAGAAATATCGACGTATTTGCTCGATCTAGTATCGTCCAAGTCAGTCGATTAGACCCCTTTCGAGTTATGGTTTGGACGTAAACCTAGTTTGAGCCATATAAGGATATGGGGTAGTCCAGCACATATGCTGAACAACCAGGCTGGTAAGTTGGAGGCTAGATCTGACGTACGACTGTTTGTAGGATATCCTAGAGCAACGAAAGGTGGTTATTTCTATAGTCCTAAGGATCAGAAGTGCATTATTAGAACTAATGCTCGATTATTGGAGGATGACTACATGAAAAACCATAAATCCAAAGTTGAAATCATTCTTAAAGAAGTCGAAGATGATCGTATTCCACCACGGATTCCGTCAAATGTACAAGATATCACATCTAGTGGAAGGGATCGACACCAGATACTTTAAGAGATTAAAGTGAGTCGAGTTTAACCAAGGAGACCGGCTGTACAAGTGGCGCCTACCCAGAAAGTTATGCTAGAATAGGCACCACAAGTTACTGCATCCACCGTTGCTATTGTGCCAGTAGCCCCTCGTCGTAGTGGGAGGGTTGTGCGATAACCCAATCGATATATGTTTATGGGTGAATCTTCGAATTTAGTCCCAGTAGGCGAACAGACTATAATCAAACCATGGACATACATCAATGCCATACAAGATATAGATACGGGAGAATGGCACCCAACTATGGACTTAGAGATTGAGTCCATAATCTCTAGGGATGTATGCAAGAAAACACATCTACCAGATGACAAGAAAGCCATAGGAAGTAAGTGGGTATACAAAAGGAAGAGAGATTCTGATGGAGAGGTTTTGGCTTTTAAAGCTAGGCTTTTGACAAAAGGGTACACTCAAATTGAGGGAATCGATTATGATTATACTTTTCGCCTATAGTAATGCTCAAGTCCATCAGAATTCTTCTGGCCATAGCAACTCACTTAAACCTTGAGGTTTAGCAAATAGATGTGAAAATTGTTTTCTTAAATTATTACCTTGAGGAAGGTAGAGACATCTATATGCAGCAACCTGAAGGTTATGTGAAGAAAGGTGAGGAGCATCTAGTGTGGAAGCTTAAGAAGTCCATTTATGACCTTAAGCAAGATTCCCTATCATGGAACTTACTCTTTGACGAGGTGGTAAAGACCTATGGTTTTACCTAATTTCCTAGTGAGGGCTGCGTGTGTAGTTTAGATGTCAACTATGACGTGGTATTTCTTGCACTTTACGTAGATGATATTGTAATACCCCGCATTCCTTTAGCAGAGATTAACTCCTAATTAAGAGCTTATGATAAGGGCATTGCATCCTTAAGAAAGAGTTGTTTAAGCTAGAAGCTTTTATGTTAAGCTTCGCGTCGACAAAAAATAGAATTTGAGATTTATTCGAGATCGATTCGAGATAGAACCTAAGATAAGATTCTTAGGTCTTGTTTAGAATAAGAAGACATAGATTTCGAGAGTCTTGAGATGATAGATACATGCTCAACGAAGTCTTGATTTTATAAAACAGAGAAATTCAAATCTTTATTTTTGTGATATCGGCATTTGCCGATTAAACCTAATCGTCGGGTGAATGTCTAAAATGGTTTTTGAAGCCAAAAATGTTTTTATAATCAAAGTTTGATGTTTATAATATGTTATTTGAGTTTAAAAGAGAATTTCAAGCAATGAGCATTTTATTTGAAATTGAGTTTTGAAAACGGAACGGTATGGATTAATAGCATGTAATCGTAACATTAGTATTAATTTCTAGAACAAGGAAGAATTTTCTAGAAAAATGATTATTCACTATCATTAAAGAAAATGAAAAATGGAAAAAGAGAAAGAATTTTCTAGATTGTGGTGAATAATCACCTTTAATAAAAAAATGTAAAATAAAATGGAAATTTGTAATTAATGACATTAAATACATACAAAGACTTTGGAAGCTACTATTCATCACCATTTTCTCTACCAAAACTCACGTCCAAAACACACACTACACACACTAAAATTATTGATTTCAAGCTCCAAATTCTAAGGATCCAACCATTAAATTTTCGATCCGTCTTCGAATCAAGGTATATCTCAACCTCTAGAACACATCTATGGTTTGAAAAATTTAAAATCATGAACTTATGACCATGTTGTAATTTTCGGTCATTATGGAATAATTATGAAGGATGTGTTTTGTTTGATTATTTCTTGATAATATGTTAGATTCGTCGCCGATAATTTGTTTAACGTTGAAACTTTGAGCATATGTTCATTCTTTGAATTCTTGTGATTTTCGAAAATTATGGAAGCTATGATCTTGAATTTATGATTTTGATAAGCTAATTTAGCTTCATATATGTATTGTGGGATTGATATAAACATGTTTTGAACAAGAAAAACGATTAATATCGAATCTATGCAAAAACCCTAAGTTGGCCGAAACCTTGAGTCCATGTAAGATTGGATTGTTGATTTTATTTGATCTATTTGAGTTCATAATTGAATTCTATGATATGAATAAATCTTAAAATGATTTATTCGAATTTTTCGGCTGACGTATTCGAAAACTAAAAAAAAAAATTAGTTTGACGTCAAGTTTGAGTTTTCAATGCTAAAGCTTTGGTCTTTGTGTTTTGATGATGGATTGATGATATCTAATAATAGTTGAGCATGTATAGAGGTTCGTTGGTATTAGATGACATCTCGTGTGATTTTGACGCTTGACATAGGTTATGTCTTAAGGGGCGTTGGGTTTTTGGCTAAGATGAGATGGTTTAAGCTTGTTGTCGAGTTTTCTATGCTCATTTAGACATATGGTGAAAATTTGGTGGAGTTGGGAATAAGTTTGGTTGATTTGGTATTGAAATGGCGATGCGCTTTATAAACGTTACTCTGCCGAAAATTCGTTAGAATTTGTTTGTATAAGATGTTAAAGGATGCAATGACCCTAGTATTATCGACCATAGTGTCATGATATCGAGAAGATATAGTCGTATCGAAGACTAAAATAAGTTATGTTCTTGTTTGATTCTTGGTAGGCTTTAACGCCGATCTATATTGATTGAAGGACTAAGAAGAAAAAGAAGAAGAAATGAATGAAAGATAAAAGTACAGTCGTCAAGTGACTGTCGTCAGGTGGGTATAAGTATTTTCTATAATGATATGCTTATGCTTTTACCTACTTTCAAATGATATGATATGCTTATGCTATTGCATATTTTCCAAATGATATGAAATGCATTTATGTGCAAAGTCTCAAAGTTAAATGACTTGCCTATTTTAAGCATGAGCATGAGCACAATGTATTTACCTATCCACGAAAAAAAAGAAAAAAGAAATGACCGACGTCGGGTATGACCGTAGCTGGTACCCATCGGGTCCAACACGGGTATGTTATGTTAAGGTGTTTGAGAAGGAGGCCTACTTCTCAACACAAAGAAAGTACGTGGCTATGGGAAGGAAAAGATATCGGCCGACATGAGAACATGTATATGCATATTTTATGATGATGCTATGAAATGAAAGCAAGTAAGTAAATGTTTATGTTTATTTTAATGCATGCACAGGTTATTTCACTAAAATCCCTGTGTATTGCAATGTTATGGCAAGTCATTGATATAGCTTTAAGAGCAATGTTTTATGTTTTCAGCGTATACCCACTGAGTGCATTTTTGTACTCACGCCCTGCATGTATTTCTAAACGTGCAGGTTGAGCTCGAGAGGATGCTGGAATCTAATGTTGTTCAAAGGAGCTTCTCTAAATGTCCTGACTTATAAAGATAATATTCACTTGTCAATGTTGTTCATTTAAGGTTATCACGTTATTTTCCCAGAGTTTTATGTCATCATACATAATTCTCAGCCATACTTTTTGTTGCCGAACTTTGGCCTTCACCTGCTGATATATTTTGTCATGCCGAATTGATCGATCAAATTTTGATAATGTTCTTTGGGTTTGTTGATATGATCTTGGCATTTTTGTCACGCTGCTGACTTGCTTATAAGAACATGAATTCATTGAAATGTCTTTGCGATCAAGGATTTACTTGAGAGTTCAGAAATGTTTTTGTTAGACCCAATAAGGTTTATATCAAGTCTTTGAAAACATTGTTAACCTATGCTTTGAAACGTCAATAAATTTTCCATGTTGTAAAAGTATGTTTGAAAATGTACATTCTTAATATTGGTCATTCTTTTGTAATTAATTATTCTCAGACGTTATTCTTCTTTATTTGATCCATTATTATGGTTCGAGAACCTAGAATCAATTTTTGTCAAATTCCATTCTATTTCTTTAAACCATAAACATTTGAGTTCTTCATGATGAAAGTTGAAGTCAAATATTGTTTGACATGTCTCATTGGTATCATAATTTCCTTCTTAACCCACGTCACAGCTTAAGTCACAGCCTAATTACTTGATTAAGTGGTCGGGCTGTGACAGAATGGTATTATAGCAATTTTGAATTCTGAACATGTGAGCCTTTGTCAACTTGTGCGGTTTGTGCACAGTTTTGAAGTCTGAACTTGTAAATCCTTGTGAACTTTTGCACATATGAGTATAGTTTTGAATTCTGAACATGTAAATCCTTGTGCAGCTTGTGCGCTGTTTCGAATTCTAAATTCATGAATCTTTGTGAGTCATGTGCAGTTTATGCACTTTGAACATATGAATTCTTTTGAGCTGACCCTGTTTGAGAATTTAAGTTTATGGAGTCATTTGTTCGATTCTATTTTGAGAATCTGAGTTTACGGAATCAGTTGTTTGATTCTATTTGAGAAATGAGATAAAGAGTCAGTTGTTCTTAAGAGAAGCTCAGCATTCCGATTCCATCTTCTCTAGCTCACCAGGTATGAGCTTATGCTTATGATTATGATGATTATGATTATCATAGTTGAAGATTGAGTATGTGCTTTATTTGTATGAATTGAGTTGATGTTGAATATATGCTTTATTGAATGAATTACTATACGAAAATGTATGCTTGAAATGAGCTAATGCTTTATGAGCTGAAATTGAAAAGAAATCATGAGAAGAGACGACAGAGCAACATGAAGCGTTCGAGCATTCTTTTATCTAGGATGGCAAGGACCATCCGGAAAGCTTGGACTTGGAAGAGAACGACTCATTTGTCGTCATTTCATTTATCATTATCTCGTTTACCTTTATCAGTAAAGATTAGGTGAATAGCTTACCTAGAACGAATTTCTCGCTCAATTCCATCGTTTGTGGAGGAAGGTATATGAGCACGGTGATGAACGATGCACAAGCAAAGAAGTAATCAAAGATAAAGAAGGAATAAGAGACCGACGATCACCCTCGCGATCGTTAGCCAGATCGTGAATTCATTTCAGAAGTTTCTGCACTAAAAACTAGCGATCTCCTTAGCGATTGCTAGCATGGCATGAAAATCTTTCAAAAGTTTATGCCTCAGTAACTAGCGACCGACCTCACGATTTCTAATCCGCCGCTAAGTATCACGATTTGATGAGAATTAGGATTTCGACCGTCAACTATAAATACCTTGTATCATCCATTGGCACGTAACTCTCGCTTTTCGAAAAAAAATTACAGACTCTTAACTATCATTAGTTCTTATTATTATGTACACTTGAATTCCCTATTTGTTCTTTTTCCTCTATGGCCGACTTTATCTCAGTTATTCATCAACTCTAGTTGGCTGGTAACTTTTCAGTTACACCTAATGATTAAGAAAATGTTGAACCCATTAATGATGATTCTATTACTCCTGGTATGATGCTAATACCCATGCTCTAAAATAAAGTTTTCATTTCCAGATATTCAGCTAGCTAGCCTGAGTATGATGTATATTCTATACAGTTTGATCATTTTATCCCAACATTAAGATGTTTTCTATTGACCTAGATTTGTATGGTCAATCTTTCCTATCTCTTGAGATTCCTATACAGATTCAGTCTATTCAATTTTCTCATGTTTTTGAAATTTCTCATTTGAGATTTGAGAAGAGACTCAAGCTAATTTATTGGGATTCTAGATGTCTTAAGATATTTTATGTCTAAACCCGAGTTTTGCTAGTTGTTGGCACAACATAGCTACAATCCCTAGATATCACTCAAATATTTTGTGACCGATTACGCATCCTTACCCCGAGTCATTCTTTTGTATTCAATTCCCAATTGTGCTATCGATATGCTATCTCCGAGATCGAAAGATTGCAGAGATGACAGACTCCTATGAAGCCGTTGATGGCAGTAAGGACAGAAATGCAAAGACGTAAGAAAAGAATGATGACGATGACAGTCTATCGTGAACATATGGATATATATATATATATAGGTGATGTCAATAGATATTTTTTATAATGCGATAGCATGCTTGAGAAGCCGTACGACATAAGTTTTTCCCGAAATGCCAAATTATCTATATGCCTGACAACCCCATATTGCAATGTTTCCCTGCTTTGTAAAAAGTCTTCAAAGAAGCAAATTTTCTCCCCTTGATATATATGATCATTTTGATATCCAACTGTGTTATTTCATATCATAACCTTGGGATAAACAATTGTGAAGATCCTTGAAACATAAGTCTGTTTGTTGAATGAGAACATTTTTCCCGTTTTTGGTAAATGAAACATGCTGCATTTTGGCATTTGTTTGCAAATACAGTATGCCACCCAGAAAAAGAAATATTTATCTTAAAGAGGGGGAACAAAAAAGTGTAAATTTTTCTTAAGCTTTATCTATACCTTATTGTGCTCTTTTGCGTTAGAATCCCCATTTTTTTTTCAATGAAGCTGATCAAATACCCAGCTAATGATGCGGATGGGTTTGCTCGATAAAGTGAGTTCTCAAGTTTTGGAGTATTTTGATCGAAAGCATTTCAAATGTATATCGTTTCAGTTATGAGGGTTTGTAAATTTCTGATGGGAATTACCTCAGAAAGTCCTTTCTCTTAAAATCTCTATCATGTATAAAGCTGATAAGTTAGCTCGGATATACGTACATCTCATTATGAACGAGGTTTTAACAAGAGATGAGTAAAAGATTGAAATTTCATACAACGACAACTACCAAGCGACGATTGATATGATGCCCTATGAAGCCTCTATGGCAGAAAACGTAGATCGCCGCTCTTATAAGACGCGCGATTGGAGAAAAAAAAGTAATTGGACCGAAGCGATTGAAGAAAAGGTCGTAATCGTACGATAATTCAAGAAAAGAATCCAAGAAGCTCAAGATCGTTGGAAGTTCTATGAAGATACAAGACGAACGGAGCTAAGCTTCGAGATTGGAGATAAAATATTCATGAAAGTATATTCTTCCAAAGACATACATCGCTTTGGAATCAAAAGAAAAGCTCAAACCAAGATTTATTCGGCCATACGAGATTTAAGAAAAGATTGGGCCGCCCCTACAGATTAACGATGCCTTCAAGTTTCGACAATATTTACGATGTTTTCCGTATGTCGCAGTTATGAAAAAATGTCTTAATCCAAAACACATTGTACATCAATAGAACGTTGTTCCTGAACAAGATTTAAGCTATGAAGAGAAACAGAAATGCATCTTAGATCGAAAAGAACGACAACTAAGGAATAAAATATTTCCTTCAGTAAAGTTCGATGAAAGTATCATGGTTTAGAAGAAGCGACATGAGAGCCAAAAGATCAGATGAGAAAGAAGTACCTCTGCAAAAAGGTACTAAATTTCGGGACGAATTTTTTTTTTAAGGGGGTGGGAATGTAATACCCCGCATTCCTGTAGCAGAGATTAGCTCCTAATTAAGAGGTTATGAGAAGGGCATTGCATCCTTAAGAAAGAGTGGTTTAAGCTAGAAGCTTTTATGTTAAGCTTCGCGTCGACAAAAAATAGAATTTG
Source organism: Salvia rosmarinus (assembly GCA_036937905.1). NCBI lineage: Eukaryota > Viridiplantae > Streptophyta > Magnoliopsida > Lamiales > Lamiaceae > Salvia > Salvia rosmarinus. The sequence goes on along the minus strand of CM072821.1, from coordinate 53,369,131 downwards.
AGATTTATTCGAGATCGATTCGAGATAGAACCTAAGATAAGATTCTTAGGTCTTGTCTAGAATAAGAAGACCTAGATTTTGAGAGTCTTTATATGATAGATACATGCTCAACGAAGTCTTGATTTTATAAAACGGAGAAATTCAAATCTTTGTTTTTGTGATATCGGTATTTGCCGATTAAACCCTAATCGTCGGCTGAATGTCTAAAATGGTTTTGAAGTCAAAAATATTTTTATAATCAAATTTTGATGTTTATAATATTTTATTTGAGTTTAAAAGAGAATTTCAAGCAATGAGCATTTTATTTGAAATTTAGTTTTGAAAACGGAATGGTATGGATTAATAGCATGTAATCGTAACATTAGTATTAATTTCTAGAACAAGGAAGAATTTTCTAGAAAAATGATTATTCACTATCATTAAAGAAAATGAAAAATGGAAAAAGAGAAAGAATTTTCTAGATTGTGGTGAATAATCACCTTTAATAAAAAAATGTTAAATAAAATGGAAATTTTTAATTAATGACATTAAATACATACAAAGACTTTGGAAGCTACTATTCATCACCATTTTCTCTCCCAAAACTCACGTCCAAAACACACACTAAAATTCTTGATTTCAAGCTCCAAATTCTAAGGATCCAACCGTTAAATTTTCGATCCGTCTTCGAATCAAGGTATATCTCAACCTCTAGAACACATCTATGGTTTGAAAATTTTAAAATCATGAACTTATGACCATGTTGTAATTTTCGATCATTATGGAATAATTATGAAGGATGTGTTTTGTTTGATTATTTCTTGATAATATGTTAGATTCGTCGCCGATAAGTTGTTTAAAGTTGAAACTTTGAGCATATGTTCATTCTTTGAATTCTTGTGATTTTCGAAAATTATGGAAGCTATGATCTTAAATTTATGATTTTCATATGCTGATTTAGCTTCATATATGTATTGTGGGATTGATATAAACTTGTTTTGAACAAGAAAAACGATTAATATCGAATCTATGCAAAAACTTTAAGTTGGCCGAAACCTTGAGTCCATTTAACATTGGATTGTTGATTTTATTTGATCAATTTGAGTTCATATTTGAATTCTATGATATGAATAAAGCTTAAAATGATTTATTTTAATTTTTCGGCCGACGTATTCGAAAAATAAAAAAAAAATAGTTTGACGTCAAGTTTGAGTTTTCAATGCTAAAGCTTTGGTCTTTGTGTTTTGATGATGGATTGATGATATCTAATAATAGTTGAGCATGTATAGAGGTTCGTTGGTATTAGATGACGTCTCGTGTGATTTTTGACGTCGGACATATGCTATGTCTTAAGAGGACGTTGGGTTTTTGGCTAAGATGAGATGGTTTAAGCTTGTTGTCGAGTTTTCTATGCTCATTTAGACATATGGTGATAATTTGGTGGAGTTGGGAATAAGTTTGGTTGATTTGGTATTGAAATGGCGATGCGTTTTATAAACGTTACTCAGCCGAAAATTCGTTAGAATTTGTTTGTATAAGATGTTAAAGGATGCAATGACCCAAGTATTATCGACCATAGTGTCTTGATATCGAGATGATATAATCGTATCGAAGACTAAAATAAGTTATGTTCTTGTTTGATTCTTGGTAGGCTTTAACACCGATCTATATTGATTGAAGGACTAAGAAGAAAAAGAAGAAGAAATGAATGAAAGATAAAATTATAGTCGTCAAGTGACTGTCGTCAGGTGGGTATAAGTATTTTCTATGATGATATGCTTATGCTTTTACCTACTTTCAAATGATATGATATGCTTATGCTATTGCATATTTTCCAAATGATATGAAATGCATTTATGTGCAAAGTTTCAAAGTTAAATGACTTGTCTGTTTTAAGCATGAGCATGAGTACAATGCATTTACCTATCCACGAAAAAAAGAAAGAAAGAAATGACCGACGTCGGGTATGACAGTAGCTGGTACCCATCGGGTCAATACGGGTATGTTATGTTAAGGTGTTTGAGAAGGAGGCCTACTTCTCAACACAAAGAAAGTACGTGGATATGGGAAGGAAAAGATATCGGCCGACCTGAGAACATGCATATGCATATTTTATGATGATGCTATGAAATGAAAGCAAGTAAGTAAATGTTTATGTTTATTTTAATGCATGCACAGGTTATTTCACTAAACTCCCTGTGTATTGCAATGTTATGGCAAGTCATTGATATAGCTTTAAGAGCAATATTTTATGTTTTCGGCGTATACCCACTGAGTGCATTTTTATACTCACGCCCTGCATGTATTTCTAAACGTGCAGGTTGAGCTCGAGAGGATACTGGAATCGAATGCTGTGCAAAGGAGCTTCTCTAAATGTCCTGACTTATAAAGATAATATTCACTTGTCAATGTTGTGTAGGGAAAACTGATTTTAACCCTCTCCCGAGGATCTATCTTGGATTTTTAATTCACCATACATTTATTATATGCCTAGCATGCACCTATATAATTAATTGCAACACGTAGGAGTTTTCTCGTGTTTACCTGCGAATCTGTCGGGGATGAATAGATCGAGACTCGTGCTTTGATCTTCTGGACTGTATCCCGTTTGCATAAACTCCAATGTCGAGTGAGGACAATCTATGGAAAATGCTATAGAAAATCGTCTCTACTTCCTCACACAAATTTCGAAAATTCTCACTATATCCAAATAGTAATTCTCGAAAATATGGTTAAGGATTAGCCTTGATTTTCTCTCTCATCTTATATTTATAATGCAACCCTAAACCCTATCAAGATAGGATTTATGCATATCTAATAAATATAATCTTATCCTTTAGGATAGAGAGAATCAAGTTAGAGTCCCAGTGGGACTCTACATAGAGGGGGACGAAATTCAACTTAGCAACAGGCCTGGATGGGCCAGCCCAGGGATCAAATGCAAGGAATAAAGATGGGCCTCAAATAAATTAATTATCTTATGTTCAGCCCAGAACATAAATTAATTCATAAACATTTATTCATGCCACTAGAGAATAAATGTTGACTTACCCCTTTATTTCCGAAGGTGAGTCGGGCTTGCACTTAGACTTTACGAATCCCCGTATTTATGATATCGTACGCCCATTAATTATTTACAGCGTTCTGACTGCTTAAAATAATCAATATCTTTAATTCCTTAAGTAGTACCACTCAACCTTATTTTTGTACTTGAGATAACTCAACCTGCAGGGTTTAGTACAATAAACCTTTTGAGCTCCTTAAGGGGACGTCATCATCCTAAACGGATACGGTGACTCGACACAGGTAACTAGCATGACATACAAGCACTGCCACCACCCAAGATGCAGTGAATCTTGGGTTATCTCATTTAACCCTCACCCATAGCAAGTCAAAGTGATGGTCAGCAACTCATACTCACCTAATACCTTATCGAGATTTAGATCTACGTAAGTCTCCGAGATCTAGGTTCTTCATGACGGTCAGATAGAAGAACTCATATCACTGTGATCCATCAATACGTCGAGACGCATCAAGATAGACAAGCAACCAAGTCAAGTCACTTCTTATCTACACCGCAGCTATACCGACAACTCGTCCTCAAGTTGTCTCACCAGATACTTTTTATATCTCATTAAGCTTGACCAATCATACAGACTTCTGTGATCTACAACACACTGTATGATCTAACTTATATATGAGATAAAAGGATATATATATGCAATCAAGTAAAAACAATTCAGATAGGAGATTGTAATAGTGGTAACAGGAAACATTGTAACAAGCTCAACAAAAACTGCTTCCAGTATACAAATCCAACAATTTCCCACTTATACTAAAGCAAAACTTTTAGTATACAATGTGTCTCTCTACTAGCTATTACAAACAACACCATCACTTTGCTACTCCCACTTATACAAAAGTTTCCTTTCTAAGTGGGTGCCATCTTGCGCAATCCAAGTCCTCGAATATGCTCTTCGTAGACTTTTTGCGGCAGGCTCTTCGTGAATGGATCAGCTAGGTTATCCGCAGATCAATCTTCTCAATCAGACATCCCCTCGCCTAACGATTTCTCGTATGACAAGGCACTTTCTCTATGTGTTTGGTTGCTTTGTGGGTCCGTGGTTCCTTCGAGTTTGCATCGCACCGAGTTATCACAAGAAACTATGATACTCTTGGGCAAACCAGTACCACATCTAGATCCATGAGGTAGTTATTGCACCATCTGACCCTCTTTAGCGCCCTCCGCATGCATGGGTCGATTATTGCTGCTCGTTTCACAGGACTAAATCAAAGATTCGACCACGAACATAAATCGCTCGGTGACGATTTAACAACACTCCCACTACGACGGGCGCCTTCGGCACAATGGCAACGGTGAGTGCAATAACTGTGGTTCTCTATCTTGCACAACTTGTTGGATATGAGCCACTTATGCGGCGGTATCTCCAAAGGAACTCGACCCACTTCAATTTCTTGAAGCATCGGTGTCGATCCTTCCACTAGACACGATATCTCGTACCTTTGGCTTAATCGGTGGTGGAATCGATCATCTTCTAATTCTTGAAGAATGATTTCATCTTTGGTTATGGTTTTATATAATCCTCTCCTAAGAATCGGGCATTAGTGCTAATAATGACCTTCCGATCATCAGACTATAGAATAACCACCTTTCGTCCTCTAGGATAGCCAATAAACAAATTGCGTTGGATCTAGCCTCAACTTGTCGACCTTCTTGTTCAGACATGTCTCGGGCGCCCATATCTTATGTGGTTTAAACTGAGGCTGCGCCCAAACCACAACTCGAAAGGGTCTTTCGATGACTTGGATGATACTAGATTTAGCAAGTATGCCGTCGTTTCTAAGGCATACCCTAGAACGAAATAGGCAATGTTGCATAACTCATCATCGATCTAACCATTTATAAAATAGTCATATTTCTTCGCTCTGACACACCATTTTGCTGTGGTGTGCCCGGTGTAGTGAGCTGGGAGGTAATCCCACACTGCACCAAATAGTCCATAAACTCGTTACTGAGGTATTCGCCACCGCGATCAGACCGTAGTGACTTGATACTCTTACCAAGCTTCGCTCCACTTCCGCCTTAAACTCTTTGAATTTCTCAAAGCATTCGAGACTTGCGGTGAAGCGGTATATGTATCCGCACTTGAGTGTCGTCGATGAAAGTGACAAAATACTGTACCCTCCACGAGCTTGTGTTGACATAGGTCCACCACAGTCGAATGGACTAGCTCTAACACTTCTTTGGCTCTATAACCCTTGGCTTTGAAGGGTGCAGTGTCGACATATTTCCTTCATACGTGATTCGCAGACGGGAACGGAGTAATCATTGATTACCCAACGCCCATTCTTAGCCATTCTTTGGATCCTATTTAGATTGATGTGACCTAATCTAAGATGCCGAGAAATGTGGTGTCATCTTGCTAAGAAAACTTTCTCTTTTAAGGTTTCAAGAAGATGCAACATAGTTATAGGTATTATGTTTGGCGTAAATAGTATAAAGCGAATTATATAAAGTGCCACCACGAGATAACTTTGTCATTCCTTATGATAGAAACACCACCTATCAAAAATAACGAATATCCATGAATAAATAGTTTGGAAACGGAAATAAGGTTCCGCCGAAACTCCGCACATATAAACGTCTTTCAAAACTAAAACTATCCTATCGAAACATAAAGTAACATCTCCGATTAACGGCCTCGACTTTCACCGCATTGCCCATGGAGACGTTTTCAGTAAGGTATCGGGTTTGGGAGTAGTGAGAACAAACATGTGTTCTTCAAATGATAAGAACATATTCCATGTTTCGCTTCCACTCGATAAAATTCGGGCGATAAAGGATTTTGTGCAAGCATGTTGATAATCGGTGTAAGAGACATATCGAAAAGTAATGTAAACACATAAGCATACGATCGCACATAATTCGTAATAATAATATTGTAACCTTTGATAAAACAATATTAATTGAAACCTCAATCGCCAAGGAATCCCACATGCAAGCCACGCGTGTGGGCGTTTACACATGAACGCCTCGACCGCACTAAAATAAACCTTTTAGTCGTTTAATTTCAATCCATGTCAACTTATCCTTATGACAAATGAAATTAATGATTGGACCTTACTAGACCACATCACTATCGCAAGAAGGGACTTCGCGGGAAGTTGTACTTGAGGTGATGTCTAAGCAATGACCACAATTTTTAACAGCAGAAAATAAATTCTTAGAATTGACATACTCACTAGGACCATACCGCTTCCAATCCAAATTCCTTTGTTCTCTCATTTTAAATCTATCTCTAGAGAACTTATGAAAAATCGCATATGCAAGCCACGCGTGTGGATGTTTACACATGAAACTCCCATTTGTCAATAGATTAAAATGTTTTATTTAGAAATCTCATCTAACAAACTTATGACAAACAGTGCAAGCAAGCCACGCGTGTGGACGTTTACTCACAGTGCGTATCACTTTGTTTAGAGATCAAAAAGTGGAGGTCTTGACATTTTAATTTAAAATTAATATGTCGGGTTACTTGCTTAGTCTTTTGTTTCAAAAGGTTTGTCCATGCGATCACGTAATTCTAGCATGCTTTTCTATAGAACTCAACATGTAAAACATGCTCGCAGAAATTCTAAAATATGCTTGAAAACGCGATAAACCAAAGATGCTTACTATGCTCATCCAATCACGAAACATATAACATGTTTATCTACGTAATTAAACATACATAGCATGCTTCGCTTAATTTAAACATCCACGACGTGCTTTGAACGATAAAAATAAAATAAAATCGCTCATCGCGCCCACTCGTGGATCCTGCATTCCGCCTAATTTATTACATAAATATGCAAAGTACGATCTTCAAACTGGAACAGGCCTCGCGTGCCGGCACGGACCGGATTCGCAAAACCGGTTGGGCGAAAAAAAACAGGCGGATCGTTGGACGGGCGAACCGGTCGAAAATGGAACCGAGTCAAAATTTCGGATCCGGGCGAAAAATCGGGTCGAGGCAGCGGGTCGGGTCGGCCCAAAACAAACGGGCGGTCGGCATAAAGGGGTTGGGCGCGCTGCTAGGCACGACCCGTCTGCGCCAGCAGCTTTCGCCGCCCGGCTCATGCGCCGTCGTCCATGCCCGCCGAGCTACCGGCGAGCACCGCCGAGGATTGCCGAGCGCGCGAGACATCTGTGCGTAAATCATGCGCCCGCCTCACCCATATTCCGAAATCCGGGCGTTGAGGTTTCCAGCGTGAATCGCCGCCTCGCCGCCTTGCTACTGAGTTGTCGCTGCCAGGCTGCCGAGGTGTGTCGCGCGCGTCGCCTCACGCTACCGCCGTGGCTACCCGCGCGACCCGCCGAGGCTGCCGAGAGCGCCGTGGTGTTGTCGAGCGTCCGTTGGGTTTCCGCGACGAGGCCACCGAGCCCGACTTCGCCGAGGCGTGCCGAGCCGTGTCGCCCGCTGCTGCCGAGACCTCGTTGAGGTTTCCCGGCGCATTCTATCGAGATCCACCGAGCGCGCAAGCTCAGCGCCGAGCGGTGCCGAGGAATCCACGCACGAAGCGTGCACCCCGCACGCCCGATCTCGCTCGCCGCGCGCTACCTGCCGATGACCCACGCCCGATGCCGTGCCCCTGTTCACCCGTCTGCCGAGAAACGTGCGCACACTGGGCGGCGTGTCTGCAAGCGCCACGCACGCTCAGCGCGCCGTCGCCGCACACCGTCCGTCGTGCGTCCGGTTTCGGTAGCCTCTCGTCGTCTCGTTCTTCGTGCTTTCATTTTCGTTCTACTTTTACAGATAAGATTTATAGGAAAAAATTTAATCTAACCACGAATTTTCTCGTGGTGAAAAACAAAATCCGACAAAGATAATACGAGCCACGATGAACGACAGATTCAAAATTAATTAATTGCGCACGTTATAATCAAACGTGAATTAATCCAACAGAGCCAAGATACAGATCCCGGCTCTGATACCAATTGTAGGGAAAACTTATTTTAACCCTCTCCCGAGGATCTATCTTGGATGTTTAATTCACCATACATTGATTATATGCCTAGCATGCACCTATATATTTAATTGCAACACGTAGGAGTTTTCTCGTGTTTACCTGCGAATCAGTCGGGGATGAATAGATCGAGACTCATGCTTTGATCTTCTGGACTGTATCCCGTTTGCCTAAACTCCAATGTCGAGTGAGGACAATCTATGGAGAATGCTATAGAAAATCATCTCTACTTCCTCACACAAATTTCGAAAATTCTCACTATATCCAAATAGAAATTCTCGAAAATATGGTTAAGGATTAGCCTTGATTTTCTCTCTCACCTTATATTTATAATGCAACCTTAAACCCTATCAAGATAGGATTTATGCATATCTAATAAATATAATCTTATCCTTTAGGATAGAGAGAATCAAGTTAGAGTCCCAGTGGGACTCTACATAGAGGGGGACGAAATTCCACTTAGCAACAGGCCTGGATGGGCCAGCCCAGGGATCAAATGCAAGGAATAAAGATGGGCCTCAAATAAGTTAATTATCTTATGCTCAGCCCAGAACATAAATTAATTCATAAACATTTATTCATGCCACTAGAGAATAAATGCTGACTTACCCCTTTATTTCCGAAGATGAGTCGGGCTTGCACTTAGACTTTACGAATCCCCGTATTTAAGATATCGTACGCCCATTAATTATTTACGATGCTCGATTGCTTAAAATAATTAATATCTTTAATTCCTTAAGTAGTACCACTCAACCTTATTATTGTACTTGAGATAACTCAACCTGCAGGGTTTAGTACAATAAACCTTTTGAGCTCCTTAAGGGGACGTCATCATCCTAAACGGATACGGTGACTCGACACAGGTAACTAGCATGACATACAAGCACTGCCACCACCCAAGATGTAGTGAATCTTGGGTTATCTCATGTAACCCTCACCCATAGCAAGTCAAAGTGATGGTCAGCAACTCATACTCACCTAATACATTATCGAGATTTAGATCAACGTAAGTCTCCGAGATCTAGGTTCTTCACAACGGTCAGATAGAAGAACTCATCTCACTGTGATCCATCAATACGTCAGAGACGTGCCGGTATAGACAAGCAACCAAGTCAAGTCACTTATTATCTACACAGCTATACCGACAACTCGTCCTCAAGTTGTCTCTCACTGTGATACTTTTATATCTCATTAAGCTTGACCAATCATACAAACTTCTGTGATCTACAACACACTGTATGATCTAACTTATATATGAGATAAAGGGACATATATATGCAATCAGGTAAACAATTCAGATAGGAGATTGTAATAGTGGTAACAGGAAACATTGTATACAAGCTCAACACAAAACTGCTTCCAGTATACAAATCCAACATGTTGTTCATTTAAGGTTATCACGTTATTTGCCCAGAGTTTTATGTCATCATACATAATTCTTAGCCATACTTCTCGTTGCCGAACTTTGGCCTTCACCTGCTAATATATTTTGCCATGCTGAATTGATCGATCAAATTTTGATAATGTTCTTTGGGTTTGTTGATATGATCTCGGCGTTTTTGTCACGCTGCTGACTTGCTTATAAGAACATGAATTCATTGAAATGTCTTTGAGATCAAGGATTTACTTGAGAGTTCAGAAATGTTTTTGTTAGACCCAATAAGGTTTATATCAAGTCTTTGAAAACATTGTTAACCTATGCTTTAAACAATGCTTTGAAACGTCAATAAATTTTCCATGTTGTAAAAGTATGTTTGAAAATGTACATTCTTGATATTGGTCATTATTTTGTAATTAATTATTCTCAGACGTTATTCTTCTTTATTTGATCCATTTTATGGTTCGAAAACCTAGAATCATTTTTTGTCAAATTCCATTCTATTTCTTTAAACCATATACATTTGAGTTCTTCATGATGAAAGTTGAAGTTAAATATTGTTTGACATGTATCATTGGTATCAGAATTTCCTTCTTAACCCACGTCACAGCTTAAGTCACAGCCTAATTACTTGATTAAGTGGTCGGGCTGTGACAGACATCCTTCTACTTGGCAACAATGTAAAGTTGTTATAAGAAATAATGAGTTAGTTATCCGATCAATTTCAGATGAAAGACTTATGAGATGCAGCGTATATTCTTGGGATCAAGGTTTACCGAGATCGCAAGAAGAAAATATTGAACTTATCTCAAGCGTCTTACATGGATATTGTGATTACTCATTTTAGCATGCAAACCGCTAAGAATGGATTGCACCCTTCAGACATGGTGCTCTTTTATCTAAGGAGTAGTCGTCGAACACTACAAACGAGAGAGAAGAAATGAGACTTGTTCCATACGCTTTCGTAGTAGGAAGTCTCATATGTGCAATACTGTGTACGAGGTTCAATAACTATTATGCGGTAGGTATAGCCGTAAGATATCAATCTAACCCTAGACAAGATCATTGGAAAGCGGTAAAACATATACTCAATTACCTGAAAAGGATTCGAGATTATAGGCTAGTTTACCAAGCAGACAGTCTAATGCCTTTGGGTTATTCAGACTCGGATTTCCAAGCTGACCATGATGAGAAGAAGTCTACCATAGGCTATGTGTTCACCTTGGGAGATGGAGTCGTATCTTGATGGAGTGCAAAGCAACGATGCATTGTAGACTCCACCATGGAAGTCGAATAACTGGCTGCATCAGAGGCTACTAAGTAGGCAGTATGGCTCAATAACTACCTCTTGGATCTAGATGTGGTACCTCATTTTCTCAAGAGTATCACAGTGTTCTGCGATAACTCTAGTGCAATAGCAAACTTGAAGGAATCATGAACCCATAAGGCGATGAAACACATAGAGAGAATGTGCCACATCGAACGAGAAATCGTACGATGAAGAAACGTGCTTATATAGAAGATTCGTTGTCACGACCCGACTACTTAATTAAGTATTTAACTAATTAATTAGGCTATGACTGGATTAGGAGAAGAACATATTAGCTTTTAATATAAAATGTCTCCAAGAATCAAATGAGTTTAACTAACTAATTGACAACCAACATAAAGACCAAGGTTAAAACTTAAAGATTTCATATACATCTTCACCACACAAAAGGGTTATCAAAAGTCAACGTCAAGATCATATGAGTTTAACAACGGAAGGTTGGCTGAATATCATGTATGAAGACATGACACTCAGGGCATAATAATTACAACAAAAGAACCCTAACTCAGCATCCTCGTCCATCGTCATCTCCTAGCTCAACCTGCATAAAGAAAATGCAGAGCGTGGTACCAACAAGTATTCAGTAGGTTATCTTCAAACTTTAAACTTAAATAACTTACCGAACGGTCTCATTGTGAGAATTGAAATAAATAACACCTGAGTGTATTTTCAATGACAAGAAAATTTTATGCAACTGTAACAATGCAATCTCATGTAATAGTGTGTTATACTAGTATTATCTTTCTGTGTTGGTCCCGAAGGTTACCAATCACAGTCCTGCCCTATCTACGTTATTCGGTAATGAGAAGTAGGCCTTCTTCTCAATACCTTAACCGGTCTACACAATCATAAACTTCCCAGTCATTATCGGTATATTATAAACTTCCCGGTCATTGCCGGTCTATGCAGTTATAACTTCCCGGTCATTAACAAAAATTTTCCGTAGATAGGTAACATGAACTTATTTTCAATAATAACATGATCTTATGCTCAACAACAACATGAATTTATGTTCAACAAATAACACAATCTTATACTCAACGAGTTGTACGATCTTATGCTCGACATATAGCATGATAATATTTTCAATAAATAACATGATTTTATTTACACCATAATGTATAAGATGCAAATGAAATTTTCAATATCCAACTGACGAGCCCGTTTTTCGTGCTCTTTTTGGGGTAGTCCTTGCCCTAGAAAGAGTGCATTTTGTGTGTGTTCTTTGCGTGTGTTTGTGTCTGGGAGGACACGCTTTGGGGTATTGCAGGTTGAGCCGGGCCTTGGGCAAGATCAGGCCACCTCCCATGAGAGAGGTAAAAATCCGAAGATTACCTTGGCAAGACATTCTGACATCTTGCCAAGACATTGTACCGCATGGGAGCTGAGCCTGATCAACGAGCTGAAGTGAAGCCAAGAATGTAATCGAGACAAGGAAGAGAGGTGAGAAGGACGCGGAGTGACACGGTGGATAGAGAGTCAAGTCAGGATGCAGCTGGGAAACGCAGACAAGATCTCTGGCAGACTTGCACGCAAAAGGAAAGATTATGGGCAAGGTCCTCTCTGCCGCCTGTTTGATTTTTGCCGTAAAGGGAAAGGTCAACTGCGATCTTGTGGATGAGACAAACCCGCTGATCAAGCGGAGGAGCCCTTGTCGGGGTCCAGAGCCCAAGCCAAGCTGCTGACCTCACCACCTGCTACCTCGAGATGCGCACGCTGACCAAGATAAAGGGGAGTGCACTTAGGCTCCCAAAAGGATTCCTGCTCTAGAATTCGAACTCACAACACAACATACGGGAGAGGAGAGAGCATCAGTCCAGAATTCTCTCTCAACTTATCTCTTTTATTTCTCTTTGTTTTTCATGAGCGAGTGGTGAGGAAGAAACAAGTCCTACGGGCAAACAATTTATATTATGTATTTGGTTACCTCTGCTTGAGCAACAGCTTGGCAGAGAATGCTTTTCATTTACGTTTGATTTTCTATTCAAGTATGGATTCGATTATGTTCTTGTTTATTGCTTTTATGTTTATGTCGATTATGTGTGAGTAGTCGGTTTGGTTGGGCTCGGGGTGAAGCACGTTGAGTCGAGGTCATACGAGTCGTGAGGTCTAAACATCCTTAGAACCTTGAGTGAGTGTTCCTGAAGCTCTAGGCCTTTATACCCATGTTATTCCTTTCCTTGAGCGTTAACTCGGCCGGTAGCCTTGGGGGGAGGGGTAGTTACAAGCAATAGCCGGAGTAAGACATCGAGTGTCTCTTTGTCCCGGGAAGTGCGGTTGGAGTGGGTGATTGTAGCTAGCGGCCTTGGGCAAAAGGCTGCGAGCCACTCCCTTGGACCGGCTGTGGCTAGTTGGGCTGTCTAGTGAGTAAAGTTGTTGGGGCGGACGAACCTATCTTGGAGACCGTCTTGGCAAGGGGGCAAGGCAGGGGGCCTCTGTTTAGTCCTAAAATCTACGAGCAAGTCAATGGGGCCGGTGTGCGTGACAACCTAAAAGGACATTTATCCTCAGTACCTTTAACCACGACATACACTCATGGTGAAAATCCTTGAACCTATGACCGACGTCTTGACCAGTATCCCAACGTGCGGAACCCTTGGCCCAACTACTTGTTATTTAATCTCTTTACCTTGTGTTTAGTTTCAGTTTTACATTCTGCTCAAGATCTACCTCTCAGTACATTTCTACTAAGACCGTCAGCCTGACTGACACCTTGCCCTCTGGGCAACCTCCTACTCAAACTGTGACAACTCGAGTAACAACACAACCAGCTCTCTTGGGTTCGACCCCTTAACTTGCCATATACGGAACTATGTGTTCAAGTTGGAGGAGATTATAAATGTATCTTGACGTGTCTTGGGACCTTTAACGACGGGTAATCCGAGCGTCGTCACCAACAAATATTAAAAAGAAGACAACATACCTGGCACGTTGTCACTCGAGAATTTCCTCCTTTTTGTCCTTCAAAATGCCCTTGTCCTTGCTTGATCCTTGTTATTAAAATAATTATCGACTTTAGTAACATTATTATTCACTTGAACATATTACATTTTATTCTTGATTTTACCACATTCTAATACTTAAGTTAGACTATTATATTCCTTAACATCTTATGTCCTTAATAAAAGTTAATCTTTATAAGTTACATAACATACCATAAGTTTCATTAATGTACAACATTTTCAAATCTTAACTTGAGGCAATCCAGTAAACAAATCTCACATATACACTTATCATAAGTTCACTAATTAAATTCTCAAAACATTTTATTAATATGCCGATTCTAACAAAATTTCGGCGGAGTAAGTTTTATAAAATGAATCGCCATTTCATTCCAAATTCAACCAATTTATCCCAAACTCCACCAAATCATCACCATATGCCTAAATATACACTTAACAACTCAAAACAAGTTTAAACTAATCCATTTACATCAAGGTCTTAACAGCCCTTCAACCATATATATTATGTAATTAAATGAATTTTTCAATCCACAATCAATTTAATTCAAAACAACTCACATTCATACTCATTTATCATGAATGATCATCAATCCATAATCATTCTCAAGCTTAATCAAACTTATCACATAAATTCAACAACTTAGCATAAACTTTAATTTTTCAACTTTCAATATATAAATCCTTAAAATTCCATAAATTCAACTTAAGCATTATTTATATCATAGATCTCAAAAATCATATCAAATACATCAAATAAAATCAAGAAATCAAAGTTCATCCAAGCCTTATAATTTTCAAAAATGGGAGACTATGCATGCATTGAATTTATTCCAATTTCTTCCACTAAATCATATTTATTTCAACTTAATTACACATATCTAAACTCAATTTAATCAAATCATAATAAATACTTAACATGCAAAATTAGGGTTTATGCATGCTTACTTTAATTTTCCCAACTTCATAAATTTCAATAATTTAAACCATAGAATATATTATTTAAGCATCATAAACAATAGGAAATCAATAAACATAACAATAATTAAACAATTCAACCTTAACTTAAAGCATGCAATTTTTGAAATTCACATATGTGAGAATATCATATGCTTCCAATTTAATCATAAAAACTTGGATGAATTAAGGTATTTACCTCTTTTGGAATGATTTCCACTTAATTCTACACTTAAACTTTGGATTAAAGTGAAGAAAAATTATGTGTGTGTGATAAGTGTGTGTTTGAAAATATGAGGGAGAAATAGAGCTTGAAGATGATCTAAATGAATATTGTTCTAGAAGTATATATATATATATATATATATATATATATATATATATATATATATATATAGCTTTATTTATTATTTATTCATTTTTCTTTTCTTTTATTACCATTTTCAAAATCATACAAATATTTTTCTAAAATTGCTAATGTTGTACATTAACATTCTTTAATAGTAAAAATCAATTTTCTCATTAATATAAAGATCCAAACAATTAAATCAATTATTGGAATTAAATTCATATAAATATAGCTTTAATGCTTTCATATACAAATAATCAAATAATTATTCTATTTATTCATAAAATTCAAAATCATAGAAAATATTTTCTTTATCACTAGATATTAATAAAATAAATTTATTTAAGCCATTTAATAGCTTAAACATTATTTTATTTCATTTTATAAATAAATCCTACATAGAAATAATTAATGCATTTCTTTAGCACATTTTCTATTTAATGAAATTCTTCATCCAAACATACAATATTAATCAAATATTTCATATTTTATCAAAATAAAACTTATTTCTAAATTATCTCTACTTCTTCTAAAGTCAAATCCTTCGATTAGAAATTAATCGAATTTCTATCGATTTCTAAGTTATTATGCACTTCTTTGTAAATTTTTAAGAATGAAATACCTTTAAGCCCCTAATTATACTTAATTAGGCTCTAATTAAGACTAAAAGATTTTCAGGTTACTACATTTGTACTACGGACAACCTAGCTGATCCATTCACGAAGAGCCTGTTGCAAATAATCTACGACAAGCATGTTGGAGGACTTGGGTTGTGCAAGATGTCTCCCATTTAGAAAGGAAACTTTTGTATAAATGGGAGAAGCAAAATGATGGTGTTGTTTTTGTAATAACTAATAGGGAGACACATTGCATACTAAAATTTGTTTGTGCTCTTGGGTAATGCATATAAAGAGACGGCGAGCCCATGTCAGTGATGGTATGACGAGGGATGGATGTCAGTCCTTCAGCAGTGAGTCATTTCTTCACCTTCACCCGTCGTCAATGCAAGCCTCTTATCTCCTACTCGATCTCTTTCGTGTTCGACGGGGCATGCTTGGGTGCGTTGGTTTTTGTTTCGCTGTCGGGGATGCTTAGCATCCCCAAACACGGATCGACTTTGCTTTAATATAAGTGGTAGATTGTTGGATTTGTATACTGAAAGCAGAATGGTTGAGCTTATATACAATATTTCTTGTTACCATTATTTCAATCTCCTATCTAAATTGTATTGGATTTGTATTCTGAAAGCATAATGGTTTTGAGCTTCTATACAATGTTTCCTGTTACCACTATTACAATCTTCTATCTAAATTGTTTACTTGATTGCATATATTGTCCCATTATCTCATACAAAAGTTAGATCATACAGTGTGTACAAGATCACAGAAGTCTGTATGATTGGTTAAGCTAGTTGAGATATAAAAAGAATCACAGCTGAGACAACTTGAGGACGAGTTGTTGGTATAGACTACAGTATAGATAAGAAGTAACTTGACTTAGTTACTTGTCTATGCTGGTACGTCTTGACGTATTGATGGATTACAGTGAGATGAGTTCTTCTATCTGACCATAGTGAAGAGCCTAATTCTCGACGACTTTACGTTGATCTAAACATTGATAAGATTTTAGGTGAGTATGAGTTCCTGACCATCACTTTGACTTGTTATGGGTGAGATTTACATGAGATAACCCAAGATTCTATGTATCTTGGGTAGTGGCAGTGCTTGTATATTATGCTAGTTACCTGTATCGAGTCACCGTAACCATTTAGGATGATGACATCCCCTTAAGGAGCTCAAAAAGTTTATTGTACTAAACCCCGCAGATTGAGTTAGCTCAAGTACAATAATAAGGTTGAGTGGTACTACTTAAGGAATCAAAGAGATTAATTATTTTAATCAGTCAGAGTACTATAAATAATTAATGGACGTGCGATATCTTAAATACGGGGATTCGTAAGTCTAACTACAAGCTCAGCTCAACTTCAATAATAATGGAGTAAGTCAGCATTTATTCTTTAATGGAATGAATAAATGTTTATGAATTAATTTATGTTATGGGGTGAACATAAGATAATTAATTCATTTTAGGCCCATCTTTATTCCTTGTATTTGATCTCTGGGCTGGTCCATCAAGGCCTGTTGTTGCCCATATTTTATGTAATAACCCGAAAAATTTAAAACTTTTATTAGTGATGTTTGAATCACTTAGTTGTGGTTCTTAGACCTTAATTATGTTTAAGGAAACCAATGAAGCAATTAGAATCGATTCGGAGATCGAATAATAAAGAAATCAAAATCGATAACTAGTCCTCTGGGATTAGGGTTTTCGAGTAGCTGAACATAGAATGAAAGATCGAGAATGAATCTCCACGAACGGAGTTTCATTTTAGAATCCTCACACGAAAACATGTGAGAATGCAAAGGATGAGAATTTTGGGCATACTTGCCGGTCGATCTTAAAACACTATTTACGAGCGGAACAACTTCCAGGTCCGTGCTAATCATAATAAATAGTGATAACAACCAAAATCATGAAGGAATAATTTATTATGAATTTAGAAATTATAAGAATCAATTTAGAAGGGAATTCTGAAGAACTTAACCGAATAGGGTAAAATATCTGGGAAAACCCTAATTTGATCCGAACGACCGAAACTCGAACCGAGGGTCTAAATCAATAAAATATGCTTTATAAGACTCAAATTATTTATAAAGCTCAAAAATTCAAGAGAATTTTTGAATGAACATATTTTAATCGCCGGACCTTGGTTTTTCGCGATAACTCGAATTGACTTATCGAGCGACGTCCGAACGTCGTGAAATTTTATGAACATTAAAATAAGTCTTTTAAAGGCTATTTAATAAGATAGAACCTTAAGGTTCCGAAATCGATCGAAAGTCGTTAAAACTTAAAGAGTCGGTATTAACATACCAAAGCGGGTAATTTGACCAATCCACCTCCCAACTACCACCAAGACCACCCCAAAATGGGAAATGACAGCCATTAGGTCTGCCATAACAAGGAAAAAACGTCCAAGAGCAGCCCATTTCACCCTTTCACATTTTGCTCTCATTTTCAAATTTCTCTACACTTTTCAAACCCCAACTCTAAATCCTCCTTTCCAACCTCTCCCACACTCAAATAATCCTTCTAAGACCATAGGAAGGTATTATTCATCATCCTCTTCCATCCTAATGGAGTGGAATATTTATTTTAATTTTGGGTTTAAAACCCTAGTTTGCTCCCATTTATTTTCGTGACTTTAGAGCCTCCAAATTCTCTTGAGTTGTGAATGAAAAATGCTTATAATGATGTTCTAAGGCTACTGTAAAATTTCATAATTTTGGAGCATGTTTATTTTTCGATTTATGTTTTATTTATTTTTAAATATGTTAAAGCATGATTTTGTGAATGTTATTTGATATTGTTACTTGATAATGTGTTATAAGCATGTATAATAAATATCATAATTTTTCTGTAATTTTTGGAATTTTTTTTTAAAAGGGCCGAGAGTTATTGGCTTATTTTAAGCTTTGATTTTAATTTTTTGTGGAAAATAGTTGAGATATGGTGTTTAATATATGATGTGAACATCATATATAAATCTTAGGATTTATGAAACACATCTCCTATTTTTTTAAAATGGTTGAATAGTATATATATATATATATATATATATTTGTTGTTTGATTTTGGTTGAGGAAAATAGTTGAGATATGGTGTTTAGGGTATGATATGAACATCATACATTAACCTTGAATTTATTCAAACACCTCTCCTATTTTTTTTCTTAGAACCGTGGCTTATATATATATATGTAGTCATTTATTTGATTTTTATTGTTGAAAATAATAGGATGTGTAATATTATGAATATTGGTAAATACTTGGTGTTAATATTACATGCTATTACATATACAACCATATTGTGAAAGATTGGAAATTTTGAATATGTATATGTATATACATGTGAATACCGAAAATAAATAAGGATGAAAAGCATGGGTTTAAATTTTTAATGCATGATATGAAGTGATATTTCATGTTTAGTATATAGTATAAGCATGAAATAATTTTGTGGAATTTATTGAACACCAAAGCTTGTTGATTTGAAATTGCGAAATTATAAAAATTTTAACCTATGGTTTAAAATTTTATATGATGATATTGAGTTGATAATTAAATTCTATAGTATGATAGGAGTACAACATGATTTTATTGGAAATTATTGGATACGTATGCTAATTGTTGCTAATTATCGAAAACGTAACAAAAGGGCTAAGTATGAGTTCGTTTCTAATGTTAAAAGATGCTATGATAGTTAATTATAAACTTAGAATGAGTGGTTGTGATTTGGGTGGATGAATGAAACACTTATGCACACTTACACAATGATTGTGTATTGCATTAGAAATTAGAGTTTTCTAATGCTTAGCATAGTTTATGTTGTGTATGGTTTTGTCGATGTTGAATGTTTATGTTTATGTTGAACCGACAAACCAAAACCCGAACGTAAACAACATAATACTATATGAGCGAGAATCGAAAAGAAATCGACCAATTTCGATAACTTAAGATGGAATAAACAAGAATCAAAGTTAGATACTGAATTAGGGTTTTATTAATGAAAGGATACCCAAACGTGAGTTCCTATGTTAGAAAAACCAAGAGTCGAGCTACAACGTTAATATTCAATAACGACAACTCAATACGACATTAGTCGGGCGTAAACACAACTCGATAATGAATAACGATTATCGACATATGTAACCTCCGTGAGTTAAGTTAAATAGACAATGTCGTAATGTGTAAGCAACGATTCGAACACATGATGTCGATCCTTATGTCTCAAAAGCCGAGTTAATATTCCCGAAGTACTCCATTTATTCTTAAGTACTAATTACTTACATGATGGCATATGTCCACTTGATTTGTAAGTCGACATTCCTCTTTAATTATCGTGCTAATCGACAGTCGTCAAGCATAACCTACTAGGGCGTAACTATAATTGTTAAGTCTAGTTAGTGGCTTGAGAACTTCGATTTACCAATCATAATTTGATTACCGATAACCTATAACGTAATAACATTATAATAAAACTAAGGCTAAGAGTCACGGATAGACTCGGATTATGTAATTCATAATTGAAGTTCACCTATGGACGATGAGGTAATATAGCACGAGAATTGGGAATGTGGGATAATAGAAATTATCTTAAAACAATCACATTAAATCATAAAGAAACCCTAATTGGGAACTTTAAAGTCTTAATTTATAAGCGACCATCGATCGATAGAAAGAACCTAAGAACGGCTATTTTCTTATGAAGGGTTCGATCGGGCGTGAGTTCTTGAGGAAGGATACTCACCCCTTTCTCATTTAGAACCACTAAGCTTTGGATTAGCGGTGGGCTTTCTTGAAACAAAATGTTATGCATATCTCAAAGCATGATTTACAAAGCTTTATGAAATATTATTACATAAATTGTTATTGATCGTCAAATGTTTATGTTTTGTTGTGATCTTATCCGAGATTGATATATCGATGTGGAATGTGAATGAGTTGGTCCACCAACGTTAAAAAAGGGTAACGATCGGATCCGACTTAGTTAAGGACTAACTCGGATTGTGTACACGTGTGACTGTGTGTTAAGGTTAGCTACCTCGACCGGTCACGGCGACTATGTGTAGGTGGCCACCTCCATAGTGCGCGAATGGAATGAATGAATGAATGATCAGATATGGAAACAACGTGAATGAAATAGTCAGGCCTGACGCTTTTGGAAAACGATAAAATATTTGATAGGCATGAGTCTTTTAACTAAAATCCTCATGCGCTATTGTGGGCAGTTAATAACTTTTGACAAAGAAAATGTTTTCGGCAACGAGTCCACTGAGTACTTTTGTACTTAGCCCTGCATCTCGTTTTTGATGTGCAGGTTGAGCAAGGATCGATGATGGGTGCGAGGTGGTGCGAGTAGCGACTATTTTGATGCTTAATTATAAAGGTTTCTAGAACCTTGGGCATGCATCGTCATATGCATGTCCACATGCTTATTTGCCTAACTCGATATTATTAACGTTTTGATTATAAGCGCTTTTCAGTATTGAATTGGAGGTCGTACCTCGTGCTTTAAATTCCTTACGATTGGGCTATGTGGACCCCGAACCCTTTTGACAAGTCCTTCTAGGACTTGAGTTGGTATTGACTTGTTTATTCCTTTTACTTATGCATTATTAAGTAGTTGATTGGTTGATTGCCTTGATTAGTTATGTTTATTTCCTTTGCTTTATCATACGGTGACGATCCATATGATCCGTACTTCATTGGAAAGTCGGGTCGTCACATTTTAGCCCCCATATAGAATCAGTTTAGGATCTGTTCTGATTAATGTATTATTTAGTCAATAAATATTCTATATCTAGATAGATATTATATGATATTATTAGCTATCACGAGAAAATTATTCTAGATAAAAATTATTTTCAGGGAAGAAGATAATTATTGTATTTAATAGATGTGCCATGATCATATCTCTTTAGGATTCTAGGGAGAGCACTATAAATACAAGGTAGGAGAAAATCAGATAATTCTATGCCATAATTGTGATTTTCGAAAATCACAAAGAAGAACATAGGAGGCGAAAATTTGCAACATTCTCCATAGACTACTCTCACTCAGCATTGGAGAATAGGCATCCGAAAACATTCCAGAAGATCATAGCTGGAGTCTTCCATTGATCTACTTTTACGTACTCTGAGGAATCGAATTGTAAATTAAAGAACATTGACAACATAAAACAAGGTAAATGATAAAGTTAAAGATTGTTTGACAAAACTACCAACAGAAAACAACATAAAGAATATTAACTCACCATAAATCGGTCGTCTAAAATAAGATAAATGACTCGTATTCTTCGAGTTGAAGATAGGTAATTCGTCGGAAAAAAAACCCTAACACTGTAAAAAAAAATTACTCCTCTACTCTGATAATGTTCGCCGACATCATGTTTTGTTAAAATTTAGTGCAAATTTGGATAGAATGGAATTTGAAATTGAGAGTTATAACTTGATGAAGAATGCACTGACTTTTTCCAACAAGAGTTTTTGAAATTTGGTGGAGAAGTTTTCAAAGGTAATACTCCATCCATGCACAATAAGTGTATTACTTGTGGACGATACGAGTTTTAATAAAATTATTGGTGGGTATTATTTGAGTGGAGAAAGAGTTCCACCATGTATTAGGTTGTGAGTGGTAGAAATAGTTTTTTTAATAAATAATGAGTGATTCTGAGGTCGATAAAAAGGAATATTGTCCTAAAAAGGAATATGATACCCTTTTCATGGACGCCGAATAAGACAATTGTAATGCATTTATAATGGATGGAGAAAGCAATAACACAAGGGTAATCATGTAATTGTATAGAAAAGTTGGATAAATTTAACCTTTTCATTAGTAAGGTCACATTTTACCTTTACAATATGAGAATGACTAATTTCTTAAGTACATTAATACAATTATATATTCCCCTGTCCTCCAATTTTCTTCCTAGATTTTCTTTTTAGTACATCCCTCAAACTTCTTCATATTCCTTTATGAAAAATATCCCACAAAATACACCCTACTTATTACCCTCAACATCATAATTTATTTATATTATTTACCACCTATGGTCCACCACTATCACTCATTTTTACCCTGAGCAACACCACTTATTTATATATTTTATCATCCATGGTCCACTACTAAATAATTTAACACTATATTGATGTGAGACTCTCACTCAACTCACAATATACTTAATAATTTTTATTAAAATATGTATCAAAGATTTCCAAAAAGAAAATAGGGGAACATAAGGAGTATAATATATATATATATATATATATATATATATATATATATATAGTATACATAAGAAAGTCGAGAGTTTTATTATCAGAGGTATTGGCGCCTAAATACATGAAATGTTGGAATATTTTGGTTTTTTCCAATAACTTTAAAATTATCAATAAATATACGAACTTAACATTATTGTGAATTTTCCCACAAATTGAATGAATGTCAAAATTAAAATTGTTATGACAGTCGACGTACCGCCACTTCATTGAAACGAAGTCGTTACTTAAACAATATATATATTAATTGACGCTTAAATATATGAACTTTGGGTCCATTTGGTTCTTCCCCACGAACCTGTAAAAAGTTATCAATAAATACACGAACTTAATATTTTTGTAATATTTTCTACAAATTGAATGATGGTCAATATCAAAGCTGACATAACAATCGACATGACATCACTTTATCAAAACGACATCGTTTTACTTATATATTATGTATTTGAAAAATCTTAAATACACTTCACACATCTCTCCAACCCACACCTTATCGTTTGAGGTTAGAGAAAGAGATATGGGGTGTGGTACGGTGTGGTGTGAGTTAAGGTGGATTTAAGATTTTTTAATACATATTATTTAAGAAAACGACATCCGCTTTGATAAAGTGATGTCACGTCGATTGTTATATCAGCTTTAGTTTTGATCGTCATTCAATTTGTGAAAACAATTACAATAATGTTAAGTTCGTAATTAGTGACAAATTTTTAAAGTTCATGGGAAACACCAAAATAGACCTAAAGTTCATGTATTTAACCGCCAATTAATACATATTGTATAAATAAAACGACTTCGTTTTGATAGAGTGACATCACTTCGATTGCCATGTCAGCTTCAATTTTGAACATCATTCAATTCGTGGAAAAAATCACAATGATGTTAAGTTCGTATTTAATTGATAATTTTTAAAGTTTGTTAGAAAAAAGACTAAAACATTGAAAAGAGTTCTTTTTCTATCGCTTTGCCCTCCGCGATCTCCTTGGCTTATTATGGGTTCTTTTTCTTCTTCATTTCGAAGCTTTTTATTCGATGCTATCAACAAATTTTTCTTTTTCTTTTCATTAATATTTTTACTACTATTTAAATTTAAAAGAAGTAATTTACTGGTATAAACCAAGGTTTCATTTTATATGCCTTATAAAGTAGCACAAATTTCACGAAGAGCCAAAATTCCAGATTTGATATAGGGCACTTTATCATTTTTTTCATTCATTCCCATCCAATCAAAAAACCCTTTGTGAGAATTTGGTGAATTGGTTTCTGGAATCATAAGACTTTTTCCATTGAGGCCGAACCTAAACATGTGCTCGAGAGATAGCTGTCCATACACTGATATTCTTGAGAAGAGAGGAGTCGTGTTGGTCCGTCCCCCCCCGGACCGCCTAGATCCCACGAGTGAATCGAAAGTTGGGTCTACATTGGATCTCACCCGAATCGCCCCATCTATCCTCCTGAGGATAGGTTTGGTTTCAAACCCCGGTTCGAACATGAGGATTATGCAATGCTAATGTGTCTTGGATGATCCACATCTCATGGTCAGGTGTCGATTAGCACATTGAACTATCCATGTGGCTGAGAGCCTTGACAGTCCAAGCACAACGACGCAATTATCAGGGACGTCGTGCGAGCCTCCCACTGGGGACCCACTGTGTCAAAAGCGAGAGATTATGATCTAAATAGATATCAAAATGCTCACATTCGTACTAACAACTCTCAAATAATTTCTAAAAATAATCTTTTTTATCTTATGATTCTAGAAACCAATTCACCAAATTCCCACAAAGGGTTTTTTGATTGGACGGGAATTAATGAAAAAAATGCTAAAACGCTCTATATCAAATAGTAGTAAAAATATTAATGAAAAAAAAAAGAAAAATTTGTTGGTAGCATCAAATAAAAATCCTCGAAATGAAGAAGAAAAAGAACACATAAGCCAAGGAGATCCCAAAGTTTACATACTTAGACAACAATAACCCTTATTATAAACATAAAAACTCATGTACATTCGTCTGCATGGTGCGAACGGAAAAAAAAATATCATTTGTTGTTAAGAAAATTATCATTTGTTATTAAGAAAAATATCATATATTTTTACCATATAATTTAGAAAGTATCATTTATATAAATTTTTTTTATCATTTATACTGAAAATAAAATAAAATCTGCACATACAAATGGATATACATTAGATGACCTTTATTATAAATATATCACAACTCGCAGTCGATGTACGAATCTCTGATAAAATTATTAGGAATTTGCAAGTATTGGGTTGACTAAATCATACATTCTACAGAATGTGAAAACATCACTATTTGTCCAAACACGCATATAATTTAGGCATGGTCTCTTCACATGAATTCGCCCCATAAATATATGATGAATTTCGTACTTATCCAAAATGTAGGACCTCTGACTGTCTATTAATTCGATCGATTTTATTCTGAAAATCTACAGAATGGAATTAATCCATTTGTCTGAAAAATCGACCAAATTGAACTGATTTAACTAATTGATATCTACCAATTTTTTCTTCATTCTATTCGAATTTTTAACTATAGTAATGAAAACAATTATTATTCAATAATCAATGCTAATCAACATTTAATCAAAGACAATAAAAACGTAGTATTAGTAATTTTATTCAACTTTTTTTGGACGGTTCCGTTGTAATTTACATTAAACTGACTGAAAAATTGAAACTTTAATAATTTCTTTGAAAATTAACCGAATCAAATAAAAGAAATAGTATAAACCACATCATTTTAACTAGAATTTGCTAATTTCTTTTTCTTTCTTTTTTTCTGCTTGCCCCTGCGGAATGGTATAGTTCCAATTTATGTATTAGACCAAAGAAAATAAACACTCAAAGTCAACATGTTAACATCAAGTGTAAGCCAATAAGAGACGCTACTCTGACATAGAAATGGGGCCCACGTTGATTAAGTTTGCCATCAGTATCGGTAATTGTATATACATACTATACACAATTATACACGAAGATGCAGCCAACTATTCCCGGAATATTGCTATTAAATTTTAAAATGGCTCCAAAGATAAAATAATGAAAAATATATTAACAAGTATGCAATTGAAGCTGTAAAAAATAGCGCCCTTTGACCAAAACAGCTGTCCATAATGTTGAAAGATTAGATTTTTTCTTGTCCACTATAATAAGTTTGACAAAGCTGCTGTGAATCTTGATCTTTATCTATCCATATATTTGAGAGAGAGAGCGAGCGAGAGAAGGAGAGATGGCGGGTGGAGGAATAGTGGATTCAAATGGTGGAGCCAGGGCTCATCTCTATGAGTATACAATCACTCCTTATTTCATTTTCGCTTGCATCGTTGGCTCCATGGGTGGTTCCCTCTTTGGCTATGATCTTGGCGTTTCTGGTAATGTGTTTCTTCTTTTCTTTCACTCTTTCTTTTTTCTGTTTTCGGACAATTTTTAGCTTGGCTCTCCAGTCGTCATGTTTCATAAATTTAAATGGTTCTTATATTATC
Source organism: Salvia rosmarinus (assembly GCA_036937905.1). Lineage (NCBI taxonomy): Eukaryota > Viridiplantae > Streptophyta > Magnoliopsida > Lamiales > Lamiaceae > Salvia > Salvia rosmarinus. The sequence goes on along the minus strand of CM072821.1, from coordinate 53,342,743 downwards.
TAATGGCAAAGGATCCATCTGTGAATCTTGATTCTTCTTTTTAGTGACATTCTGTTGTATTGTATATATTTGACTATAACCAGTGAATCAAATATCGATTAATGGGTGATGGATCGAATACTATATGAAAATACTCATAGATATATGTGTATACAATGTTTAAAGAGACGTGGAAATAATTGCAAAATTGCAGGAGGGGTGACTTCCATGGATGACTTCCTGGAAGAATTCTTTCCCAAAATATACAGAAGAAAACAAGAGCATCTGAATGAAACGGATTACTGTAAATACGACAACCAAATCCTCACATTGTTCACATCCTCACTTTACTTAGCAGCATTAGTCTCCACATTCGGAGCCTCCCATGTAACCAGAAACAAAGGTAGGAGGGCAAGCATCATCTGTGGATCGATTAGTTTCTTCGCAGGTGCAATCATGAATGCAGCTGCCAAGAACATTGCAATGCTAATCATAGGTAGAATTCTTCTCGGCTTTGGCATTGGCTTCGGCAATCAAGTGAGCAAATAGTGTTTTTTTTTTAATCTAAACTTAGATTTGGTGCTTTTATCTGTTGTGATGTCGAAAGATATCTTGGCTGCTCTGCAGGCGGTCCCATTGTACCTTTCGGAGATGGCGCCCGCAAAGATACGCGGAGCCATCAACCAGCTCTTCCAGCTGACGACGTGCTTGGGGATTCTAGTAGCTAACTTTGTGAATTACGGAGTTGAAAAAATCCATCCGTGGGGGTGGAGGCTGTCTTTGGGTCTAGCAGCAGTTCCGGCCTTGTTCATGTTCGTGGGCGGGCTTCTCCTCCCGGAGACTCCCAACAGCCTTGTGGAACAGGGAAGACACGATGAGGCAAGAAAGGTTTTGGAGAAAGTCAGAGGCACTCCCAAGGTTGATGCAGAGTTCCAAGACCTAATTGATGCCAGCAATGCGGCCAAAGCTATAAAACATCCTTTTAGGAACCTGTTAAAGAGGAAGAATCGGCCCCAGTTGGTTCTGGGCGCCATTGGTATACCGGCGTTTCAACAGCTAACGGGGATGAATTCCATACTTTTCTACGCCCCAGTCATCTTCCAGAGCCTGGGGTTCGGCTCAGGCGCGTCTCTCTACTCGGCTGCCATCACCAGTGCTACGTTGGTTGTGGCAACTCTCATATCGATGGCCTTTGTTGACAAGTTTGGTCGGAGAGCTTTCTTCTTGGAAGCTGGCTGCGAGCTCATTATATGCTCGGTATTGTAGCATTCGGATCCTCTGTTGTTTGTTGGTACAGTCCAGAAAGTGCTTGCATTTTATTTTGTCAGCACCTTCTGTTGCAAAAATGTCATCACTTTCTGTTTTACAATTCAGAAAGTGCTGACATTTTGCGCATAGTATGGCCCACATCATCAGTATTGAGATTCTATCCTCAACTGATGTTGTGGGATGGTACACTATAAAGAATCCTAATATGTCCCTAAAATTCGTTAAAGAATAATATGATTAAGAAAACTTTGGTTTGTGAGGAATGAAATATGATTGTTTTTGTAGGTTGCAATAGCCATTACTCTAGCACTGAGATTCGGGGAAGGCAAAATGCTGCCTAAAGGGATCGGGATCTTCCTGGTGGTGGTGATCTGCATTTTCGTGTTGGCCTACGGGCGGTCGTGGGGGCCATTGGGGTGGTTGGTTCCGAGCGAGTTGTTCCCGTTGGAGACGAGATCAGCCGGGCAGAGCATTGTGGTGTGTGTGAATATGCTCTTCACCGCACTCATTGCTCAGAGCTTCCTGGCGGCTCTGTGCCATCTAAAATACGGCATCTTCTTGCTCTTTGCGGGCTTGATCTTCATCATGAGCTGCTTCATCTTCTTCTTGCTGCCTGAGACGAAGCAAGTCCCCATTGAGGAGATACATTTGCTGTGGCAGAGCCACTGGTTCTGGAAGAGATATTCTCAACCTGAAAAGAATTCAGGAAATTATTGAGAAGCATGCGTCTCAACCTTAACTGTAGCTATGGTTATGTGCTTTTTCAAGTCGATATAAATGTATGTTCAAATCGATTCACAGTTGGTTTGTTATAAACGTTTCTCACAAAAATCAGTGAGTCTTTTTATCTCATTTTCAACAAGTTTTCTTTTCTTACTTCATTTTGTATGATAAATTGATGATGTTGCCTATTCACAATACAATTTCCAACCAATGGAGCTATCATTCATCTCCTCCAATCCTTGTGCACTCTGTGGTAGTTACTTCTTTTTCATAAAAAGAGAAAAGAAAAAGAAAAGGAGGAGGAATCTTTGTAAATTTCTTTTTCATAGATGTGATGACAAGAAGGGAAATTTCTAATGTATTGTGGGCATCCTTTTCTTTTTTTTGTTACATTCATGTCAATTTGAGCACCTTAAGTCTGAAGTTTTGCTCCAAATTTTGAGACTGCAACTTGACACAGTTCACTTGGTGAGAACAGAGTTGCTATTGTTGAAGTTTGTAGTTACTTATTTTGAGATTGCAATTATTATTATTATTATTATTATTATTATTATTATTATTATTATTATTATTATTATTATTATTATTATTATTATTATTATTAAATAGGTTGTGTTGAAGAAGAACCTAACCGAATACTAAGAATTTGAGTGCAATATGCATTTGAAGCCACCAAGCAATCCTCATTACAAATTTCGCTAAGATATTAAGAAATGCTTTGGAGAATATCAATTTTTATTTTTGGTTGCTCAAACTCAAACACAGTTGTGAACTTTGAGTATATGGATAGATATAGATGTTGTACTGTGGTTGTTTGTGTAAGACGTTTCATCAAAAACATGATATTTTTGAACGGGGTTAATAACTAATAGCCACATGATTTTGTTGTATGGGAGTTAAACAACATTTAAAGAGGGATAAATAAGATATGATGAGAAAGAGTCATATCACTTGAATATCAATTATTGAGAGTAGAGATGACAATGGGTCGGATTGTTGCTTTTACTTGTTCATATAAACCCGAACATAATGGATTTGGGTAATTATTAAAAGGGTTTGGGTAATGAAACTAGTACTTATGATGGGTTTGGAAAAGTATCTGTGGATATCTGCTATCCAAACTCGTATATAATATTATAAATATTTTATATATATATATATATATATACAGGGTTCTAGACCACACATTTTGAACATATGGCAGCACCACAAGCTGACACGTGGTAGCTCTTTTTCCTTTTTTTTTTAAAAATTTTCGCAAGGGGTAAAATGAAAAGAAAGCAAATCAGTTTTCTTCTCCTTAGTAGCAACAATGGCGGATAACAGCAACAACATACATGAACAACAACAAACAACATATTTGAAAGAAAGAAAAAGAAGAAAAAATTGAGAACAAAATTGATGTATTTTGAGAAAAAAATAGAAGATTAATTTGATAGATGATTGAAGAATCGAGAGAGATGTTGGTTATGACGGTGGTTCACAAAGAAATTCGCCGGTAATCGGGGAAAGAAATGGCGGAATTGATGGAGAAGGATGGATGAGAGATTTGTTGTCGAAAATCATAAAACTGCATTTAACAAAACATAAAACTGCATGTTGACACGAAACACAAATATGCATTTAACAAAACACGTTCATGCATTTAACAAAACGTAAAAATGCATTGTTGGCTAACGGACGCTAAGGGATGTGTGATCGTGTGCCAGAGCGACGCATGAGCACGAGCACGAGCAAGCACAAGCGCTAAACGTGCGCTTCCAACCTACATGCATTATCATGTTCAACTGCATATATTTTTGTGTTCATTTAAATGCATAAGTCAATTCAACTAAATGCATGGTTTGATTTTTGTAATCACATAACAAATCAAATTACTAATCTACACATACTATAGCGAAATCAGCGAAATTGAGCTTAAAAATCAAAAAAATCTCCACCATACGATCTACGAGATAAGTGGATGAGATTGAGTACATACATCCTCGCACTCGGTACTATTTGATCCTCATATATATATATATATATATATATATAGGAATGGATCAAATGAGAACCACATCTTTTGCGAACTCTGCGAACCATGCATAAGGCGTTGAAGATTATGCACAAAACGTATAAAGTTATGCATAACGAAAACTTTCTAAAATTATTTTGTTGTGCATTTTATATATATATATATATATATATATATATATATATATATATATATATATATATATATATATATTATAATTTTTTTTTTATAATGTAGCAACAAAAGATAATATAAGAATATTGATAAAAGATTTGAGAAGTTAAAATATCACCTCTATGTTTGTTTTGATAATTTAAAATATTATTTAGATATACTATATATTAAAGTTAAAATGTATAATTTCTAATTTTATACTTGAAATTAATTTTAATCTTTCACTATTTCAACTAATTATTAATATTTACTCTATAGTTCTCGACTTTTTATTAAGATGGAAAATTCAGTTATAATAACAACTCGCTTAATTATTTGACATTGTATAAATTTAAATATATTGGGTGGATAATTAGCAGGTATTATTGCACCGATTTGGGATGGTGTGAGTAATAAAACTAGTACAATGATGGGTTTGGGGCTGGTATAAGTGGATAAATTTTAAACAAATTTGGATTTGGAAAATGCTTAATGGGAGTGATGGTCCCTAAGGGTATGTATTGGTATATAGGGGATGGAGATACACTAGTTAGGTAAATTTAATTTAATTTTTTTATAAGATTGAACTAGCTACTTTGGCAGCAGCTGCTAGGTAACTGATGATAATTTAGTACTAATGTCAGTACTGCTGGTCAATTCAGATAATGGGAGTCTTATTCAGAGTAATATCAGTTAGCAAACTTATTGACTGATGAGGTAGCTGGTTAGTTAGATTGATAACTGATGTGCTTGCAAAATATGTTGGTTACTAGTTTGCCTTTACTAAAAACTTAAACTGGCGTAAAACACTAAGTCAGATATGAGTTTAGTAAATTTTCAGTTTATTTCTTTAGCATCAAACTGATACTGATAGAGTATTTCAAAATGATGTTGTGCTGCTATGTGCTGGTAATGTCAGTTCAATAATATGCAATGTAAATACGATACTGAATGTAAAGAACTAAAAGTAAACAATACTTGATTTTTACCCGATTCAGAGAGATCACCTCCTACATCCACTAACTGAGATTTGGTCTTGTGTACGGGTATAAGATATAAACATAGATACAGACTTAACCTTCATGTATCATGCCGAGCTGGGCATTCCTCCTACGCTTACGGGTGCTAGGAAACCTCTCACTTCTTACTGATGCAGTCGACTTGATCTCTTGCTTACAGATGCAAGATAACCAAGCTTTCAATAACTAACACTTTCTTGCTTACTTAACCAAACTTCTACATAAACTTGAAGGGTTTTTAGTAGAGGATTTTCCATCTAAAAGTTGAATTGTCACAGACGACAAACTCAATATGTTTATGCTTGAGATATACAAATTAGTGTTCTAGACTTAAGGAAGTGTATGCTAAAACCTTAAGCTGATAGATATATTTGAGCTCTGAAGATTTTCTAATAACTCTGTAGACTTCATTCTCGAAATCGCTGAGTATAAGTTCTTGAGCTTTGAGCTTTGATTGCTTTTGGATATTCGAATGCACAGTGTTTCGGTAACCTTCAAATGTTAGATTCTGGACATATTTATAGAGGGGACTATGAATAGTGTCATTGGAGAGAGCATCAATCATATCCATTCTATTTGTCGTTTGAATTCTTCCCGTTTGAATCCTCGTACGTCGCTATCAGGATTTGCATCATCGTACACTGTAGCTCTGCAACTATGAAAAAGTGTTATGGCATGTCAGAATCTTATGCAGATATGCTACGGTACGTGACAAGTCAAACACTCAAGACTTAGATATCTCCATGTTTTTTCAGTTGAATTGAGTCCATGTTTTATCAATACGTTGACTTCAGGTTGGACCAGTCGAGACTGCTCCATCTTTTGTCAGTTTGGGAACCTGAGTCACTATGATATTTTTTGCTTTGATGTATAAATAGTCAGCTTTGACTTTTTATCAGCCAGCTTTGTCTACTTGTCACCAACTTTGACATTCATCAGCAGCTTTGACTTCTGGTCGCCAACTTTGACATTATAGCTTGGGCTATCAGCTACTGGTATGATACTTAGTCATATTTCCGACTTCTTTTCTCTCAGCAGCATCGAGTTTTCAGTCTCCGACCTTCAGTCTTGACTTCACTCTTCAGTAGCTCTATTCATCATCTTCGATATAGTTCAGTTGGCCTGACTTCAGTCTTCAGTATGCGATCTTTAGTGAGTGCTTCTCTTCAGTTGCGCTGGTATTGATACTCATATAAGTATGACTGACTTCAGTATTGCTTGAACTCCTTCAGTTTTGGGCATGTCCAAACTGGAAGTCTTTTACTGGAACCTATAACCAAAAATGTTAACTCCATAACATATGAGCAACTCTAAGTTACATCAGTAGGACAATCATCAATAAGCTTTTGAGATCTAATCAAAACACACAGTTAAGATAATTTTCTCAACACGGAGATACCCGACTCATTGTCATCCCTAATTGAAAGACAAATAATAATATAATTACTTTTGTGATTATTATTATTATTATTTGAAAGGGAAATTTGTTAGAAAATAAAGAATTCAAAATTTAAACTAGAAATATTAGTATTAAACCGAGTTAAAGCAAGAGTGTCTAATAGTAGCGGATTTATTAGTATGGAAAACTTGTACTCCATCCGTCTCGTCGAACATAACTCATTTCTTTTCAATAATGTTATTTTGAATAATGGTATAATGTGGTTAAAATGATAAAAAAAAAATAAGTAGGAGAAGAGTATAAAGTGATTAAAAAGATAAAAAGTAGATATGACTCACACATTTTGAATAGATAATTATTTCCTTAAAAAAATGAATCAAATTGAATGGACAATCCGAAAATGAATACGCGTCAAAGTTCGATGAAACAGAGAAAATATAAGATTTTCTTTGCGTGTCATCTCCAAGATCTCCCGTACATCGTAGTGAAGGATGATAACGAAAAAGTTCCAATTATTAAAAGTTCTTATTAAAAAAAATTGGACACGTTTCTTGTAGTGGCGAATTTCCGTATGAAAGTAAAAGTTTCTATTTAATCCTCTTTATATATATATATATATATATATATATATATATAGGGTTGGTTATGATGAGAAAGCTCCTTAATATATAAAAATAGGAATAGTAGTATACATCTTTCATATTTGTGTAGCACAATCAGAATTACTATATTACATATTTAGTTTAGCACATATTTCATTCATTCGTAGCACATATGCTAAATATATTAGTTTAACACATCTTTCATTCTGATAGGACAAGAAGAGTTCTAATCTTGCACAATAATTTGTGTAACACACAAAATATAAAAGCTAGCACACCGAAAATTAAATCTCAACCATTGATATAGCAAATCAAAGGCCCAGATTCATTCATATTTCTATCAAATTATCATTTCCTACCCGATCCATCTCATATATATATATATATATATATATATATATATATATATATATATATATATAAAATTTGGATTAGGTGAGAATATAAATTTTGGTGAGAAATAGGAATAAATCTTAATCCTTCATCATAATAAATTAATGGTTCAGATTAGATATTTATGTGTTGTATTAATAACTATATGCTACGTTTTTAATATATAGGAAAAATAAGAGGTTAGATTAGTAATATTATTTTTAGAGCTGGCGTTATATAGTATCGTTTTTAATATACGGGACCAAATGGTCCTATTGGTACTAAAAACAACTTAAGAGGTTAGATTAGTAATATTATTTTTATTATTTTTATAGGATTTGCTTTTTTCATTTTTTGTGGGATTTCATATCTTGGATATATATTATTCTTTTAAATATTTATCTTTTTAACGTATTTATTTCGTTGCACTGGTAATATAATTTCGTTGCTTTGCCAATTGATTTCGTTGCACTTGTACTGTAATATTAATTCATTGTTTAATTTTGTTTGTATTTGCAATAATAAAGTTATGCAAAGAAAATATTAAGATTGTGCCACATAACGTGTTTATGTGTGCTACAAATATATTTCGTAAAATAATACTAAAGTTTTTGTAACACACTGATGCAATGTTAATTACTATATGTGCTACATATTACACAATTTGTGCAACAAAAATAAGCGTCATATTACGGTAGGTGAAAAATTTAGAGAGAGAATATTTTTTTGTGCCAGATTTACCCTCACCCGATTTTAGGCGAATAAAATGATGATGATGTCATCAATCTTGTTTAAAATAAAACATGAAATCTGGAACATTGATTACATATTAATTAATGATTATAATTTATTCTTATTTCTTATACATAATAGCATCCTCACCATAACCACCCCTATATATATATATAATTCAGGTAGTAATGGATAATTTGGTAGGAAATGAGAATGAATTTGGATCTTCGATTTGCTGGATCAATGGTTGAGATTTAATTTCGATTGTGCTACAGTTTTGTGTTTTGTGTGATAAATTATACTCAATAAATTATAATTTAATTATACTCAATATCTATTCATATTTCCTACACTAAGGAGCTTTCTCACCATAACTCACTCATATATATATATATATATAGGAGATGGTTCAGGTAGGAAAACATAATTTGGTAGGAAATAAGAATGAGTCTGTGCCTTTGATTTGCTGGATCAATTGTTGAGATTTAATTTCGGATGTGCTATAGTTTTGTGTTTTTTGTGCTACGCGGATTACTGTGCAACACTAAAACCCTTCTTATGCTACGCTGCAATGAAAGATGTGATAAACGAATATATTTAGCATATGTGCTACGAATGGATGAAATATGTGTTAAACTAACATGTGTAACATATTAATTCTGATTGTGTTATACAAATATGAAAGATGTGCTACTATTCTTATTTCCTACATTAAGGAGTTTTCTCACCATAACCAACCCATATATATATATATATATATATATATAAAAGACATTAATGAACTAAATAGCAGCCGGCTACCAATACTAGGACATAGGGTTCAGTCTAATGTATCATAATTTTTTTTTTATTTTGATCTACTTATGCTAATTAGTGTGTATGAACTGCGCAAGTTTAACTCTGAAATTTATACATTTATTTTATGAAGCGTGATATCATATAACATATGGTCCCTAACACGGCCATGCATCTATAACATAAAATAACAAATAGGACATAGGGAAAATATTGCAAAAAGTTGTGGTCCTATCTATAGAAAATATTTTAACTTCTATCGTAGCTGATAAATATTAAAGATTTCGTGGCTGCGAATTTAAGTTACGTGACATCACATGTCTCTTTAATTTTGTTCAAGTACCTCGTGTTTATCCAAATTGTCCATGTATTTGAATTGCATTGACAAATCTAACAGTTTCATGATCCATTCTCATATATGTGTATTTTATAATCTTTCTTGACAAAGCAGTAATTGGAAATTTGTATAGCACTTTAGCCCTAACGGATTAGATTTAATTTAGTAACGATATGGTAGGCGAAGAAAAAAATCGCTATTCAACGACACTCATCATTACTTTGACAATATATTTAATGAATTATATATGATATGATATAAAGTTGCACCAGAATGTGTCAACTATATCGATTAAAATTTTAAACCTCTTCATGTATTTCAATTTGTTTCTAATAAATTTTTTAGCACTAATATAACAATATCATATCCTTTCCTTTTGGAATTACTCGTAATTTGGCATGTATACGAACCGAGTCTAGCCGAACACTACCAAGCTCGAGTTCAGCTCATTTAAATTTTATTCGGCTCGAGTTCGAATTCGAGCTTTAAATTGAGTTCGAGTTCGGTTCATTGTAAAATTTTTGAGCTCGCGAGCAGCTCGAATTCGGTTTAATAACTATATATTTGTTTATGAGATATATTCGAACTCGAGCTCGAACTATGCTCGTGTTCGACTTTTCTCATTTTTGAGCTCGAGTTCGAGCTTGAATTATTAAATTTTATAATTTATTATTAGAACTATAATTATATTATTATTAATTTTTTTTATTAATTATCAATAAAAATATAATTTGCAATTTATTATTAGTTTTAATTATTTAAATATATAAAAATAATTTATTATTTCACATGTTGGCGAACACGTTCGTGAAGTGGCTCGTTTGAGTTCGAACCTACCATGTTCACGAGCTCATGAACCGAACATCCCTAAGCTCGAGCTCGGCTCGAAAATCCTATCGAGCTCGATTCAAGGCTCGAGTTCGGCTAATTTGCAAAAGAAATGAATTTCAAATGAATTTTTTTCGAGTTGAATTCGAATAACTCACAAGTGGCTTGATTTGTTTACAACCCTAATCGTAATATAATGAAAGCAATGAGAGGTATAAAGCTGGAAACGACCACTAGTCTTTTCGGTTAAATCGGGACGCCAACCCTTCCAACTTATTGAGTCTGCGACAATTTAGGATATTCAATATTCAAGTATAAGAAGCGCCTCAAAATATATTTTACATCAAATGATAAAACTACTGGAATTTCTTTGCAGATTTTGACAAAATAAAAAATCCTTACTTCTTGTATCAAACCGATATGACCATATGAGCCAGTTGATTGAATCAAAAAAATTGGGTTAGATAATTATATGAGTTTACGACATATATAAATTTAACTATCCTTGCTCTCGATTTAAGTTTGCTAAATTCTACCCTTTTCCTAGTCTAATAATTAAGCAAAAGATATGTTTTTAAGACTCCATCCGTCCAAAAATTCTACCCTTTGTTGATCCTAGTCTAATCAAATTGATTACTAAATATCTCGGTCAAGTGGCTTAGATAAGGAAAATCTACGAGAAGAAAACGTTACGATCCATGGGATTTTAGAGTAGGATACCGGTTCACCAACATCGTTCCCAACTCAATTTTGGTGTCTGCCGCCCCTCTCTTTGGCGGTTCATGATGATATTCTTTCTCTCGATCCGTCTCCCGATAGTCCAGCTTTCTTTTCAAGTAAAGTCCAGATTTCATCCTCAACGGACTCCTCTTGTAGGCCATGAAGGAAAGGGTGGTCATTGGGTGCAAGCTCTAAACAATTAAGATGGGCCTCCAAATACTACCTTATAAGACTCTACGTCATCTTTCGGACAAGCTTGATTTAGGTCTCTGATCTGTCTCCGTCTACCAACTCTCCGTAAGGCTTACTGTAGACTAACAGTCTTCCGTATTTAGGAATTACCAATACGGTATGAATTGATCGACTTTTTGGAGTTTATGTTCTTCTCCATTGATTTGACTTCACTTTACTTAAGATTAAAGATAGGGGCCGGCTACGGCGGAAAAAACCCTGGATCTACAAGACTGACTTCACGCTCTCTAGAAGCTAGTTTTAATAAATTGTAATGAGTGTAAAGTAAGTGAGTATAAAAAGGTGTGCCATGAGGATCATAAATGAATATATTAATGGATATTGAGTGTAAAAAGGTGGGCTATATGTGTTTTTTGTAAATAAGTAGATAGATTTAGGGTAAAAATGTAAAGTTGATGTTTTCAAAAAAAGAAAAGTGAACATTTTTCGTGGACGGACCAAAACGAAATTAAATGCACGAATTTAGTGGACGGATGGAGTACTTCTTAAATTCATAAAATAAATGATAGAAGTGTAATTGAAGAATGGCTTTTATTTTTTACTCTTTCTTCTTGACTTGAAGAAACAACAAAATTAAGTAGGTGAAAAGCCTTTTACAAATGTTGTTTTAAAAAAAAAATAACACGAGACACGGAAACAAGCAACTATATAATGTGCATTAAAACCTGCAAGGATTCCTATAATCAAGATGAGGAAAGCACAAAATGACGCGATGCTTTCTCAATAAAAATAAGAAAATAATTACATTATTAGCTAAGATGGACAAGACGTGACCTTATTTAATTGTTTTGAGTATTTATTTTGTTGACAATTGTATTTAACAGAATAGATAATTTTGGGTTAGGTTAGGTTTTCGCATCACTTTAAGGCGATTAGGAAAATCAACACGCAACTTATTGGACAGCAAGCTAGATTTATTTATTAATTATTCGTGCTGCATTTTTGTCTTTTTCTTTTTCTTTTTACATTTTGTGACATGATGGAAGTCTCATAGTAGATGAACTTTACTTGCTCACAAACGTGTATGGTTGTACTTGGATTGAGGGACATAGAACATTTGACGAATTCACTTTGATATAGAAATCTTGTCAATAGATATCCTATAAATAGAATTCTCTGTATTAATTTATATATTTTTAAATATTGAATCATTAATTTAAAATAAAAAAATGAATTAAAATATGTGAGTCTATAGGATCAAACCAGAGACCTCAAGTTTACAAGACTGGGGATACGAGAATTGTACTCAATATGCTAAGACTTGCTATATGAAAATGAAAAAAAAAAATTATGTAATAAATCGTCCGATTGGGCACCTGAATATCTAAGTCGGATATCCCAATCGGGTATTCAAATACCAGATTATCTTAGTTGAATTGGGGTTGGATATTGATTTTTGTGTAAAATCGGGTCGGGTATTCGATAATTTCGAGTAAGGTACCTGTCCCGACTCGATTAATCACTCCTGCAAATTATCGTGACATATCAAACCATCTTACATAAGTATTTGTGACAAATTATTATTTATCTACTATAAATCCTAAGGATGATTCCCATTAATGAGTGTAGGTAGTTTTCCAAGTTGTCTAATACATCCTATTAGTGTGTGATGGGATATGGCCTTACCGCTCAGGCCCAATAGCAGGCTCAAGTCCCAAGCGAACTAGGCCTGACCTAATAGACGGCCTACGCGGCTAGGCCCAAGGCCCGACGCCTAAACCCTTCTGAAGATCAACCATATCCTATCAGATATGGAAGGAGATATTGGAGGAGATATTGAAGGAGATATTCAAGGAATGAATATCTCTTATGAGATCGGATCCGTAGTAATCGAGAGTGATCCATAACATGTATAAATAGAAGTTAGATTGAAGGTAGAGGGGTTATCAACTATTTGAATACTCGAGCTTTTAGATACACTCATTGTAATCTCTTATAGTGAAAGTATTGAGGAATCACTCCTCCGTGGACGTAGATCTTTCTTTTGATCGAACCACGTAAAAGCCTCTCGTGTTCTTTACTGTTTTCATAAATCTCGCACACACAAGATTTATCATTGGCGCCGTCTGTGGGAACCATCTGAACGAAAAGCTTCGTTTTCTACACAAAATCAATGGCAAGGACTCGTGCAACCATTAGCGCCGTCGGAGGTGCTGGCGACGGACAGACTGAAGATCCCAACCGGGCTGTTACGCAGCGCCGAGGAAAAGAGGTCGCCGCTGCCGATAGCAACAATACACCTGAGGGTTACATAGAAAACATACCTATACACCCTCAGGATCGCTGCCCTACCGGAGAAGGAGAGCCGACCTCAACCCCGATGAACAAGCGGTTCACCAATCTCATGAGGTCCTTGGCAGAGCCGTGTCCAAATTCCTCAACGCAAACATCGGCCAATTCCAAAGCTTCTTGAGCCAGAGAACAAACGGAGCAGGAACCTCAAGAACGCCCGGACTGGCAATCACGGGTGCCCGAGGTCGTTCGCCTCTCCGAAATGATCGAGAACGTTCACCTCGGCGAGACAGCCGAGAGCGCTCACCTCGGCAAGATAGCCGAGAGCGTCCACTTCGGCGATATAGTCGGGAACGTTCAACTCGGCACCCTGTTCGCCGATCACCTCGGCAAGCCGCCCCTAACCATTCACCTCGGCGACATCCACGAAGTCAATCACCTCGGTACAACTACCAAAGTCAGTCGCCAAGACACGCCCGTGAGGTCGAGCGGGACCGAAGAGAGGAAAGGCGGAGTCGATTCCCTCATCAAAGAGACGATAGACGTCGCTATCGGTCTCCCACCCCTCCCGAGAGGGATGGCAACGACCTCCCAGGATTCGACCGGTATGGACGGATTATCTCCCATTTCTCAAGGGAAATCCTGGACACACCCCTACCTCAACGATATCGGGCACCTAACATTGCCGCCTACGATGGCCTCGGGGATCCCTCTGATTTCCTTTTTGCCTATACTACTAACATGAAAAACCAAGGAATGGAAGATTTTCACATGTGTAAGATCTTCCCCGAGGTGCTGATTTCCAACGCACGACGATGGTTCACCTCCCTTCGCCAGAACAACATACACAGCTTCAGAGATCTCATGGATCAGTTCAAGTGGCGCTTCTACCAAAAGATGCCGCCTCAGCAACCATCATCCGACCTGCTCACCATCCGCCAAGGACGAGATGAGACGATGTCAAATTTTGTCTCACGGTTTATCAAGGAATCTCTCAAGATCGATGATAGTAATGATCTCTACATCATTAATGCGTTCAAGAACGGGATCCGACCTGGCGCCCTAAACAAAGAAATCACCAGGGAGAAGCCGAAGATGGCGAGTAGCCTTTGGACTCTGGTGGACAATTATGTCAAGGGAGACGAGTCAGATCGTAAGAAAATGGAGACATGGGACGAGCATAAAGCCGAGAAGAAGAGGCCGGATGATCGAGGAAGGGGCATCGATCGCCGAAGTGCCTTCGATAGAATCAAAAGGCGATGGGTCAGTTGGGACCACGACCAAATCCGGCAACAATGCGCTCAAGTCGAGGGCATAAATATTCGAGCTCCATCTTGAGCTCTTCCCAAAACCACCTCTCATGAAAGGAGGATCCAAGAAGAAGTCGAAAGACATGTATTGCGACTATCACTAGGGGTATGGCCACAATACCGACGACTGCAGAAGTCTGAGTTCAGAAATAGACGAACTAGTCAAGAAAGGTGCACTCAAGAAGTACCTCGACCGCACCACGAGCGAGTCGAAAAACAAGAAGCGAAGAGGAAAGAACGGGGGTGGCAACAATTATGGGCCAACCTCGAAGACCGCGCACCCCGAAGATGACGAGGACGACGGTCCCAACGCAATAGAACAAGTATATGCAATCACCGGACTCCCCATAGGTACGACGAGGTCGTCACTAAAAACCGAAGCTAGGAGATCGATCCCCGAGGAGCCTAAAAACAAGCGACTTCGGGACGGTGAGAGCATCGTGTTTTCCAACGACGACCCAGTACCCAAAATCATGCCCCACCAAGATGCTATTACCATACAAGCAGTGGTGGGCAATAAGAACGTCCACAGGGTCTACATCGACATCGGTGCCTCTGTCAGCATCATCTTTCAGAGTTGCCTGGACAAACTCGAGGTCGGAGGGATTCAAATCCATCCAGCACCGTCTAAACTACGGAGCTTCACTCAGGAGGCGATACAACCAGAAGGCATCATCACCCTTCTGGTCACCGTAGGACGTGCTCCAAGGTCGGTTACAAAAGCCATACAATTCTTCCTGATCAAGGCTCCCTCTCTGTACAACATCATCCTCGGGAGAGATTGGCTCTACGCCACCAAGGCCGTCTACTCGGTATACCACTTCACCATCAAAATACCCACCCCGGCTGGAGTATTGAGTATCTAGGGTGATCAAGCGGCGGCGAAAGAATGCCTGAGGATCTCGGCCAGATGAGGCCTTACCTCGTGCCTAACAATTCTGAGAACCCTCCTCGAAGTTGTCACCGGGATGATCGGTGACGACCTCCAATTATATGACGATGATCCCTCCAAGGTCGTCAAGGTCGGCACCCAGGGTCCCACTGACATTCGACAACATGTTACGCAACTTCTGAGGGAATACAGGGACGTGTTCGCGTGGTCACCACTCGACATCACAGGAGTATCACCCGAGCTCATCACTCATCGGCTCAACATCGATCCGGCTATCAAACCAGTTCGGCAAAAGAAAATGGCATTTGCGGCAGAGCGCAGCAAGGTGATAAGAGACGAAGTGACCCAACTTGAAAGCCAAGATCTGTTCGAGGTCAGTACCCAACACGGATGGCTAACCTGTCATTGTTGAAAGCCGGGAGGGTGGCGCGTGTGTATCGACTATACCGACTGAATAAGCCTTGCCCAAAGGATCATTACCCTTCCGATATTGATAAAAGGTGGAGGCATTGGTGGGCCATGAGATCTTCAGTTTTCTGGATCTTTACAAGGGATACCACCAAGTCTTGATGAGCAAGGAAGACGCTCCAAAATGGCATTCATTACTGACTTCGGTGTCTTCGCATATAGGAAAATGCCCTTTGGATTGAAGAACGCCGGAGCTACCTACCAAAGAATGGTAGATGCTATATTCAAAGATCACATAGGGAAGATCGTCGAGGTCTACGTCGATGACATCGTGGTAAAGAGCCAGAAAACGGCAAGTTGTGTCGAGGACCTCAGTACTATTCTCCAGCTCCTCAGGTCGGCCAACCTCAAGCTCAACCCCCAAAAATGCACGTTCATGGTGAAAGCGGGAAATTCTTGGGATCTTGAGTTTTTCGAAGGGTTGAAGGCTAACCCAACCAAGGTGAAACGATACTTGACATGCAAGTGCAAAGACCGTTCGTGAGATCCACAAACTCACGGTACTTAGCCTCTCGATGGGTTCCTATCACGGGCTGCGGAGAAGCAACTCCCTTTCTTCAAAATCTTGAGAGAGCCCCTGACTTACGCTGGGAGGAAGAACATCATCTTGCCTTCACACAACTAAAGAGTGCATGACACGCCCACATTGTCCGCCCCAAAAGAGAGCGAGCTCCTTTCCTTATATTTAGCCGCCTCGGATGAGGCCATCAGTGCGGTACTTGTGCGAGATGAGCTCGGATGACAACTTTCTATTTACTTCATCAGCCGAGCTCTCAAAGGGCCGGAGACTAGGTACACCAGCTTCGAAAAAATAGCGTTGGCACTAGTGAACGCCAAACGACGTCTCGGACCTTATTTTCAAGCCAATTCCATCCAGGTGCTAACTGACTTACCTCTTAGACAAGTCTTGTCAAAACCTGAGTCGTCAGGACGTATCGCTAAGTGGGCACTGGAGCTCGGCGAACATGATATCTTATACTCCTCCCGACCAGCCATAAAGGGGCAAACTCTGGCTGACTTCCTGGTAGAAGCCAAGTTTACCGAGGTCAATCCTACCACCGAGGTCATTCCAACCTCCGTGCCTACAACGGAGGAACCTGCCCTCAACCCACCCAACGGTTGTTGGCAAATGTACGTGGACGGAGCCTCATGTAAAACAGGTAGCGGGGCAGGTAATTTACTTCTCGGCCCAGAGAAACAAGAAGTAACCTACGCACTTCGGTTCTCCTTCCCGACCACAAACAACCAGGTGGAATATGAAGCACTGATCTCAGGACTTCGTCTTGCAAAGGAGCTGAAAGTAGATAAAATCAAGATATTCGGAGATTCCCAGGTGGTGGTAAATCAAGTCTTAGGGAAATACGAGGCCAAAGAGGATAGGATGAAGCAATACCTTGAAAAGCAAAAAAAATCTTGACTGTTTGGGTATTCCACAATTCACCGAATCCGCGAGGTGAGAATAGCGGTGATGTCCTCGACAAATTAGCCTCGTCATCAACAAATCCACAAGTGGAGGAAGTTCAATCCAGAAGTATCGAGGAGCCCCACATAGGCGTCATCACAGAGGCCAAACCGAACTGGATGACTCCTATACAAGCTTACCTGGAAGAAGGCGTGCTGCCTCAGGATCGGCTCCAAGCCAAAAAAATGATGGTAAAGTCCCGAGATACCTCGTGCACGAAGGACACTCTATAGAAATCCTACCTCCAGCCCTCACGAGATGCCAGGGCGGAAGAGGCGGACTATGTGCTTAAACAAATTCACATGGGGTCTTGTGGAAGTCACATCGGATCGCGAGCTCTCTCAAAGAAAACGTTGAGGTCGGGATATTATTGGCCCACCTACATCCTGGATTCAGCCGAGCTCGTCAAAAAGTGTCCGAAGTGCCAACTTCACGCTACGGTTAAGAAGCTACCTCAAACCGACCTCAGTAGCCTACAAAGTCCTTGGCCCTTTATGTAGTGAGGAATCGACATCGTTGGTCCTTTCGACAGAGCATCGGGCCAACTTCGGTATTTGGTTGTAGCCATAAACTACTTCACAAAGTGGGTCGAAGCGGAGCCTCTTTCAAACCTCACAAGCAGAAGGATTCAGAACTTTGTTTGGAAGAATATAGTTTGCCGCTTTGGCATACCACATGTCTTGATCTCGGACAACGGCACCTAGTTCGTCGATAGAAATTTCAGAGAATGGTGTGAAGAGCTCCAGATCAAGCAACAGTTCACCTCGGTTGCACACCCACAGGCGAATGGCCGTCAGTGTGACAAACCGTGCGATCGTCTGAGGATTGAAAAAGAGGCTAGACCGACTAAAGGAGATTGAGTTGAAAATCTCCCTCAAGTCCTCTGGTCATACAGAATGACACCTCGGACTTCCCACGGTGAAACACCCTTCAACTTGGTCTACGGCACCGAGGCTGTCATACCAGCCGAGATCGGTGCCCCGAGCCCAAGAACTCTTCACTTCGCCCAGCAGGGCAACGAGGAGAACCTACGAGTCAACCTTGATGCTCTAGAGGAAAAACGTGAGTGCGCTTTCATCAATGAAGCCAAGTACAAATGCCAGGTCGCAAAGTACTACAACAAGAGGGTGAAGGCCTCCGCATTACAAGTAGGCGACCTCGTCCTACGAAACAATGAAGCCAGTAAAGCCGAGCGCCTTAACAAATTGGACCCAACATGGGAAGGCCCATACCGCGTCCACGAGGACCTCGGCAAAGGGTCCTATAAGCTCGCTCACCTATCCGGTGCACTTATCCCCCGAACCTGGCATATTACTCACCTACGGAGGTATTTTACATATCTTTCATTTCACGTCGGCATCATGTTAGCCCTCTTTTTCCAAAGCACGATGTTATTTATTTATCAATAAAACATCTTTTTTATCATGCGTTGATTATTTTCCTATCTTATATCTATGTGAAAATCCGTTTTCACCTCGGACGAAACACACTTTACCTTCAAAAGGGGATGCCCTTGCGAAGATGACAAACCTACAACGTAGGGTACTCAACTAAGCGCGTGCCAGGGGATCACCCCAGCACATACAGATTACTCATTAATTTGAAACATCTACGTGCCAGCACATACAAATTACTCATTAATTTGAAACATCTACGTGCCAACGACGTAAAATCGGATCCAGGGGACCACCCCTCTTAATATTCCTCGACAAATAAGGCAAGCACACAGATAACTCATTAATTTGAACGTCTACGTGCAAAGCATACAGATTACTAATTAATTTGAACATCTATATGCAAACGACGTCCAAATCGGATCTCGTGCAATTCACACCTCTTTATTGAGAAGATATACACTTCGATACATAGTCAAATACATTTACGACTAAACCAAGTCCTAAGTTATATTTGTACCTCGTCATGGGAAAAATATAAACTTCGGTACAAAGTCTAAATACATTTATGATTAAAAATCAAGTAATAAGCTATATACAGATCACTCGGGTCTCCGAGCTGCACCTCGCCAAGACTCACTGAAGCTACACCAGTTCGCAACAAAATCTCCGGGTCGGCGATGAATACCCGGGATGAACTCGGTGCCTTCCACCCAGTCGACGAGGTCAGCGTCGCCACGACCTACTCCAGACGCTCTTTGAACATGCACATAGGTGCCCCGACCTGAAGTGGACGGCCCTGGGGCCGAGGCGAACTTCTGCCTCTTGATCTCGTCATCCCACCAGGGCTACGACCTCGACCCCGACCTGACATCCTTCCTCGTCGACCTGATGCCCTCGCTCGTCCAACTCCCGACGATGGTGCCCGACCACGAGATGACATTTCTGACATGTCTGAACCCATTAGTCGGAGCACCTCGGCATGGTCCATATAGCCGCCGTCCACCTCGACTTCTTCAATTCTCACGTCGGCTGGGGTGTGACTGCGGGGCTCAGACATGCGTCGCTTGCGGACGATCTCGTAAAGCTGGAGGCACTTGACCAGTTCCTCAAGGCAATCTTTAAAGCTCTTGCTGTTGGGCCCCTCCTCATCCCTCAGCACCATGCCCTCGGCAAGCAGAAGCTGAGCTCGGTCATCGGCCTCGGATATGGTAATACCACCAGATCGGTGGATCACCGCTTCATATTCCGCATGCTCCTCCGAGATCCGCGCTAACTTCTCTTGCGCCAGCTCGAGCTGTTATTCAAACTGTATCAGGCGCCCTTGAATGCCGTCAGCAGAGACATCCGCCTCTTGGACCTCGAGATGAAGAATTCTCAGCTTTAAGGCTTCGTTCTGCCAGAAGGTGGGTCACCTCGCTTTTAACCGCCTGAAGCTGCTTTTTCAGCCCGACTGGCGATGCCGTGCTACCGACCCCAGCGACTTGGCTATCCATGTTGCACAAGATCTGGGTCAGCTCGGAGGATCGGCTCCTCCAAAACATAACCTCCTCATCATTCTCAGCTAATGCACCTCGGACCTCTTTCAACTTGGTCAAAAGATCGTGATCTAGCCCGATGTATTGAGAAGACGAGTGCTAAAATAAGAGACAACACATTCATTTCAAAAATGTGTATTTATTATTCACAAAAGTGGGAAATTTACAAAGCTCGGGATCCTAATGACCCGGCGATCAAACTATTCTGATGGTCCACCGACACGAGCCTCGGTATGGGCTCACTAATGCCTTCCTGCTGACCCCCTTCAGACGGGACACTCGAACTCGGTCCCACCTCCCCAGCTTCAGCCCGCACCTCGGCGAGGAGTTCCTGAAGCTCTGGATCTTCATCCTTCTTGCACTGGGTAACGGCCTCGGCCGTCGGGAAAGTGGAGGCCGCCAAAGTCTCCGGCGAGGGAAGGACCTCGCCTCGGCAATTACAGCAGCGTAGTCCTTCTCCAGCGTCCTGGGAGCGACCTCGACCTAGCCATGCCTGACCTTGTCGAAGTCAGGCATCTCGGCCGCCAACTTCTCCAGGTGGTTGGACACCACCTGCGTCCTGAGTACGACGGCCAGGTCGGAAAGGAAGGCAGAGAAGGTCTCTGATTCGATGAGCTTGATGGCGAAGGCCCTCAGCATCGGCCCTTGCTCCGCCAGCATGGCACTCTTCTCTTCGGCGAGCTTCTTCTCCGCCTCAGCCGTCTCCTCTCGCGCACCATCCACTTCGACACGGGCCACCTGCAAGGCCCGAGTCTTCTTCTTCAAGGCAGCCTCAGCAGCGGCCCTTGCGGCCTCGGCATCCGTCCTCGCAGCCTCGGTAGTGGCCCTCGCGGCCTCGGTAGTGACCCGCTCCCTCTCCACCGCCTCATACCGAGAGACACCCTCAGCGATGAGACCGGCGATCCGGTGCATATCCCGGCGGTACGGTGCAGATCCTCCATCGCCGAGGTCGTATCTTGAAAATCACACAATAAGAAACACATAGCAGATGGAAATAACGACAGACACGGTATAAACCCATACCTTCGGGAAGGATATAGAGGAGCTTGGAACCGGCACCTCGTATGTAATCCTAGTGCGGGTATCTGCTACCGAGGTTGGATCTGGCCTCGGCTGAGGTGCCGCCGTCACCAACTCGCTGAGGTCGGCCACCACCACGGGTGACTTGCTCGGCTCAGTCCTCCTCGCCTTCTTTGCCGGTGGCCCCTGGCTCGGCGACTGTGTTGGAGGCGGCAAAGCCGGCACCTTTGCCTTCTTGCGTGGATCGAGCTTCACTGCACAATAAGAAGAGAAGTCCATTAACAAAGACATCAGACATATGAGAAATAAGGAAAAAGGGGGGTGTCCTCACCCCGATCCGACCCCGATCCTGAAGCCTCCGACCTATATATGCTCAGCTCAGCATCATTCAGATTGTCCTCGGTGAAATCACAAGATATTTCACCGAATGTGTTGAGCTCGTCCTCTATGGCACCCAAGGGCTTGACCTTCACATCCCTCATCTTGCCCATACTCCACTTATAACTCGGGTGCCCATCAACCCTCAAAAACAAATACTTTCTTTGCTAATGGGGCAACTTCGAGAGAGCGGTCACCCTGAACGAATGAGGAGGTGAGAGGTAGTATACGCCTCCTGTACCATTGACTCTAAAAAAACGCATCAGGATTTCGAAAGAAAGCTTCTCACTAAAGGTCGTAACAAGCAAAACTAGCCCAACCACCGACCTAATGGAGTTCGGGGTCAATGGCATATCGAATTTGAAAATATTCTGGATGCTCAAAAGATGGGGCGAAAGGAACTTAAGACCGGCCTTCAGGCGTCTACGTATCGGTGATAAACCCCTCAAGAGGGGGGATAGCTCTATCCCTAGATTGCGGCGAGCACCACCATGCCTCCGCCGAATATGGAACTCCTTCGCTATTCTACACATGTCACCGACGGTCAGAGGCGAACTAGCGTCCACGATATTGTACTCATCGGAAGGAAGATATCGCCGGACCCTTAGCGCTAATGCCCCTAGATTTACCCATCAAGTTATGGCACATATAATCCCTAATCTCAACCTCACAGTCGGGGGAGGAAGATGATCGGGCAGATCCCAACAAAGAAGAGGATGAAGAAGACATACTTTTTCAATGAAAGGTTTTGCTCCTTCGACGAAGTTTTGAAAATTTCGGAATAAGTTCGATATTTTCTCTGGAGCAAATGGATGAAGAAGAAATGAATGTTTCTTTATCCCCGCCTATTTATAGTACAAGTAGGCGCCCAAACCGCTATTCAACTTCCCGTGGGACTTGATGTGAGGTAGATGCTGCGCGTGTTTGGCGCCAACTAACCGCCCGCACGATGGCGTATTCTAGGGCGCGCAGACATGCGATCGATCGTGCAATCATCACCCCAGCTTCAGCCGGTTAACTCGATTCGGACCTCGGCAAGCCTGCAGATCGGTCGAGCAACTCATCTCAGTTCGGACCTCGGCGAACCGTACAGATCAGTCCAGTACAATACATCTCAGTTCGGGCCTCGGCATTCTACTAACGAAAGATAGCCATCTAACTCCAGCTCGTTAATCCACCTTGGCCATCGTCCTAACAAATCAGGACTTCGACAAATATCCCCAGTCAGTTCGGGCCTCGATATTACCTGACGAAAGGATATCGCCATCCACTTCGAGCAGCTCAGTTCGGACTCAACAAAGGTCCAGCATAGTCCGAAATGGCGAAATATCCATCTCAGTGCGGACCTCGACCAATCATCAGAATCCAACCCTGGCATAAAAAAGGTAGATAATCTTCGACAACAACTTCAGCCGAGCAACAACCAACCTCGGCAAAATTCATACTTCACCCCACCTCGGCACAGTTGTTACTCGACTAATTGGGGGAGGGGGGCTATGATGGGATATGGCCTAACCGCTCAGGCCCAATAGCAGGCCCAAGTCCCAAGCGAACTAGGCCTGACCTAATAGACGGCCTACGCGGCTAGGCCCAAGGCCCGACGCCTAAACCCTTCTGAAGATCAACCATATCCTATCAGATATGGAAGGAGATATTGGAGGAGATATTGAAGGAGATATTCAAGGAATGAATATCTCTTCTGAGATCGGATCCGTAGTAATCGAGAGTGATCCATAACATGTATAAATAGAAGTTAGATTGAAGGTAGAGGGGTTAGCAACTATTTGAATACTCGAGCTTTTAGATACACTCATTGTAATCTCTTATAGTGAAAGTATTGAGGAATCACTCATCCGTGGACGTAGATCTTTCTTTTGACCGAACCACGTAAAAGCCTCTCGTGTTCTTTACTGTTTTCATAAATCTCGCACACACAAGATTTATCAGTGTGAGGGATATAACAATGTGTTTTTGGTCTTTTAGAAAATGTCCGATCGACACTTTTAGTCACGTAAAAGAGAGATATATGTCAATAATCACTCTAAATTCAAACTTCAATATTAGTCGTTTTAGGGGGAAAGTAAAAGGCTGAAACTATAGCCCTTTTCAAGTTTATTCATTGGGACTAAAATTGCAGTAGCTACCTCATAGATTCAACTTGTAAATTTAATACATAAGTATAGAAATAGGCGTACCTCGTGGTGATGATTGAGTAATGGTTATGAACGCGCTATTTGAATATCTCGTCGAACTGTCGACAGATGTGAGAATCCGACCAACTGCAAATTAGAGCCGGAGGAGGCCTCCTAGTAGATATTCCGACGATCAAGTCAGTAATATATTGTGCTTAAGACTTATTAGTAACTTAAGATTATGTACCTAACCCTTGCATAATGAGGTATTTATAGGTAGTATGACATTGGATAAAGTGATCTGAATCCTCATAGAAGTAGGATATGTACAGATCCTCGAAAACATGCGCCATTTATTCGCGTCAGATCTATCTATAAGGAGTCGGCTCTTATCCGGAGGCAGCAGTCCTGATGGTTATAATTCATTGACACATAGATGTCGTTTCATTATCCAAAGCAGTGGTTCTAGATCTACGACTCTGGCCCTTTGGGTCCAGCTTCATGGGCCCATAGTCCTGAGTTACCTTCCTGACTTGGAATCTTTGCCTCAAATATGACCTAGGTGGTCAATCAACATATATTCCTTTTTATGAGCTGACATAGTTGGTATTTATTTCATGTCACTATCAATTTTTTTATTAACTAACAAAGAAATTTAAATGACGTATTACAATGATTCGAATTTAAGACTTTTGATCTCAGATATCAATTACTCTATCACTAAGCTGATACACATATAATCACTATCAAACTTATTGATCATGTACCTCATTTACAGAAATCGACAGAAATTTATAATACATTAAATTTCAATATGCATTAGTTTGTCCCTTTCTCAATTTATTGAACAGTAAAAATTTCGCGCGTAGTGTCACTCTTAGTCTTTAACGTTCACATTAGCGTATGTCAGTTTTCTTGTAATTTTATTTTGATAATTTATGTAACGGTTATTTTACATTCTTATACATTGTAAGTTGTAACTGCTTGTACTATCTGAAAATAATACTACAGTTTCTGGACACAATATTTATATGAGTTCTTCAATTTTATTAGAACAAGCGCATTTTTCTACATTTTCCAAAAAAAATTAGCTCGCAAACTGTTGAGCTTTAATTTGATAAATTAATCCATATACGATAGTTGAGGTAAATGCTATAATCCAAGTGCAACTTCTTAACTTGAAATATTTATGTACCCACCAAAACCACTAAAATCTATGTCAAAATAAAAGTAATTAGATTTCAAATGTATAATATTTTCGCTTTGGGTTTAAATCTGTAACAAATTTTATCCAAACAACCTGGCCTAAATTGTTTGATCGATCTTAATTTCATTAGGTAATTAAATGCGCAATGAACACAGAGAATTAACGTGGTTCGATCTTTAAAATAGATCTACGTCCACGGAGCAAGAGAGAGTATATGTGTATTGAGAGTGTGAAAGCGATTACAAAGAGAGTAGTTGATCAAGTGATCGATCTGAGTGTAGATGATCTTTCTCTTCTATTCTAACCTCTATTTATATACCATCAAGTTGAGTTCGACTCTGATTCAAATTGAGTTTGACTCTAATACAAATAGAGTTTGACTCTAATACAAAGTCTTCTCTCATAAGGATTCTTTTAGATATGCATCCGAATCTTCTACGTCTCCAATTGCGATTAGAGTTGTAGTTGGTCGAGTCTTCTTGGGCCGAACTCACATGAGCCAAGCTTAATGTCGGGGCCCATTTATATTGGGTCTAGTAGTTGGACCGTATCCTATCATTGTTATTGTGCATTATATATATATATTAGAAGAAGAAGTTCAAATGAGAATCCATTTTTAAAAGTTTAGTCATTCGATTGTGAAGATCTATAACGAATGTATCATCTGGGTTCGAATTTCATTTAGGACAAAAATTTTATTTTTTAAGTGTATTAACTTTTTCTGCTAGTGTAGTAATTTTATATGTAATATTTCTCAATTCTCAAGAAAAATTGATTTCTCATTATAACCACTAAATATAATCATATAACATTTGCTCACTTTTCTTATTTCTTTCTGAATTTGGTCGGTTTTACATTCAAAAGGAATGATTAATTATTGGAATAATTGTCTCAAAATATACGAATTTGTAGTCGTTTTTTGTTTTGCATATGAATTTTAAAACTTGTTCAAAACATAGGAGCTATATTATTATTATTATTATTATTATTATTATTATTATTATTATTACACATGAATTTGTATACTTATCTCAAAATATACGAGTGTTACTCATTTTTTCTCACAAATCCCAAAAAACTGACATGCCAACTCCGTAAAAACTCAAGATTGATGTTTAGATTTGGCTTTGTGTATATTTGCGACAAATTTTAAATTTCATATCCTAGACCAAAAACGATCTAAAATTCATGTATTTTGTGAGAATAAATAAGATATTACGTTTGAAATTTTAATCCAAACATTAAGCTAATTAAAAGAAGATCCTAAAACTGCATGCTCAAGTTACATGTAGTTTACTGAACAGAAAGTTTAAACTGAAGTACTATTCTCAAATATTCTTATTCGCTTTAGTCCTGCAAACATGTCCTAGAATAACAAATCTTGATAATTGCTGTCTCTGATTTGCAGAATTTACTAAAAATGAACCAAAAGAAGAAAACAGGTTGGCAGGATTGCTGCATAAGTTGCCCTCAATTTAATGCAATAATGTTGTCAACTGAAAATTTAAAAAAATGTAGGTTCGCCAGACTTGCATCTAAATTATTAAAATTAATTCTTTTCAGCCCGGTTATTCAAATAATCAAAATCTGAAAACATCTGTGAAAAATTCCAATCTTGGATTTGATTCAACTGCAAAATGAAATTAAATCAGAATAATTCTGAAAGAGGCGAAGTATCGAATCTCATTTCACTTTACATGTAAGAAAATTACATAATATATTTTGAGGGGCAGCTGCCCCCTCCGTGGACTTTTTTCATGTACAAAAATGGTATATAAAATTTGTCGTATCTCTTATGTCAGAAACAGTAAAACTAAACAACATATCCCAGGAAATAATTGTAACTGTAGAGAGAGAGAGCTAAAGAATCTCAATGAAGTAATTTTGATTTGGGGTATATCATATATTTAACCTTATTTCTTGAGACTCTGGAGATCTTCTTTCTCTATTCGCAAACCATTGGACTGTTTTTCTTGCAATCGGCATCCAAAGTCTCCTCGTTCTTTCCTCCTTCACATTAATTTCCTCAGACGGTGAATCTTTATTCCTCAACTCTGTGAATCTTGGATGAACTACTATTTCCGACATGGATCTCTTGTCGTTTGGATTGAGCGAGCTCGAGCTCGATTCAAACCCTAGTTTCCGCCGATTAGAATTCGATGACGATGTCGCCGGAAGGCCTCCAAGAATATTCCGTTCATCACACACTTTATTGATTTCTCTCACCTTGTTCTCGAACGCTCTCTTCCTCTCCATCTCATCTTTGATGCTCATGATCGCCTCCGCGGATTTCCCCTCCGCCGCCGCCGCCTCCACCGACGAGAACCTCGCGCTAGACGCGTCGTTCATCATCTCCGAGTTGAGAAACATGATGTCGGAGGAGCTAACGTTGCTCCACCGGTTCTTGAGAACCGCGTCCGCCATGACGATCTTGTGGTTGAATCTGTGCAGCGGCGGTGGCGATTCGCAGTCCATGCTTGCCGGTATCGGCGCCTCCTCCTCCTTCCGGAAGCTTCTGCCAATGCAGAATCTCGAGGATCCGTGGCGGCCGCTCTCTTCTCTCTCTACGTAGAGTTCGAGATTCGAATCCTGCCGTCCCGACCCTAGCTCGGGCGGGTGCGGATTCCATAAGAATCTCAGACTAGTGGAGAACTGCAGCTGGGAGAGGTCGTCGGCGGTAACCTTGCAGCGGCAAAGGGGGCAGGTGGAGTGCTTCTCGAGCCATTGATCGATGCAGTCAATGTGGAAGGCGTGCTTGCATTTGGGGAGGAGGCGGAGGATCTCGACGTCCTCAAATTTGGAGAGGCAGACGGCGCAGTCGAGGCCGTCGCGGGAGCCCCTCAGGGAGGAGAAGCGGAAGAAGGGGAGGGACTCCACCACGGTCTTGTCAACGCCGGCCTCTAGGGAGCGGGAGGGCGGGAGGCCGTCGTGGATTTGGTTGTTCATGCTGTGGATGGAGGCGGCGCGGTGGCAGAACTTAGCGTAGAGGAGGAGGACGAAGGTAAGGGAGAACATGATGGCGAGCATGCCGATCACGACGGCGAGGCTCGGCTGGAAGTTGCTGACGGAATCCGGCGTGTTCGGGTGGGCGTTGTCAGAGGGGTTTTGGGCGTTGGTTTGGATGGAGAAGATGAAGTGGAGAAGGAGGAGTAATGGTGGGATTTTCATGCTTGATGGGGAGATGGGGAAATTTTTAGGCCATGGGGTATGATGCCACTAAATACTTATCTTTTATTGAGAATGGTTTTGTACGTGACACATTAATTCTTTTTTATATGGCTACTCCAAGAATATATAGAGAAAGAGAGTTAGTTTCAAATAAGAACTATTTTTATTTTAAAAATTAAAAATCAAATGAATTCGCTACGAAAGTTGATGAGTCCGTTAATTAAGAAAGTTACTGAATTCAAAAATTCAATTTTTCATCCAGGTTCGAATCCGATTAGAGGCGAAAATTATATGTTTTTGGATTCAGTAATTTTCTCAACGGATTCATCAACTTTCACAATGAATTCATCATTTTTTTGTTCTTATGATAAAAATAATTCTCACGTTAACCTATATATATATATATATATATATTAAATTAATGTTATGTATACCTTTTAGGGGTTATTCTCATGTCAGGTGGAAAGTATACTATTGTTTATATATACCTAGCTAGCTTGTTAATTCTTAATGTATTTGTTAATTTAAAATGATTTATTAGTATTTTCAGTTATCTATTTCATGAAATGCTTGAGGGTGGGACGGGTCTTTCATTATGCATTGGTATGAGTTGACTTAATAAACTGGAATCATTACAAGAAACTGTTTCATATCTTCTCTATTCTTACAATATTATGTGAGTTTTTTTATTTAAAAAACAAAATACTATGTGCTAAATTAATAAATGATGTTAGTAGCTTAGTAAATACATTCAACGTATAGATGATACGATAACATGAAATGGAACATAATTTAATGTGGAGAATTTTGTGTAGTTCCAATTTTGGCCTCTCAATTAAAATTAAGTAAACATAATTAATTAATTAAGTAAGTAAGTAAGGAGTTGGAAGGAAGAGGCCTTGTTTTGTGCATTTGTAATTATCTAACGTGTGACATGACAGGTAGGCATCACCACAATTTAAAAAGTTTTGCTCCGTTGTAATTTGGAATCAACTAAGTTTCCTTTAAATTGTTTTTTTCAACCGACTGAAAACTCTACGTAACTTTTTGATTAAGAAGACTTCAATAATTACATCATATTTTGTTTATTTTAACATTATATTTTATGGGCAACTGCATAAACTAGACGCAATTAGTTAAGTTGACTTGAGAAAAAACAATCCGTCATCATACAATGACCCTCAACCAGCCTAATAATTAAGAAAATTATACTATATCTTTCACATGCTTAACTTAATTAGTTTAACAACTAGTAAATTTGGAGCAATAACCAATGATCGAATTGTAAGAACTATAGTGTGAGAGTTTCACCATTTTTATGACGACTTCTTGTAAAAATTAAGCATTGATCCTCCTAACTACTTAACGTTTGAATTATCGTGATTTATCCTTTCAATTTTTGTTGAGTTGGATGTGAAGACTCCCAAAAGGAGAGATTCTCCTTTAGAGCAAGAAAGTCGTACCACAGTAGGATTCAATTTAATGTATACTTCTTCCTTTTTAATGCGATTATTTATTCTTACATGACTGAAGTTAGTTGCATTGCGTTCTATCTATGTTTCTTAATTAATTTGTACCACTATACCTAATTAACTATTAATTCTCTAACTCTTTTGGGTACATCCATCAATTGAAATCAAATTGAACTTTAGAAGAGAGAGAGAGACTTTTCCTGGTTCGGTTCATATTTTAAGGGCATACATTTAGGGTATTATATATGTATATATTATGCATACATTTAGAGAGAGAGAGAGATTCATATTTTAAGGGCATTATATATGTATATATTATGCATTTGATCGTCAGAGAGAGAGAGAGAGAGAGAGAGAGAGAGATTCATATTTTAAGGGCATTATATATGTATATATTATGCATTTGATCGTCATTGTTTATGTTATATGCAAGCTTTTGAATTTGTGGCTTGTATTATGATTTGGGAATTGAAACAGTGGAATCCTTATTTTACATCTATTTTTGAGTGTTTATAGCTCCATATCATTTAAAATATAATTTTAGAAAATTTCTCCTTCAAAAGTGCGAATGAAAGTCCAAAAATACATTTTAAAAAAATTGAAACGAATATTCGATTAGATTCAAGTATTCATGGATACTAAGTTAGTTGAATATAAATTGAAAAAAAATATTCAAAAAAGAGATTCGAACACTGATTTAATCATACAATTACTTTTCAAATTCGATTCGCTTACAGTGGTATGAGGTCCGATTCAATTCGATTACATCCCTATTTACGATGCTATAGATAAAAGGTTGAAATCTCGAAAATTAAAAGTAATAATTAAAAAAAACATGATAACTATTAGAAACATTAAGTATTAAACTTTGAAGTTAATAGAATATCAGGTTTAACTAATAATTAACAATTAAAGCCTCATAAGGGATAATATAGTTGTGTCATAAAGTATTAAATTCATTTCTTTTTTGTTAAATATATGTTATTTTATATAAAGTTACTAATGACCTTTTAATGTTTTTGTACGTGAAGTATATTATTTCATATTAAAAATTGAATTGAGTTATTAATTATTCTAACTTTTATCATTTAAATTATTGAGAAATGTTAATATTTTATTAACGTATAAGTATCTCACATCGACAGAGATCTGTTTATAATGCAACAGTTTTAGAACACTAAAAGTATAGAGAAAACAAAAATGATACTCCATCCATCTTATTATTGTTGGCTTGTTTTCCTTTTTGGATTGTCCCGTCATTGTTAGCCAGTTCCAAAAAAGGAATTAATTTTACACTAAAATTTCATCGAATTTCGTGTTACACACTACATTACACACAAAACATAACTCTTTTTAATCTACGTGCAAAAAGAAATGAGCCAACAATATTGGCACAGAGGAAGTATGATATAGCCATGTCTACTATTATCTTTTTAAAGATGATATATTTAAAATATTGTGATTTTATTATAAATATTAATTATATATATATATATATATTATTTTAACCGTAATTATATACTGGACCCTCATAAATCTTGTGTACGAGATTTATGAAAACTGTAAAGAACACCGAAGCTTTTATGTGGTTCGATCAAGAATAAGATCTACGTCCAAGGAGGAATGATTCCTCAATACTTTCACTATATAAGATTACAATGAATGTATTGAAAAACTCTCTAGTATTCTAATAGTTGTCAACCCTTCTACCGTCGACTTAACCCCTATTTATACACGTTTGTGGATCTCCAAAGATGTACTGGATCCTTGATTTGTGGGATCCAATCTCCTTCCATATCTTGATCCTTGAATATCGCCTTCCATATCTTACTCCTTGAATATCTCCTTTGATTTGGTCTAGGGTTTAGATGTTGGGCTTCAGGCTTAACCGCGTGGGGCCGTTCATTAGGTCAGGTCCAGCTCGTTTGGGCCTGCCAGTGGGCCTGAGCGGTTGGGCCATATCCCATCATAGCCCCCCCCCAAATAGTCGAGTAACAACTATGCCGAGTTGGGGTGAAGGCGTATTTTGCCGAGGCGGTTCTTTGCTCTACCGAGGTTGTTGTCGAAGGATTTCAATCTTTTTGATGTCAGGGTTTGATTGGCTCGCCCGGGTCCGAGTTGAGTTAGGCGATCTGCCCTTCCTGGCTGGGACAGTTTGTCGAGGACTGGACTGAGTCACCTGGCGTTGGACAGAGGTGTCCGTCAGGGGGGTGCCAAGGTCCGACCAGGACGGCGACATCCATAAGTTGGGTGCTGAGGTCCGACCTGGATAGAGATGTCTGTCAGGAGAATGCCGAGGTCCGACCTGGACAGATGTCGGTCAGGAGGATTTCGAGGTCCGACCTGGACAGAGATGTCGGTCAGGAGGATTCCGAGGTTCGACCTGAACAGAGATGTTCGTGAGGTCCGACCTGGACGGCGACATCTGTCCGGTTGATGCAGAGGTCCGACCTGAGTCGTCTGACATTGGATGGCGATGTCCGTCGGAAGAATGATGCCGAGGTCCGGAGTCAGAGTGATGATTGCACGATTAGACCGGCATGTCAGTGCGTCTTAGGACACGTCATACGCGCCAGACGATTGGTGGGCGCTCGAAACACGTGCACGCGTCTACTTCACATCAAATCGCGATTAGCCACGTGGGAAGTTGAAATGGCAGGTTTGGGCGCCTCTTTTTACTATAAATAGTTCCGAATGAGGAAACTGTTCACTTTCTTCTTCATTTGCTTCAGAGAAAAACCTTCAGTGCTTTCCAGATTTTACTTCCAGAACTCGTTGACGGAGCAATCTCTCTCTCACTGAAAAAGTAAGTATGTATTCTTCATCCTCTACTTCGTCTTCTCCAATGGAAACATCTCGTTACCTTACGGTTACGCTTCGATTGTCCTCCACCCCCGATAGTGATGTCGAGATTAGGTATTATATGTGTCACACCCTGTTGGGTAGGTCGATGGGGATTAGCGCCAGGGTTCCGGCAATACCATCTGTTTGGGATGGGTATAAGGTGAGGGATGCGAGGTCGACTCTGATGGTGGGTGAACTGTGTAAGATGGCGAAGGAATATCACATTCCGTCGGAGACATGGTGGTGCCTGCCGCAATCGGGGGATAGGGTTGTGGCCCTCGGGAGGGTTCACATCACCGTATCGTAGGCATACGAGGGCTGGCCTTAGGTTTCCTCGCCCCAATTTTCTAAGTATTCAAGAGTATTTCCAGTTTCCATATGTTAACCGACCTCGAATTCCATTAGGTCGGTGGTGGGGTTAGGGCTACTTTGTTATGGCCTTCATGAGGAGTTCTCCTTCGAGGTTTTGATGCGGTTTTTTAGCATCAAGAATATAGGAAGTGTATATTACTTGTCTCCTCGACATACCTTCAAGGTAGCTGCCCACTCTAAGGTGTCCCATTGGTAAAATAGATATTTCTTTTTGCGGGCTGATGGGCATCCGAGTGCAGTGGGGCACAGGCAAAATGAAGGGCGTGAAGGTCGAGGCCACAGGTGCCTTTGAGGACGAGCTTAACAATTTCGGTGAAATTTCTTATGATTTCACCGAGGACGACCTGAACGATGCCGGACTGAGCATCTATAGGTCGAAGCCTTTAGGATCGGGGTTGGATCTGGGTGAGGGCACACTCTTATTCCTTATTGTTTATATATCCGATGTCGTCGTGTTAACAAATTTTCTTGTTGTGCGGTGAAACTCGATCCACGTAATGTTGGATTTGTATCTTGAAAGCGCTTTGGTTGAGCTTGTATACAATGTTTCCTGTTACCACTATTACAATCTCCTATCGATTTGAATACTTGATTGCATATATCATGTCCCTTATCTCATATATAAGTTAGATCATACGATGTGTAGAAGATCACGAAGTGCATATGATTGGTCGAAGCTTAATGAGATATAAAAGTTTCACTGGTGAGACAACTTAAGGACGAGTTGTCGGTTTAGGCTGCGATATAGATAAGAAGTGACTTGACTTAGTTGCTTGTCTATCTTTGATGCGTCTCGGCGTATTGAAGGATCACGGTGAGATGAGTTCTTCTTCGACCGTCGTGAAGAACCAAGATCTCGGTGACTTACGATGATCTAAACCTCGATAAGGTATTAGGTGAGTATGAGTTCTTGACCATCACTTTGACTTGTTATGAGTGAGGGTTATATGTTCTAACCAATTCTCGCATCTTGGGTGGTGGCGATCTTGTATGTCACGCTAGTTATCATGTCAGTCACCGTATCCGTTTAGGATGATGGCGTCCCTTAAGGAGCTCAAAGGTTTATTGTACTAAACCTGCGCAGTTGAGTTAGCTCAAGTACAATAATAAGGTTGAGTGGTACTACTTAAGAAATGAAGTTATTAATCGTTTTAAGCGGTCGATTGCTAGAAATGATTAATGGACGTTCGATATCTTAAATACGGGGATTCGTAATGTCTAAGTGCAAGCCCGACTCAACTTGGTAATAAAGGGTAAGTCGACATTCTTTCTCTAGTGGAATGATCGAATGTTTATAAATTAATTTATGTTACAGGTGAACATAAGATAATTAATTTATTTGAGGCCCATCTTTATTCCTTGCATTTGATCCACAATTTGGCCCGTCAGACCCATTACTCTTTGGAAGAAATCGGCGCCCTCTTGCTCTCAAAGGAAAGATTTTATTCTCTTTATCCCACAAGGATATTATTATATTTATGGTATATGCATAGATCCTTTCCATATAAGATTATGGTAATAATCGAGAGTATGGAAATAATCCCGAGTATGGAAATAATCCTAAGATTATGGTATTTTTCCATATAGGATTATGGTAATGTCCATATAGGATTATGGTAATTTCCATATGGGATTAAGGTAGTGCATTATAAATATAAGGTATGAGATAAAGTCAGACTAATGCTTAACTATTGAGAAGCACAATTTTCGTCCACTCCATAAGAGGCTCTCGAAAATTTGGCTGGGGTTTAGGGTGATTTCTTGTAGTATTCTCCATAGATCGTCCTCACTCGGCGTTGGAGATTGGGCATCAGGGATACGATCCGAAAGGTCAAAGCACGAGTCTCGACCGTTCGATCCGTTCATCTCGTTCCATCGACCTCTTGGATCGAAAGGTAAACACGTGAAAACCCTACGTGTTGCGATTTAATTATATAGGCGCATGCTGGGTTTATAATCAATGTATGGTGAATTAAACACCCAAGATGGATCCTCGGGAGAGGTTAACATATGTTTTCCCTACACGTAAGGCCCAGCGGCGGCCTCGTCACCCTCTGCACATTCACCGAGCCAGGCGCCTCCGAAAAAGAAGGTGAGGTGGACCGAGCCTGCCCAGGCGCCCGTGGTGGTGGGCGACTGAGCAAGGCGGTGATGGCGGCTCGGTAGGTCGAGTCCGACCTCGGAGAGAATACCGTACACGGATCATGTCACGAGGTGCCGACTTCAACTCCCATATCCTTCCCTAAGGTGAGGTTTCTTCCATATTCATCTGTATCTCCTTTGTGATGTGTTCTTGATTGTTTTGTATTTGAGGATGTGAGTTCGGTGATGGGGGAGCTGCAGCACATTACCGGGTACATTGCCGAGGGCATCTCTCGGTATGAGGCGTCGGAGAGGGAGCGGGCTGCTGCGGAGGCCGTGCTTGCTGCTGCGGCGGATCTTGTCTTTGCGGTGGCGGGCTGCGGGCGGATCTTGATGCCGCGAGGCTGCTGCGAGGCCGCGAAGAAGAAGGCACAGGCATTGGAGGTTGCTCGGGCGAGCTTGAGGAGGCGCGAGGAGGCGGCGGCGAAGAAGAAGCTAGCGAGGAGAGGCGCCTGGCTGGTGGGTCGAGGGCCCGTCTTGAGGGCCTTCACGACAAACGATCGAGTCGGAGAGCTTCTCTTCTTTTATTTCCGACCTAGCCGCCGTGCTCAGGACGCGGGTGGTGTCAGACCACCTGGAGGATTTGGCGGCTGCCATGCTTGACTTCGACAAGGTCGAGCATGGCTGGGTCGAGTCGCTCCTCGGACGATGGAGAAGGACTATGCGGGTGATCGCCAAGGCGGGCTCCTTCCCGTCTTTGGAGGCTTTGGCGGCCTTCACCTCCCTTCCGGCGGTGAGGCCGTGACCCAATCAAGGAGGGCGAAGACCACGAGCTTGAGAACTCCTCGCCGAGTGTGGGCGAAGTTGGGGAGGCAGGGGCCGAGCTCGGACCTCCTTCGAAGGTCGGCGGCGGGGAGGAGCGGGAGGCCGGCCAGCCCGGCGAGAGGCGGTCGTGAGCCCTTGTAATAGGTTCATTTCCGGGGTCACTAGGATCCAGAGCATAAAATTTCCACTACGGGAATAATAAATACACTTTTGAAATGAATGTGTTTTCCTTGTTTTTAGCACTCTTCTTCGCAATATATTGGGCTCGATCATGAGTTATTGACCAGTGAAAGAAGTCCAAGTGCCTTATCCGAGAAGGACGAGGAGTTGTTGTTCGGAGGAGCCGATCGACCGAGTGACCCGGACTTCTGTGACATGGATAGCCAGTCGTGAGGTCGGTGGTTCGGCGTTGTCGGCCAGGTGGCAGTTGCAAGGGGCCAAGCGAGGTGGCTGTCTTACAGCGAGAATGAAGCCTTGAAGCTAAGAATCATCCATCCGGAAGTCCGGATGGATGTCTCTACCGCGTCGTTCAAGTCGCTGATGCGGTGTGAGGAACGGCTCGGTGGCGCGAGAAGTTGATGCGGATCTCGGAGGAGCATCTTTGAATATAAGCGGTGATCCACCGATCTGGTGGCATTACCATATCCGAGGCCGATGACCAGCTCGACACGCTGCCGGGGAATGGTCTTTGAGGGCGAGGAGGGATCCGACAGCAAGAATTATAAAGACTACCTTGATGCCTTGGCCAAATGTCTTCATCTGTACGAACTCGTCCGGAAAAGGCGTATGCCCCAGCCCCGTAGTCAGACTCCAGTCGACCCTGCCGACGTGAAAATTGAAGAAGTCGGGACGGGTGGCGGTTATATGGACCACGCCGAGGTGCTTCGGCTGATGGGAGCGGACATGTCTGAAATGTCGTCTCACAGTCGCCCCCCCCGTCAGGAGCTGGACGGGCGAGGGCCGCAGGTCGGCATGGAAGGACGGGTCGGGGATGGGGTCGTAACCCTGGCCGGGCGGCAAGATCAAGGGGCCGAAGTTCGACCTCGGTTCGGGAGTGCCCCCTTCAGGTCGGGGCTCCTCTGCGCCTGCTCAAAGTGCGGCTGGAGTAGGCCGTGGTGGCGCCGACCTCATCGATTGGGTGGAAGGCACCGAGTTCATCCCGGGTGTTCAACGCCGACCCGGGGATTTTGTCTCGAACTGGTGTAGCTTCAGCGAGACTTGACGAGGTGGGGCTCGGAAGCCCGAGTGATCTATATATAGCTTAGGACATGGTTTATAGTCATGAATGTATTTAGGCTTTGTACCGAAGTGTATATTTTCCCCCTAGAGAGGTACAAATATAGCTTAGGACTTGGTTTTAGCCGTAAATATATTCGATGCTGCATCAAGTGTATATCTTCCCAAATAAAGGGGTATAAATTATGCGAGATCCGATCGGGCGTCGTTTGCATGTAGATGTTCAATTTAATGAGTCATCCGTATGCCTTGCATGTAGATGTTCAAATTAATGAGTAATCTGTATGCCTTGCGTAGACGTTCAAGTTAATGAGTTATCTGTATGTGCCGTCTTAGCAAGGCGTCCCTTTTGAAGGTTAATTGTGTTTTATCCGAATGGATGTTCACATAAATATAAGATGAGGCAGTGAAATACTCATTAGAAAACAAATGTTTTATTGATAAGTAAATAACATCGCACTTGGAAAGCGAAAAGAGGGCTAACATGATGCCGATCGAAATCAAGCTATGTAAAATACCTCCTCAAATGAGTGATATGCCGGTTAGGGAATAAGTGCACGGATAGGTGAGCAAGCTTATAGCCCCTTTGCCGAGATTCTCGTGAACAGCGGTATGGGCCTTCCCATATCGGATCTAACTTGTTAAGATGCTCGGCTTTCTTGGCCTCATTGTTTCGCGGGGCGAGGTCGCCTACTTGGAGTGTGGAGGCTTTTACTCTCTTGTTGTAGTACCTTGCGACCGGCACTTGTGCTTGGCTTCATTGATGAAGGTGAGCTCACGTTTTCCTCTAGAGCATCAAGGTTGACCGTAGGTTCTCCCCGTTGTCGTGCTGGTCGAAGTGAAGAGTACGTGGGCTCGGCGCACCGATCTCAGCTGGTATGACAGCCTCGGTACCGTAGACTAGGCTGAAGGGTGTTTCTCCGTGTGAAGTCCGAGGTGTCTTTACATGCGACCGGAGGACACGAGGAGATTTTCGACCCAATCGACTTTAGCTCGGTCTAGCCTCTTTTCAATCCTTGTACAATCGTGCGGTTTGTCACTTGATCGACCGTTCGCTTTGTGGGTGTGCAACCGAGGTGAACTTGTTGTTTGATCTGGAGCTCTTGGCACCATTCTTTGAAGTTTACGTCGACGAGGCGGGTGCGTTGTCGAGATCAAGACATGTGGTATGCGAGCGGCAAACTATGTTTTCCACACGAATGTCTAAATCCTTCTCGCTCGTGAGGCTTGAAAGAGGCTCGCTTGACCCATTTGTGAAGTAGTCTATGGCTACGACTAAGTATCGGGCTGACACGGTGCTTGGTCGAAGGGACCAACGATGTCGATTCCCATTGCATGAAGGCGAGGACTCAAGGCTCCGAGGTCGGTGCGTGGTAGCTTCTTGACGTGGCGTGGTGACACTTGAGCACTTTGTGAGCTCGGCGAGAATCTTGGATGAGGTTGGCGATGTACCACGACCTCAGCGTCTTCTTTGAGAGCTCGTGATCGATGTGGCTTCCACAAGATCCCATGTGAGTCTCGTTTAATCGTAGTCCGCCTCTTCTGGCCCAAGGCATCTCAGGAGTGGTTGAAGGTAGGATTTCCTGTAGAGAGTGCTTTCATGCATGAGGTACTTTTGGGACTTAACCATCATCTTCTTGGCCTCGAGCCGATCTTGGGGTAGTACACCTTTTTCCAGATATGCCTTTATGGGAGACATCCAGTTCGGTTCTATCTCAGTGATGATGCCGATGTGGGGCTCCGCAATGCTTCTGGAATGAACTTCCTCCACTGGTGGATTTGTTGATGACGAAGCCAATTTACTGAGGATGTCAGCTCGGCTGTTCTCCCCTCGTGGGATACGATGAATTGTGGAATACCTGAATGAGGTCAGCATCTCCTTAGCTTTCTCAAGGTATTGTTTCATTCGATCTTCTTTGGCCTCGTATTTTCCTAAGACCTGGTTTACCACAACCTGGGATTCTCCGAAGATTTGGATCTTTCCCACTTTCAATTCCCTCGCGAGACGGAGTCCTGAGATCAGTGCTTCATACTCCACCTCGTTATTTGTGATCGGAAAGGTAAACCGGAGGGCATAGGTCACTTCTTGTTTTTCCGGGCCGAGGAGCAAGATGCCCGCTCCGCTACCTGTTTTGCACGAAGCTCCATCCACGTACATCTACCAACAGCCTCGGTGGGTCGAGGATAGGTTCCTCCGTTGTGAGTGGGGGTCGGAGTGACCTCTCTGGCGGGGTTGACCTCGGTAAATTTGACCTCTACCAGGAAATCAGCTATAGCTTGCCCCTTTATGGTCGGTCTGGGGAGTATAAGATGTCATGCTCGTCGAGCTCCAATGCCCACTTGGCTATCATACGATGATTACGGTTTTGACAAGACTTGTCTCGGGGTAAGTCGATCGATACTGGATTGAATGGGCTTGGAAATAAGGTCGGAGGCGTCGTTTGGCGTTCACCAGTGCCAACGCTAGTTTTTCGAAGCTGGTATCCCTAGTCTCCGGTCATTTGAGAGCTCGACTGATGAAGTAGATAGGGAGTTGTCGTTCGATCTCATCTCGCACCAGTACCGCACTGATTGCCTCGTCCGAGGCGGCCAGATATAAAGAAAGGAGCTCGCCTTCTTTCGGGGCGGACAGTGTGGGCATGTCGGCGAGGTACTCTTTCAGCTGGGTGAAGGCGACATGGTGTTCTTCATTCCAAGCGAAGTCTGGGGCTCTTCTCAAGATCTTGAAGAAAGGAAGTTGCTTCTCGGCAGCCCGGGATAGGAATCTGCTGAGGGCGGCCAAGCATCCGGTGAGTTTGTGGATCTCACGGATTGTCTTCGGTACTTGCATGTCAAGTATCGTCTTCACCTTGGTGGGATTGGCCTTCAAGCCTTCTTGGGAAACCCAACACCCCAAGAATTTTCCCGTCTTCACCATGAATGTGCACTTTTGTGGGTTGAGCTTGAGGTTGGCCGACCTGAGGAGTTGGAGGATAGTTTTGAGGTCGTCGGCGCAACTTTCCGTTTTTTGGGTTTAGACCACGATGTCGTCGACGTAGACCTCGACGATCTTCCCGATATGATCTTTGAATATTGCGTCCACCATCCTTTGGTAGGTAGCTCCAGCGTTTTTCAGACCGAAAGGTATTTTTTGGTACGCGAAGACACCGAAGTAAGTGATGAACGCCGTTTTTGGAGCATCCTCCTTACTCGTCAAGACTTGGTGGTACCCGCATATGCATCCGAAACTAAAAATCTCGTGGCCCACCAAAGCCTCCACCTTCTTGTCAATATCAGAGAGGGGGTAACAATCCTTCGGGCAGTGTTTGTTGAGGTCGGTATAGTCGACACACATGCGCCACCTCCCTCCCGGCTTTCGGACCACGACTGGATTAGCCATCCAGGTCGGGTACTTGACCTCGAACAGGATTTTGGCCTCTTGGAGTTGGGTCACTTCATCTCTTATAACCTGGCTGCGCTGCATGAAACCCTCTTTCTTTACTAAACCGGTTTTGTTGCCGGGTCGATGTTGAGCCGGTGAGTGATGAGCTCGGGTGACACTCCAGTTATGTCGAGTGGGGACCATGCGAAAACATCCCTGTATTCTCTCAGAAGCTGCACGACGAGCTGTCGAATATCAGTTGGACCCTGGGTGCTGACCTTGACGACCTTGGAATGATCGTCATCGTATAATTGGAGGTCGTCAGTTAGATCGTCCCGGGGTGGCAGCTTCTGAGGTTTCTGTAGTTGCTAGGCCTGAGGTAAGGCCACATCCTAGGTTGAGACTCGTAGGCATTCCTTAGCTGCCGTTTGGTCACCCTGGATGCTTAGCACTCCCACCGGGGTGGGTATCTTGATGGTAAGGTGGTAGAACGAGCAGACGGCCTTGGTGGCGTAGAGCCAGTCTCTCCCCAGGATGATATTGTATGGAGAGCTCGGACCAAGAAGAACTGGATGGCCTTGGTGACCGACTTGGGAGCACGTCCCACCGTGGGGAAGGGTGATAGCATATACGGTTGGGTATCTCTGAGTGAAGCTCCGGAGTTTGGACGGTGCGGGATGTATTTGGATCCCTCCGACCTCGAGTTTGTCCAGGCAGCTCTGGAAGATGATGCTGACAGAGGCTCCGATGTCGATGTAGACTCTGTGGACGTTCTTGTTG
This sequence comes from Salvia rosmarinus, assembly GCA_036937905.1. Classification (NCBI taxonomy): domain Eukaryota; kingdom Viridiplantae; phylum Streptophyta; class Magnoliopsida; order Lamiales; family Lamiaceae; genus Salvia; species Salvia rosmarinus. The sequence goes on along the minus strand of CM072821.1, from coordinate 53,301,373 downwards.
TGCACCACGGCTTGTATAGTTATACGTCTTGGTGGGGCATGATCTTGGGCATTGGGTCGTCATTGGAGAACACGATGCTCTCACGTCACAGAGTCGTTTGTTTTGGCTCCTCGGGGTCGGTCTCCGAGCTTCAATTTTCAACGACGACCTCGTCGTACCTATGGGCAGTCCGGTGATGGCATAGACTTGCTCCATGGCGTTGGGACTATCGTCCTCATCATCTTCAGGTTGGGTCGTCGTCGAGATCGGCCCACATTTGTTGCCACCTCTATTCTTTCCTCTGCGCTTCTTATTCCCCGGCCCAGGTCGGCTGAGGTACTTCTTAAGCGCTCCTCCTTTGACGAGCTCGTCGATCTGCGAGCTCAAGTTTCTGCAATCCTCGGTATTGTGACCATACCCTTGGTGATAATCACAATACTTCTCCGTCGACCCCTTCTTGGATCCTCCTTTCATGGGAGGGGGCTTCGGGAAGAGCTCAGCATGGAGCTCAAATATTTCCGCCCTCGATTTGAGCAGGTGAGGTGCGTTGCCACGAGGGTTTGGCCGAGGTCGGCACCGATTCCATCGGGCCTTTCTTGATCTGTTAAAGGCACTTGACGATCGGTGCCTCTTCCCGCCGTCTCGGCTTCTTCCTCTCGACCTTCCGCTTGTCCCGGTCTCTCTTCTTGCGATCGACTCGTCCCCTTGACGTGGTTGTCGACCGAGTCGAGTGACTCGCCGTCTTGACTTTTCTCTCGGTGATCTCTTTGTTCGGTCGCGGTCGGATCCGTTTTGACGCATTGATGATGTAGAGATCGTTTCTCTCATCAATTTTGAGGGACTCCTTGATGAACCGCGAGATGAAATTTGACATCGTCTCGTCCGTCCTTGGCGGATGGTGGCGGTCGGACGGCGGTTCTTTGAGGTGGCACTTACGGTAAGCGCCATTTAAAGCGATCCATGAGATCCTTGAGCGGTGTATCTTGTTACGGCGGGCGAGGTGAACCAACGTCGGGCGTTGGAGACCAACACCTCGGGAAGATTTTGCACATATGAAAATCTTCCATTCCTTGATTCGCCATGTTGGTGGTGTGGCGAAAAGGAAGTCGGAGGGTCCCAGAGGCCATCGTGGCGGCGTGTTGGGTGCCTGTGTCGTTGGGGTAGGCGTATCGAGTTTCCACGGAGAAAGGAGATGATTCTCCCGTGCCGGTCGAACCCCGGAAGCTCGTGGCCATCTCTCTCTGGAAGGGTGGGAGACCTGTAGCAACGCCTATCATCTCTTTGCGGGGGGAGATCGACCGCCTCTCCTCTCTTCTCTCCCGTCCAGCCGCGTGGATGTTTTGCGAGTGGCGACTTGGTGGTTGTGCCGGGTGACCTACTCTGCGGGTGATGCTGGGGCCTGTCCCGTTCGGCTCCGTGTACGGTGTGCCGAGGTGAGCGTTCTCGGCTATCGTGCCGAGGTGAGCGCTGATTATTTCGGAGGGGCGAACGACCTCGGGCGCCCGTGACTACCAGTCCGGGCGTTCTTGAGGTGCCCGCTACGTTTGTCCTCTGGTTGAGGAAATTCTGGAATTGGCCAAGGTTGGCGTTGAGGAATTCGGTCACGGCTCGGCCGAGGACCTCGTGAGATGGGTGAATTATTTGTTCACCAGCGTTGAGATCGGCATCTTCCTCTTCGTTAGGGCGGCGATCCTGACGGTGTATAGGAATGTTTTCTATGAAACCCTCAGGTGTATTGTTGCTGGCGGCCTCCGCGATGCCCTTCCCGCAGCGCTGTGTGACCACTTGATCATCCTCAGCGCGGTTGTTGCCAGCACCACCGGCGGTGCTAGCGTTTGCACGAGTTCTTGCCATTGAGTTGTAGAAAAACGAAGCTTTTTGTTCGAAGTTCCCACAGACGGCGTCAATGATAAATCTTGTGTACGAGATTTATGAAAACTGTAAAGAACACCGAGGCTTTTACGTGGTTCGATCAAGAATAAGATCTACGTCCATGGAGGAATGATTCCTCAATACTTTCACTATATAGGAATACAATGAATGTATTGAAAAGCTCTCTAGTATTCTAATAGTTGCCAACCCTTCTACCGTCGACTTAACCCCTATTTATACACGTTTGTGGATCTCCAAGGATGTACTGGATCCTTGATTTGTGGGATCCGATCTCCTTCCATAACTTGATCCTTGAATATCGCCTTCCATATCTTACTCCTTGAATATCTCCTTTGATTTGGTCTAGGGTTTAGATGTTGGGCTTCAGGCTTAACCGCGTGGGGCCGTTCATTAGGTCAGGCCCAGCTCGTTTGGGCCTGCCAGTGGGTCTGAGCGGTTGGGCCATATCCCATCAGGCCCCCTTTGATACGAAATCCCGGCTACATCTTTGATCTCAATTTTAGTAAATTTTATAAACCAAAAATAATTTGCCAATTGTGAGGCTGGCAATCGTGAAGTCGAAAACGTGGTCGGATTTGAGCATCTTCAAACTATAATCCTATTTACGGAAGAAAAACCAAAAACTTAAAATATTGAAGCTTTGATCCTTAAACCTATGGAGTAGCTCACCGGGGAGGAAAATCTCTGAGATCGGTGCTGGAGTTTCATCATGGTGGTTGTGGTGAAGGTATAAAATCTGTTTGTGTTAAAAGAAAAAATTATGATATCCTTCTTTAATTATCACTATGGGGAATTAAGTAAATTATAAATTTAATTAAAATATAATTAATCTCTTAATTTCTAAATATGTAAAATGATCAAAAAGTCCGATTTTGGACATAGATCCAACCCAACAATAATATATATATATAGTGAGGTTCAAATAAGAACCAATTTTAACGTGAAAACTAAGACTACGAAAAACAAAATGAATATGCTATGAAAGTTAATGAATACTGCTGCGAAAGTTAATGAATCAAAATTGAATTTTCACGAGGTTGAATCCCATCGAGGTGAAAATTCTATTTTTTATTCATTAACTTTCACAACAGATTCATTAATTTCATAACATATTCATTCTTATATTCTAACAATAAAAATGGTTCTCACGTTAACCCTTCCTATATATATATATATATATATATATATATATATATATATATCAAATCTTATCGATTGATCTTGTTAATTAATAACTGAGATTTTTCGTATTTTAGCTTTAAATAAGTTTTATTGTATAAGGGAACTTTTTACATTTATTGTTAAACACAAAAAATGTATAAAGTAAATTCAATTTTTTTTACAACTTTCTAGAATTTTCCCTACACAAATAATGTTTACAACTAAATAGAAATATGCATAATGTTGAACACAAAGATGCATAATGATTGAATACAAATATGCATAAATTAAACTCACAATGCACTTTCACGATAATATCCATGTCAGATTTAAATAAAAAAAGAAAAAAGAAAATACTGGATTTGCGTCAAATGCATATGGATCGTCCAAATGTTCACTATTAATGTTCAAGATAGCGTATTATATACTACCTAAGATTTGCATAGTAATGGATCTCTCTCTCTCTATATATATATATATATATATATATATATATGAGAAGATTAACGTGAGAATAAAAAAATGATATATTCATTGTGAAAGTTGATGAATCTACTGAGAAAGTTACTGACTCCAAAAAATAGAATTTTTGCCCCTCATGGGATTCGAACCCGTGTGAAAAATTTTGAATTTTGTAACTTTCTGAACGGCTTTATCAACTTTCATAACGAATTCATTTGGTTCTTAGTTTTAGGATAAAATAGTTCTTATTTGAATATAACTCACTCTCTCTCTCTCTATATATATATATATATATATATATATATATATATATATATATATATATATAGTTAGGATTCGATAGTACCATGTTCTTATGTAGTATCTAGTAGCAAATTTTTACCTGTCACAACCCGACCTCTTAATTAAGGATTAGCTAGGCGGTCAAACCGTGATTGGGGAAAACAAATAAAAGAAAGACAACTCTCGAAGACTTATGCTAACAATAAAGGTTTGACTGCGAATATATAATCAAGAAACCAATCAAACCTCCAACAACATACATATCGCAAAGCGAGATCAGTAAATTTTCGACCACAAGAAGGGTTTAGCAATCATCAAGACATGACTAAGAAATTCGATAATGAAGGACAACTGCTAAAGACAACAAACATAACTCGTCATCTGATACGAAGAATGTGCTTAACAAGTAGGGACCAATAGTATAACTCACAACAACAAACAATCGATGATCATTAAATAACAAATACTAAAGGCCTCAACATGTCAACAATAATATGAGTTGGTGACTCAACTTTCTCATACTAATTGAACAAATATAAAAGTCACAGAGGATGACAACATAAAGGTGTAGGAAAATCTTATTTTATCTTCTCCCGATGATCTATCATGGATGTTTTGTAGGGAAATATGATTTTAACCATCTTTCGAGGATCTATCTTGGATGTTTAATTCACCATAAATTGATTATTTACCTAGCATGCACATACATAATTAATTGCAACACATAGGTGTTTTCTCTTGTTCACCTACGAATTTATCGAACAAGGAATTGGATCAAGACTCGTGCTTTGATCTTCTGGACTGTATCCCATTTGCCAAAACTCCAATGCTAAGTGAGAGCAATCTATGGAGAGTACTGCAAAAATTCGTCTTCTTCCTTACACTTGGAAATTTCAAAAATCACAATAATTTCTTTATGATTTTCGAAAATCTCTTTAACATTAGGATGACTTTGATTTTCTCTCACCTTATATTTATAATGCAACCCTAGAATCCAATTAGGATAGGATCTCTGCATATCTAATAAATATAATAATATCCTTTCAGATAGAGATGATCAGAACATAATCTCATTGGGATTATATGAGGTGAACGATTTTATACAGCTTCTAGGCCTTGATGGGCCAGCCCAGGGATCAAATGCAAGAAATAAAGATGGGCCTCAAATAAATTAATTATCTTATGTTCAGCCTAGAACATAAATTAATTCATAAACATTTATTCATGCCACTAGAGAATAAATGTTCACTTACCCCTTTATTTTCGAAGTTGAGTCGGGCTTGCACTTAGACTTCACGAACCCCATATTTAAGATATCGCATGTCCATTAATTATTTATAGCGTTCTGACTGCTTAAATAATTAATCTCTTTAATTCCTTAAGTAGTACCACTCAACCTTATTATTGTACTTGAGATAACTCAACCTCCATGGTTTTGTACAATAAACCTTTTGAGCTCCTTAAGGGGACGTCATCATCATAAACGGATACGGTTACTCGATATAGGCAATTAGCATGACATACAAGCACTGCCACCACCCAAGATGCAGAGAATATTGAGTTATCTCATGTAACCCTCACCCATGACAAGTCAAAGTGATGGTCAACAACCCATACTCACCTAATACCTTATCAAGGTTTAGATCAACATAAATTCACTGAGATCTAGGTTCTTCACTACGGTCAGATAGAAGAACTCATCTCACTGTGATCCATCAATACATCAGAGACGTACCAGTATAGACAAGCAACCAAGTCAAGTCACTTCTTATCTATACTGCAGCCTATACCGACAACTCGTCCTAAAGTTATCTCAGTTGTGATCCTTTTTATATCTCATTAAGCTTGACCAATCATACATTATATGATCTTCTACACACTATATGATCTAACTTATATATGAGATAAAGGGAGATACACATGCAATCAAGTAAACAATTGAGATAGGAGATTGTAATAGTGGTAACATGAATCATTGTATACAAGCTCAACCAAAACTGCTTCCAGTATACAAATCCAACAATCTCTCACTTATACTAAAGCAAACTTTTAGTATACAATGTTTCTCTCTACTAACTATTACAAACAACTATCACTTTGCTTCTCTCACTTCTACAAAAGTTGTCTTTCTAAGTGGGGGCCATCTTGCGCAATCCAAGTCCTCGAACATGCTCGTGGTAGACTTTTTGCGGCAGGCTCTTCGTGAATGAGTCAGCTAGGTTATCAGTAGTACCAATCTTCTCAATCAACACGTCTCCTCATCTAACGATTTCTCGTATAACATGGTACTTTCTCTCTAGGTGTTTGGTCGCCTTGTGGGTCCGTGGTTCCTTCGAGTTTGCCACTGCACCTGAGTTATCACAGTACACTATGATACTCTTGGGAAAACGAGGTACCACATCTAGATCCATGAGGTAGTTCTTGAACCATACCTCCTCCTTAGCAGCCTCCGAAGCGGCTACATATTCGGCTTCCATGGTAGAGTCCGCAATGCATTGCTGCTTTGCACTCTGCCTAGATAGGGCTCCTCCTCCCAAGGTAAACACATAGCCTGAGGTAGACTTTTTCTCATCACGGTCAGCTTGGATATCCGAGTCTGAATAACCCAAAGGCATCAGACTATGTGCTTGGTAAACTAGCTTATAATCTCGAGTCCTTTTCAGGTACTTGAGTATATGCTTTACTGCAGTCCAATGTGCTTGTCCATTGTTACATTGATATTTAATTACTATGCATATTACATAGTAGATATCGGGTCTCGTACATAGCATTGCATACATGAGACTTCCTATGGCGGAAGCGTAAGGAACTTGTCTCATTTCCTCTATCTCATCTGTAGTATTAGGTGACTGCTCCTTAGATAAAGGAACACCATGTCTGAAGGGTAGCAATCTCTTATTAGCAGTCTGCATGCTAAAATGAGTAATCACAATATCAACGCAAGACGCCTGAGATAAGCTCAACATTTTTCTTTTGAGATCTCGGTAAACCTTGACCCAAGAATGTACGCTGCATCTCCTAAGTCTTTCATTTGAAACTAATCGGATAACCAACTCTTTACGTCTGATAACAGCTTCACATTGTTGCCAAGTAGAAGGATGTTATCTACGTAAAATGCAAGAAATACCATGTCACCATTGACATCTAAATGATACACACAACTCTCGCTAGGCAACTGTGCAAATCCATAGGATTTTACCACCTCGTCAAAGCATAAGTTCCATGATCGGAAAGTTTGCTTAAGTCCATAAAGGACTTCTTAAGCTTCCACACTAGATGCTCTTCACCCTTCACCACATAACCTTCGGGTTGCTGTATATAGATATCTCTACCTTCTTCAAGGTAACCGTTTAGAAAATCGGTTTTGACATCCGTTTGTCAAACTTGAGGTTTAGGTGTCTTTGCATGGCGGAAGAATTACGATGGACTTGAGCATTGCTACAGACGAAAATGTCTCATCGAAATCGATGCCCGCAATCTGAGTGTACCCTTTCACCACTAGTCAGGCTTTAAAAGTCGAAACCTCTCCATCTGAATCTCTCTTCCTCTTATATACCCACTTACTACCTATGGCTTCCTTGCCATCTGGTAGAGGTATTTTCTCGTATACATCCATAGCTGTTATGAACTCAATTTCTAAGTCCATAGTGGTGTGCCATGATCTTGCATCTGTGTCTTGTATCGTCTTGTTGTATGTCCATGGGTTGATTACAACCTGCTCATTTCCTGGGACTAAATCCGAAGATTCACCCACAAACATAAATCGCTCTGGTTGACAAACAACCCTTCCACTACGACCAGGTGCTACTAGCACAATGGCAACGATGGGTGTAGTAACATGTGGTTCTCTATCTTGCACAACTTTCTGGGTAGGTGCCACTTGTACGGTCAGTATCTCCAGTGGAACTCAACCCACTTCAATTTCTTGAAGTATCTGGTGTCGATCCTTCCCACTAGACACGACATCTCGTACCTTTTGCCTAATCGGTGGCGGAATACGATCATCTTATGTTTCTTAAAGTATGATTTCAACTTTGGATTTGTGGTTTTTCATGTAGTCAGAATCGTGCATTAGTGCTAATAACGACCTTCTGATCCTTAGGACTATAGAAATAACCACATTTCGTTCCTCTAGGATAACCAATAAACAACCTTGCTTCAGATCTAGCCTCCAACTTGTCAGATTTCTTGTTCAGCACATGTGTTGGACTGCCCCATATCCTTATATGGCTTAAAATAGGCTTGCGCCCAAACCATAACTCGAAATGGGTCTTGTCGACTGACTTGGACGGTACTAGATTGAGCAAATATGCCGCTGTTTCTAAGGCATACCCCCAGAACGTAATAGGCAATGTTGCATAACTCATCATAGATCTAACCATTTCTAATAGAGTCATATTTCTTCGCTCTGACACACCATTTTGTTGTGGTGTGCCTGGTGTAGTGAGCTGAGAGGTAATCCCACACTGCACCAAATAGTCCATGAACTCGTTACTGAGGTATTCGCCACCGTGATCAGACCGCAGTGACTTGATACTCTTACCTAGCTTCGTCTCCACTTCTATCTTAAATTATTTGAATTTCTCAAAGCTTTCAGACTTGCGGTGAAACAGGTATTCATATCCTTACCTTGAGTAATCATCAATGAAAATGAAAAAATACTCGTACCCTCCATGAGCTTGTGTGGACATTGGTCCACACAGGTCAGAATGGACTAGCTCTAACACTTCTTTGGCTCTATACCCTTCGCTTTGAAGGGTCTGATCGACATCTTTTCTTCTATACGAGATTAAGTAGGCGGGAGCGGGTGTTGTAATTTCACCCAACACTCAATTTTAGCCAGTCTTTGGATCCTATTTAGATTGATGTGACCTAATCTAAGATGCCAAAGAAATGTGGTGTCATATAGGAAAAAAACTTCATCTTCTTAAGGTTGATGTAGATGCAACATAATTAAAGGTATATGTTTAGCAGAAATAGTATAAAGCGAATTATATAAAGTGCCACCACAGATAACTTCGTCATTTCTTATGATAGAAACACCACTATCAAAAATAACAGAATATCCATGTATAAATAGTTTGGAAACCGAAATAAGGTTTCGTCGAAACTCCGGCATATATAAAACATCTTTTAATACTAAAACTGTCCTATCAAAATATAATGAAACATCTCCGACTGCAACAGCCTCTACTTTCGACGTTGCCCATGGAGATCGTTATCTCGCCATTAAACAGCTCCCTTGTCCGCAGGAATCCCTGCAAGGTGTAACAAACATGATCAGTCGCACCCGTATCTACTACCCATGAATGATTAGAACAAGTTGCTAAACATGTTTCCATTACTAAAGCAAATGGCTTGAGCCTTGAACCTTGAGCATGGGGCACTTAGCTTTTCAATGCCCAGTCTTGCCACACTTGAAGCACCTGCCCATCTCCTTTGGCTTTTTTAAGCCTCCGGTGGCCACCATGTTCTTGCTTCTACTGCTTCCACTAGCTTCCTTGCCTCTACCACCTTTGGCATCCATTTTTCTTCTTCCATTTTGCAATGGAAAATTTGGGCCCTTAGATGTGCTAGCAAGGGCATGTGCTCCTTTTCCCATGACACCTTCCGCGCCACGAGATCATTTAGTAACTGACTAAGTGTATACTCGGTCTTGATCTTGATCGCGTTCACGTGAAAGTTCTCAAAAGACTTGGACAGTGTGTTAAGGGTGATATCGACCTTGCTTCACCGTCGATACCTCATCCCAACTGATCAAGACTATCCATGAGATGAGTCATGTGAGAGACATGTTCATGGATCGAACTTCCTTCTTCCATCCTACACGTCAAGATTTCTCTCATTGTGTGGAAGCGAACTGTACAATCCGACTGCCAAAACTTACTCTCGAGACTTGAACATATTTCAATCGCGTCTACCATCGACTGATGCTGCAGCTGCAAGCCTTTGGACATAGTAGTCATCATATAGCATTTGGCCATATTATTTGACTTATGCCAAAGTCTGCTTGACTTTCGCTGCTCATTTGTCGATGCGTCAGTCAGATAGAAGAACTCATCTCACTGTGATCCATCAATACGTCAAGACGTACCAGCATAGATAATAACCAAGTCAAGTCACTTCTTATCTATACTGTAGCCTATACCGAAAACTTGTCCTCAAGTTGTCTCAGCTGTGATTTTTTTATATCTCAATTAACTTAAACAATCATACAGACTTCTGTGATCTTCTACACACTGTATGATCTAACTTTTGTATGAGATAATGTGACATACATATGCAATCAAGTAAACAATTCAAATAGGAGATTATAATAGTAGTAACAGGAAACACTGTATACGAGTTCAACCATTCTACTTTCAGTATACAAATCCAAAAACCTCCCACTTATACTAAAGCAAAATTTTAATATATAATGTGTCTCTCTACTAGCTATTACAAACAACACCACCAATTTGCTTCTCCCACTTAGACAAAAGTTTCCTTTCTAAGTGGGGGTCATCTTGCGCAATCCAAGTCCTCGAACATGCTCGTCGTAGAATTTTTACGGCATGCTCTTCGTGAATGGATCAACTAGGTTATCCGTAGTACTAATCTTCTCTATAAGCACGTTACCTCATTTTGTGATTTCTTGTATGATATGGTCATCTCTATATATATGTTTCGTCGCCTTTTGGGTCCGTGGTTCCTTCGAGTTTGCTAATGCACTAAAGTTATCACAGTACACTATGATACTCTTGGGCAAACGAGGTACCACATCTAGATCCATGAGGTAGTTCTTAAAACTATACTGACTCTTTAGCAACTTCAGATGAGGCTATATATTCGGCTTCCATGGTAGAGTCTGCAATGCACCGCTGCTTTGCATTCCGCTAAGATACGGCTCCACCTCCCAAGGTAAACACATAGCCTGATGTAGACTTCTTCTCATGACGATCAACTTGGAAATCTGAGTATGAATAACCTAAAGGCATTAGACTGTCTTCCTAGTAAACTAGCCTATATTCTCGAATCCTTTTTAGGTACTTGAGTATATGCTTTACCGTAATCCAATGCTCTTGTCCATGGTTAGACTGATATCTTTTTACTATGTCTACCGCATAACAGATATCGGGCCTCGTACACAGCATTACATACATGAGACTTCCTACGACGAAAGCGTAGGGAACATGTCTTATTTTCTCTATCTCATTTGCAATCATCGGTGACTGCTCCTTAGATAAAAGAACACCATATCAGAAGGGTAGCAGTCCCTTCTTGGCGGTTTGCATGCTAAAACGAGTAATAACACTATCAATGTAAGATGCTTGAGATAAGCTCAATATTTTTCTCATGTGATCTCAATAAACCTTGATCCCAAGAATGTACTTGTATCTCCTAAGTCTTTCATCTGAAACTAATCATATAACCAACTCTTTACGTCTGATAACAACTTCACGTTATTGCCAAGTAGAAGGATTTCATCAATGTAAAGTGCAAGAAATACCATGTCACCGTTTACATCTAAACGATACACGTAACTCGGTAAAACTAGGGTTTTACCACCTCATCAAATCGTAAGTTCCATGATCGGGAAGCTTGCTTGAGTCCATAAATGGGCTTCTTAAGATTCACACTAGATGCTTCTTATCTTTCAGCACATAACCTTCGGGCTGCTTCATATAGATGTCTCGACCTTCCCAAAGTAACTGTTTAAGAAAGTGGTTTTCACATCCATTTGTCAAACCTCTAGGTTCAGGTGAGTTGCTATGGCCAGAAGATGGACTTGAGCATTGCTACAGGCGAAAAGATATCATCATAATCGATGCCTTCAATCTGAGTGTACCATTTCGTCACAAGCCTGGCTTTAAAAGCCGAAATCTCTCCCTCATAATCTCTCTTCCTCTTGTATACCTACTTACTATCTATAGCTTCATTGCTATCTGGTAGATGTGTTTTCTCGTATACATCCATAGTTGTTATGGACTCAATTTCTAAGTCCATAGCGGTGTGTCATGCTCCTTTATCTATGTCTTGTATCGCCTCGTTGTATGTCCATGAGTCGATTATTGCTTGTTCGTCTACTGGAACTAAATCCGAAGATTCACCCATGGACATAAATCGTTGAGGTTGTCGAACAACCCTCCCACTACGACGAGGTGCTACTGGCATAATGGCAACGATGGGTGCAGTAACTTGTGGTTCTTTATCTTGCACAACTTGTTGGGTAGGTGCCACTTGTACAGTCGTTATCCCTAGTGAAACTCGATCCACTTCAATTTCTTGAAGTATCTGGTGTCGATCCTTCCCACTAGACACAATATCTTGTACCTTTAGCGGAATCGGTGGTGGAATACGATCATCTTCTAATTCTTAAAGAATGATTTCAACCTTTGATTTGTGGTTTTTCATGTAGTCCTCTATTTAGTCCGAATCTGGTCGTATTTTCCTATACTTTTGGATTTAAATTATCGATCTTTAGGGTTACTTTTAGCATAATCTATTATGTTATTATGTTATAAAGATTGAATTCTAATTCTTGGTTTGATGTAGGAAATAACTCATTATTTGGGCATTATTCGGACAAGAAACTCTACGGCGTGGAACTTGGTGCAGAGAGCCGACACTTTCAATGATTCTCATGAATAGTGGAGAAGGAATCAAGGATTTTTTCCTTCATAATAAGTAAAGTACGTTGTGATAGGAGTCCGTAGGGTGAAACCGTGCAAATTGGAGTTCGAGACGAAGGAGAATGGGTCAAAACAAAAACATCAAGCAAGCGATGTCGCCCAAGCGCTCGCTCAGCCCGCACGCCCAGCGCCGGTTGCGGATTGAGCTCGCGCTCAGCCTCTTCTCCACCATTTTGAGCGCCCGTTCAGCTCTCCCCATCAGCCACCTCAACCGTTCACCCTCCAGCTTGCCCACTTCTCCAGCGCGTACTCAACCTCACTCCAGCGCTCAACTGGGCGCTCACCACGCCCCCGTGCGCGTTCACCATTTTTCAGCGCGCGTTGCATCCTCAGCCAGAGCTCGACATCCGCACCGCGCGTGCTGCTCATCCAGCGCCCGTTGTGTCAACACCCGACGCTCGCCTTCCCATTCCGCGCTCGCTCACCTTGAACCGGCTTTCGCTTTCAATACAGAACGCTTTCCCAACCAGCGCTCACTCCTGAACCGGTGTTCACTTTCATTACATAATGTTTTCCAAACTAGCGCTGACTCCGCAACCGGCGCTCACTCAATATTTATATAAATATACGCGCTAGGTCAAAATAACGGGGTTCTGATTTATTTCTTCTCCGCGCCGCTGTTCGTTGTTCTTCAAGATTCTCTCTCGGGAGCTTCCAGACACGATAGAGATAACTTACAGATATTTATTTCTCTTTTATCCTTTCATTTTAGCACTTTATTTTGTTATTCCTAGTGGTTTTCATTCGATCAATTTAGTGTTTTGTTTTGAGTTTGTTATTGGATTCAATTTATATTGTGAGATTATTGTTGATTTAATTTGATAAATGATTTCCCGCTTTCGATTAATTCATGTTCTTATTGGTTGATTGATAATTATGGTTCATTTGCAATTAGATTTAGATTAGGGCTTGACGAACCCTAAGAATAGGATTGCTATTGCTTTTGTTTATTGCTTTCGTTTTATTGCTTCCATAGTTTAACTAGGGATTGACAACCCCTGGTTTAGATTTAATGCTTTATTAGTTTAGCTCGGGATTGACAACACCTAGCTTAGGATTGCTGTTTATTTTTCGTATTTTAATTCCTTTTTATTCCAAAACCGCCTTTGTTATTAGAATGTTTAGGATTTAATTGCTTTCTGTGTACGACACGAACAATAGCCCTGTTAAGTTTTCCTTGAGAGATGACTTTGTTTAACTTATCACGCTACAATTACCTCGTACGATTGCGAGTAAATTTGAGTGTGTTTTTAGCTCAATCAATTTTGGCGCCGTTGCCGGGGAAAACTTTAGGCATATTGTTTATGTTTCTTGTTTTTCGTATTTCTTTTCTTTTATTTATTTTTATTTTTATACTCCAGTTGCGCATGATCCGTTTTGTGTGAGTGTTGTGAATGCTAGGTTGACGTCGTTTGATGGAAGGTTTATGCTTTTGACGGCAACGTCGGGGCCTATGCCGCGCATGGATTCCAACCCCGACAGGAATTTGAGCCTTATCAGCAACAATATGGTTCGGGGTGGAATAACCAACCCAACTCGGAGTTGTGGACTCAACCCGACACGGAATATTGAGATCCACAACCTGATTTGGGATGGTGGGATCCACAGCAGCAACAGTCGCCTCCTCAGTCCGATTCGGAATGGTGTGAACCACAACCCGACTCGAGATGTTGGGACCCACAACCTGATTATGGATGGTGTGATCCACAGCAGCCACAACCTCCACAGCAACAGTGGTACCACCCGCAGCAGGAGTATTACCCACCACCACCTCAGAGGTATCCGTTGGATGATATGGAGGCAGAATTGATTCAGACTCATCACCAACGGTTGGATGCTGACGACACCAAACTTAGGCTCTTAGAGGCAAAATTGGGATTGATGACTGAGAAGCTGGACGAGTTGTTGCAACAAGATGCAATAGGGGAGCCTCCAAGCTCACCCTATGAGGCTCAGGCGACCACTGACCATCGGAGTTCGCCATTGGAGGATATGGGTGCAGCGTTCATTCAGATTACCAGTCAAGGATTGGATGCTAGAGACGCAACTCTTGAGCGTTTAGAGGCACATGTGGGACTGATTCTTTGAGAAGTTGGTTGAGTATCAACGAAACTTGCGGTGAGGAACTTCCGAGCCACCCCAGCGAGGCTCGTGCGCCATTGTCCTTCACGGTGATCGAGCGGATGACCATATAGTGGAAGAGCCATCCGAAAATATTCAGCCACTACAAGAAAAGGAGGAAGAGGTGGTAGTCTCGAGTTAGACTCCGATGAGTATGAGCCGTCCTTTGAGAATCTTGTCAAGTAGTTCATGCGAGTTCGATTGATGAAGAGGACGGAAAGGGAATTTGTTAGCATGCCTGCACCCACAATGGTATTGAAGAAACTACCGATGAAATATGTGTTCTTGGAGGATGAGCAAGGAAGCCGGTCATCATCTCAGCCGAACTTCTAATTGTTGAAGAAATGGAGTTGACCTCGGTGCTTATAGAGGTGGTGAAGACAGTTTTTCTGAAGTTGCTGATAAAGGGATGTCTATGCCCTATCTGGAGCAACACATGGTTTAGTCCTCTGGGGCACCGGTGGAGCTCGTGGCATCGTGATTATGGAAGACCACCACATTGACTGGGAACAGAGTAACCAAAATATCACCTAACACTCCATTCTTAGCCAGATTTTGGATCCTATTTAGATTGATGTGACCTAATCTAAGATGCCAAAGATATGTGCTGTCATTTTGCAAAGAAAACTTCTTTTTCTTATGGTTTGATGAAGTAGATGTTGTAGGGAAATCTGATTTTAACCCTCTCCCGATGATCTATCTTTGATGTTTAATTCACCATATATTGATTATATACCTAGCATGCACCCATATAATTAATTACAACACGTTGGTGTTTCTCGTGTTTACATGCGAATTAGTCAGGCAAGAATTGATCAACACTCGTGCTTTAATCTTCTGGATTGTATCCGGTTGCCTAATCTCCAATGTTGAGTGAGGATAATCTATGGAGAGTACTGCAGAAATTCGCCTTCTTCCTTCTTGAAAAGTTTTCGAAAATCCCAACTATGAGAAGTATGGTTTTCGAAAATTTCACTTAGGATTCACTAGTTTGATTTTCTCTCACCTTATATTTATAATGCAACCCTAAATCCTATCTAGATAAGATTTCTGCATATCTAATAAATATAATAATATCTCTTAGGATAGAGAGGATCAGAACAGAGTCCCAGAGGGACTCTTTAAGGAGGGGACTAAAATCTCTTCAGTTCCAGGCCTGGATGGGCCAGCCCAGGGATCAAATGCAAGGAATAAAGATGGACCTCAAATAAATTAATTATCTTATGTTCAGCCCAGAACATAAATTAATTCATAAACTTTTATTCATGCCACTAGAGAATAAATGTTGACTTACCCCTTTATTTTCGAAGTTGAGTCGGGCTCGCACTTAGACTTAACGAATCCCCGTATTTAAGATATCGCACGTCCATTAATTATTTACAGCGTTCTGATTGCTTAAAATAATTAATTTCTTTAATTCCTTAATTAGTACCACTCAACCTTATTATTGTACTTGAGATAACTCAACCTGCATGGTTTAGTACAATAAACCTTTTGAGCTCCTTAAGGGGACGTCATCATCCTAAACGGATACGGTGACTCGATACAGGCAACTAGCATGACATACAAGCATTGCCACCAACCAAGATGCGGAGAATATTGGGTTATCTCATGTAACCCTCACTCATAACAAGTCAAAGTGATGGTCAGCAACTCATACTCACCTAATACCTTATCGAGGTTTAGATCAACGTAAAGTCACCGAGATCTAGGTTCTTCACGACGGTCAGATAGAAGAACTCATCTCACTGTGATCCATCAATACGTCGAGACGCATCAAGATAGACAAGAAACTAAGTCAAGTTACTTCTTATCTATACATGAGCTTCATACCGATAACTCGTCCTCAAGTTGTCTCAGCTGTGATTCTTTTATATCTTATTAAGCTTGACCAATCATACAGACTTCTGTGATCTACAACACACTGTATGATCTAATTTATATATGAGATAAAGGGACATACATATGCAATCATGTAAACAATTTAGATAGGAGATTGTAATAGTGGTAACAAGAATCATTGTATACAAGCTTAACCAAAACTGCTTCCAGTATACAAATCCAACATATGCAACATAATTTTAGGTATTATGCTTAGAAAAATAGAGTAAAGAGAATTATATAATGTGGCACCACAAATAAACTCCTCATTTCTCATGATAGAGACACCACTATCAAAAATAATTGAATATCCATGCTAAATAGTTTGGAAACCGAAACAAGGTTTCTTCGAAACTCCGGCACATATAAAACATCTCTTAAAACTAAAAAACTATCTTATCAAAGCATAAAGCAACATCTATGACTGCAACAACCTTGAATTTCGCTGTGTTTCCCACGAGATCGTTATATCGCCATCACTTAGCTCCCTTGTGCGTAGGAAACCCCTGCTAAGTGTAACATACATGATCAGTCGCACCTGTATCTACTACCCATGAATGAGTAGAACAAGTTGTTAAACATGTTCTGTTAGTAGAGCCAATGACGTACCTTGAGCCTTGAGCATAGGGCACTTAGCTTTCCAATGCCCAGTCTTAATGCACTTGAAGCACATGCCCCTCTCATTTGACTTTTCACGCCTCTGGTGGCATTCATGTTCTTGCTCACACTGTTCCCTTTGCCTCTACCACCTTTGACCCTTTTTTCTTCTAACACATTTCGATGGAAAATTGGGGCCCTTAGATGTGCTAGCAAGGGCATGTGCTCATTTACCCAT
Organism: Salvia rosmarinus; assembly: GCA_036937905.1. Taxonomy (NCBI): domain Eukaryota; kingdom Viridiplantae; phylum Streptophyta; class Magnoliopsida; order Lamiales; family Lamiaceae; genus Salvia; species Salvia rosmarinus. The sequence goes on along the minus strand of CM072821.1, from coordinate 53,284,087 downwards.
GACGTCTTTTGTTACCACGAGATCGTTGAGCAAATGCCTGAGTGTGTACTCGATCTTGCTCATGATCGCATTCACACGAAAGTTCTCAATAGACTTGGGTAGTGTATTGAGGATGATCTCGACCTTGGCTTTGTCGTCGATACCTCTTCCAACTGATCAAGACTATCCATGAGATGAGTCATGTGGGAGACATGTTCATGGACAGACACACTAAGATTTCTCTCATCTTGTGGAAGTGGACTGTTCGATTTGACTACCCAAACTTACTCTCGAGACTTGACCATAATTCAGTCACGTCTACCATCGACTAATGCTACAACTGCAAGCCTTTTGACATTGTAGTCATCATATAGCACTTGGGCATATTGTTTGACGTCTGCCAAAGTCTGCTTGACTCTCGCTGCTCATTAGTCAATGCGTCTGTAAGGGCATCGGGTTTGGGAGTAGTGAGAACAAACATGTGTTCTTCAATGATAAGAACATACTCTATGTTTCGTTTCCACTCGATAAAATTTGGATCGGAAAAGGGGTTTGTACGAGCATATTGATAATGGGTGTAAGAGATATATCTGAAAAGTAATATAAATACATAAACATACGATCAAATATAATTCGTAACAACCATATTGTAACCTTTTGATAAAACACTATTGGTTGAAACCTCCAACCGCCCAAGGAATCCCACATGCAAGCCACGCGTGTGGACATTTACACATGAACCCCTCGACCAAACTAAAATAAACCTTTTAGTTGTTTAATTTCAATACATGTCAACTTATTTTTATGACAAATGAAATTAATGATTGGACCTTAACTAGACCACATCACTATCGCAAGAAGGGAATTTGAGGGAAGTTGTACTTGAGATGATGCCTAAGCAATTACAATAATTTTGACAGCAGGAAATGAATTCTTAGAATTAGCATACTCACTCGGACCCTACCACTTTCAATTCAATTTTGTTTTTCATCTCATTTTAAATCTATCTCTAGAGAACTTATGAAAATTGCACATGCAAGCCACGCGTGTGGACGTTTACACATGAAACTTTCACTTGTCAATAGATTAAAATGTTTTATTTAGAAATCTCATCTAACATATTTATGATAAATAGTGCAAGCAAGCCATGCGTGTGGCGTTTACTCATAGTGCATACCACTTTGTTTAGAGATCAAAATATGGAGGTCTTGATGTTTTTAATTTAAGAATTAATACATCGGGTTTCTTGATTACTCTTTTGTTTCAAAAGGTTTGTCCATGCCGATCACATAATTCTAACATGCTTTCTCTAAAACTCAGCATGTAAAACATGCTAACAGAATTCTAAAAAATGCTTCAAAATGCAATAAACCTAGCATGCTTGCTAAATGCAGCCAATCACAAAAACATATGTCATGTTCATCTACGTAATTAAACATACATATCATGCTACTGCATTATTTAAACATCTAATACATGCTTTAAACGATAAAAATAAAATAAAACTCGATCATCGTGGCCCATTCGTGGATCTTGTACTTTCCTACCTAATTTATTACATAAATTTGCAAATTACAGATCTTCAAAAAATCTCAAAATAGGACTTGCGTGCACGGACACAGATCGGACTCGTCAAAACTTAATTTGGGCAGAAAATCGAAAACTGGTGCCGAAACAGTGATTTGGGCCGGGTCAGGCCCGAGTGGACTGGGCTCTATCTTTGCTCAATAAAAAGAATCCATCTCAAGTCTTTGCTCCATCACCATCTCCTGCTCAACATGCACATTTAGAAATATATGCAGAACGTGAGCACTAGTTGCACTCAGTGGACACATGCCGAAAACATTGAAAATTTGCTCTTAGAGCTATACTTAACTTGCCACATCTTAAGTAACGCACAAGGGTTTTAGTGAAATAACTTGTGTGTGCTAAACATATAAAACTTTCTTTCATGATCATGTTTGAATTTAATGCAGTATCTCAAAATGAATCTATGCCGGCAATATCTTAACAACATATCTATGCACTCTGTGTTGAGAAGTAGGCCTCATTCTCAAACACCATGATCGGCCAACTAACGCTAGCTCACTATCACAACTGTGTACATAAACTCTTATTGGCAGCTCGTCCAGCATAGGACCGATATCGTAAATCTCTCATAGATTGCAACATGAATCATGCTATAAAACTTGGCAAGTCAAACTTTTTTTCAATTAACATGCATATCAAGTATATCAGATAAGCAATAATTTGTTGGCTCGAGCATATTTTAGTTAAGAAATACCCACCTGGTGTCTCTTTACTCATAGGGACTAAACCTTCACTTTTTCCCATTCTTTACTGCTCCACTTAATCATTTCAACAAAAGAGGAACATCTATAAGCACGGAAAGAAAGATAAACATAGAAGGATGTTCATCTTAACACTCTATTCTTATAAGTCCTTCAGGACTTCTACTTTTAATCTATAGCGCTTACTTGCATCCACTAATATCTAATTTATGACTTAGCTTACTAAACTCATATGTATCATCAACAAACATGTTTTAACTATTCACACATTCTTATCACGTTCACAATCATACAAGACATCCAAGTTCCATGTCAAGTAATATATAACAAACATTATCACATGTTCACAATTAAATTATCAAACACATCATATCCATCAAATATGATCAAGTATTCATCAAACATTGATGACTCACTTATATAAACAACATTAATCAAGTTTAGGTATAACTTGAAAAATCTTGTGAGCTTGGAAATAAATTCCAATAAAATCTTTTAAGTTTAAAACAATGTTTAAAACATGAATACAAGCTCAAATCACTTATGAAAAATCGAAATCCTCTTTGTTCTTTTTTCTTTAATTTTTGGTATTTTTGAAAAAATTGTGTAGGACTCCAATCAACTTCAAATTGACTTCTAATCATACTCAATACACATCATCGACAACATATATACATTCAGTCTTAACATATAAACCAAGTTCATATGAAATCCCCAATTTGACGATAAACTAAAATTTTCCATCTCTGAATATCATGTTTCAAAAGATCTCAATAAATCATACTAAGATTTATTCATATGATAGAATCCAAATATCAAGTCAATTTGAACAAATAAAATAAAACAACCAACATTTCCCAAGCACAAAGTTTCGGTCATTTCACCCTTTTTGATAGGGTTCAATTTTAATCATTTTTCTTGCTCAAATCATGCTTAAATCTACCCAACAACACATATATGAAGCCAATTCAAGCATATCAACATCATAAATTCAAGATCAAAGCTAGGGCTTTTTTTAAAAATTCTCAAATTTCTCAAGAATGATCACATGCTCGAAAATCAAGTGTTAAACCACTCATAGATGATAGATCTAACACATAATGAAGAGATAAACAATCTAAACATGCTCAATCAATCTATTCATCATGACCAAAAAATTGGGGGTGTCTTCAAGTTATATTTTTTTTTTTCAAGCTACAAACTTGTTCTAGAGTTGAAGATTTTACTCGATGTGAAGTCGGATCGAAGATTCAACGGTTATATCGAGCTAGAATTGAGTTTGAAGAAGCAAAAATGGTGGTGTGTGTAAGTGTGTGTTTTCATTCCTGAAGAGAGAGAAAGAGGTTTGGAAGATAATGAATAGCGTAAAGTGTCATGCACACATCATATATATAGTAAAATATCCTGTATAATATTTTCACATTTTTTCTTCGGTTCTTTTGCTCAAACAACATAAAAATATTAGAAATAGACTCAATAATCTCTTAATATAATTTAAACTCATTTTTATTTTTAATGAAAGCCATTAATAACAGATAAATATATTTGGTACAAAAATTCACACCGATCTGGTTTTAAAACTCTGTATCTGATAAATCACTCCAGACGTACTGTTTTGTCATTAAAACTTATTAATGAACTATAAACACCAAATTTTGGTTATTAAAAGTATTTTTGGTCTCAAAAAATAATTTTGGTATTTTAATCATGATCTGGACTCATTTAGCAAAATCAGACAACAAATAAAGCAAAGAATCTGAAATTCTATAACTCTAACTCATAACACTCAATTATGAGATTCTGATATCATGTTGATATGTCAAGAATTTTCTGGCATTAGCCTCTTATGAACTCTTATAAATTTTTATTAATTTTAAAATCGGATTCTCATTATTGAACCTCTGGTTGCTATTAGCAAGTTTTCTCAAATTTTAAATCCTATGGATGCATAGTCCTTATAAACTCTAATTAGGTTCGAATCTCTGCTATAGAAACTCGGGGCATTACAGTATCACACATTGTGTTCATGTGAACACACTAGTAAACGATACGTGGTAGACCTTTTCTATTTATTTATATTTAAATTTTTGCGATGAGCAAATTTGGAGCATACATTGTGTTCATGTGAACACACTAGAAAAACGATATGTGTGCGTGTGTATTGGCCTAATGGTAGAGTGGTTAATGTCCGAGTCCAATGGTCCCGGGTCGTGTCCACTGTGACGCGACCTTTAAATTTTTGTATTTAATTGATAAAAAACAGATATGTTGCAGACTTTTTTTCTATATATTTACTTTTAAAATTTCACAAAGGGTCAAAATTATTAATTTCTTCTTCTTCTCATCTCTGATCTTTCTTCTTCTCTGATTCTTTAATTCATTTTTCATCTCATCAACCTCCAGAGAGACTTCTCAGCGAGATACCGTTACGGCTCGTGTGGTGGACAACAGCGATGGTGTAGACCTACTGCATGCTGAGCGGCGAAAGACGATAGTAGCTGATGATAGCGAGTTCTCAAGTGAATTTCAGAGAATAAATAAAGGAACTTTTAAGAGAATATTAGGTGATCGAGAGAGAGTGTGTGTAGCATCCCTAACTTTCATTCGTTATTTTTCTTTTTTTTTTAACTTTTTTTAATATGTGGAGAATAAAGCATGCCTTCTCGTTTTATATAGTTAAGCATTTAAATACTTTTGAATATGTCAAAATATTACTGATGGTCCCTTGGGGATCGTATTAGTGTATGGGGGAGGGAGGGGAAATATACTAGTTAAGGCAAATTTAAACTTTTTCGATAACAAGACTCGACCTTCTACTGATCAGTAGATGCCAGTTAATTGATATCAATTCAGTACTGGTATCACTACTACTGATCAGTTCAAGTAAGGGGAGTCTTGTACTGAATGCTATCAGTTAGCAATCCTATTGACTGCTAAGTCAGCTAGTCAGTTGGACTAATAACTGATAAACGCGCTTTTTACCCGTTTATTGATGATATATTTAGATGATTCTAGATCTATTAAGTGCGTTTATAGAGTTGATATTTATGCTTTTAGCTATTTTTGGAAGATACCGCTCTTGGGGTTTCTCTTTGGTGTTTTGTAGGCTTTTCAGGTGATAATCGATGCACAAGGCAAAGATGTAACCAAAGATGATGAAATGGATATGAAAAATATGGATGTGAAAAGTTAACAATGTTAAAAAGCATCTCGATAGGAGTCCATATGCGTAAACGGATCGTAATTCGGAGTTCGGACGCGAGAGAACGGAGCGAAACAGTGAAGTCACGCAGGAGCTAGCGACCGAGCTCGCGGCCGCAAGAAATCATCCAGAACGCCCAGAAGCTCGCAACCGATCTTGCGGCTGCGAGCCCGACCGCGAGGCGAGGCGGCTGGGCACAAAATTAGGGTTTTCCTGCACCTATATATATCTCCAAGCTTGCTCACGTGTAGGGAAAACTGATTTTAACCCTCTCCCGAGGATCTATCTTGGATGTTTAATTCACCATACATTGATTATATTCCTAGCATGCGTCTATATAATTAATTGCAACACGTAGGGGTTTTCTCGTGTTTACCTTTGAATCTGTCGGGGATGAACGGGATGAACGGATCGAGACTCGTGCTTTGATCTTCTGGACTGTATCCCGGTTGCCCAATCTCCAACGTCGAGTGAGGACGATCTATGGAGAATACTACAAGAAATCACCCTCAAAACCCTAGCTATTTTCGAGAATTCCTCACACAAGAGACTATGTGATTCACGAAAATTCTATGTATATTAAATGAGGATTAACCTTGATCTTATCTCTTACCTTATATTTATAATGCATTACCATAATCCCATTAGGAAAGGATCCATGCATATCCCATAAATATAATAATATCCTTATGGATAAAGAGGATCAAATCCTTACCATACAGGTTGGGGCACCGATTTCTTCCAATGAGTTACGGCCCGATGGGCCACCGAGGATCAAATGCAAGGAATAAAGATGGGCCTCCAATAAATTAATTATCTTATGTTCACCCCAGAACATAAATTAATTTATAAACATTCATTCATGCCACTAGAGAATAAATGTCGACTTACCCTTTATTACCGGAAGGTGAGTCGGCTTGCACTTAGACATTACGAATCCCGTATTTAAGATATCGCACGTCCATTAATTATTTATAGCATTCTCGATTGCTAAAATAATTAATATCTTTAATTCATTAAGTAGTACCACTCAACCTTATTATTGTATTTGAGCTAACTCAACTGCGGGGTTTAGTACAATAAACCTTTTGAGCTCCTTAAGGAAGTCATCATCCTAAACGGATACGGTGACTGACACGATAACTAGCATGACATACAAGCACCGCCATCACCCAAGATCGGAGAATATTGGGTTAGAACATATAACCCTCACCCATAACAAGTCAAAGTGATGGTCAGCAACTCATACTCACCTAATACCTTATCGAGGTTTAGATCATCGTAAGTCACCGAGATCTTGGTTCTTCACGACGGTCAGATAGAAGAACTCATCTCACTGTGATCCTTCAATACGTCAGAGACGTACCAGCATAGACAAGCAACCAAGTCAAGTCACTTCTTATCTATACCGCAGCCTATACCGACAACTCGTCCTCAAGTTGTCTCAGCTGTGAAACTTTTTATATCTCATTAAGTTTCGACCAATCATACGCACTTATGTGATCTTCTACACAATCGTATGATCTAACTTATATATGAGATAAAGGGACACGAATATATGCAATCAAGTATTCAATTCAAATATGAGATTGTAATAGTGGTAACAGGAAACATTGTATACAAGCTCAACCAAACTGCTTTCAGTATACAAATCCAACAATCTTCCACTTATACTAAATCAAACTTTTAGTATACAATGTGTCTCTCTACTAGCTATTATAAACAAAACCATCACTTTGCTTCTCCCACTTATACAAAAGTTTCCTTTCTAAGTGGGTGCCATCATCGCAATCCAAGTCCTCTAACGTGCCCGACGTAGACTTTTTACAGACTTTTTCATGAATGGATCCGCTAGGTTATCCGTCAGATCAATCTTTGCAATCAGCATGTCCCATCGTCAAATGATTTCTCGTATGACATGGTACTTTCTCTCTATGTGTTTAGTCGCCTTGTGGGTCCGTGGTTCCTTCGAGTTTGCCATCGCACTGAGTTATCACAAGAACTATGATACTCTTGGGCAAACCGGTACCACACCTAGATCCACGAGGTAGTTCTTGAACCATACAGCCTCCTTAGCGACCTCCGCGGCTACATATTCGGCTTCCATGGTAGAGTCCACAATGCATCGCTTCTTTGCACTCGCCAGATACGGCTCCACCTCCCAAGGTAAACACATAGCCTTTGAGGTAGACTTTTTCTCATCACGGTCACTTGGAAATCCGAGTCAGATAACTAAAAGGCATTAGACTATCTCGCATAGTAAACCACCATAATCTCGAGTCCTTTTCGTGTACTTGAGTATATGCTTTATCGCAATCGAATGAGCTTGTCCAGGTTAGATCGATATCTAGCTACTATGCCTACCGCTTAGCGTATATCGGGCCTCAGACATAGCATTGCTTACATGAGACTTCCTACGGTGAGCGTAAGGAACTTGTCTCATTTCTCTATCTCCTTTGCGGTCATATAGGTGATCGCTCCTTAGATAAAGGAACGCCATGTCCGAAAGGTAGCAATCCTTTCTTGGCGGTCCGCATACTAAAACGAGTAATCACAAGATCAATGTAAGACACCCGAGATAAGCTCAACATTTTCCTCTTGCGATCTCGGTAAACCTTGATCCCAAGAATATACCGCATCTCCTAAGTCTTTCATTTGAAACCGATCGTATAACCAACTCTTTACGCCGATAACAACTTCACATTGTTGCCAACTAGAAGAATGTCATCTACATAACCGCTGACATCTAACCGATACACACAACTCTCGCTATAAATCCATATGACTTTACCACTTTATCAAAGCGTAAGTTCCATGACCGGAGGTCTGCTTAAGTCCATAAATAGACTTCTTAAGCTTCTATACTAGATGCTCTTCACCCTTTACCATATAACCTTGGTTCTTTGATATAGATGTCTCTACCTTCCTCAAGGTAACCGCTTGAGCGCGTTTTCACATCCATTTGCCAAACCTCAAGGTTCAGTGGGCTGCTATGGCCGAAGAATTACGATGGACTTGAGCATTGCTACAGGGAAAAGGTCTCATCGAAATCGATGCCCTCAATGCTGAGTGTACCTTTCGCCACAAGCCCGGCTTTAAAAGTCAAACCTCTCCATCTGAATCTCTTCCTCTCAGATACCCACTTACTACCTTTGGCTTCCTTGCCATCCGGTAGAGGTGTCTTTTCGTATACATCCATAGCTATTATGGACTCAATTTCTAAGTCCATAGCGGTGTGCCATGATCTTGCATCAATGTCTTGTATCGCCTCACTGTATGTCCATGGGTCCATTATTGCTGCTCGCTTCCGGGACTAAACCAAGATTCACCCACGAACATTAATCGCTCGGGTTGACGAACAACCCTCCCACTACGACGAGGTGCTACAGGCACAATGGCAACGGTGGGTGTAGTAACTTGTGGTTCTCTATCTTGCACAACTTGCTGGGTAGGTACCACTTGTACGGTCGGTATCTCCAGTGGAACTCGACCCACTTCAATTTCTTGAAGTATCCGTGTCGATCCTCCCACTGACACCTACATCTCGCACTTTGGCCTAATCGGTGGTGGAATACGATCATCTTCTAATTCTTGAAGAATGATTTCAACTTTGGATTTATGGTTTGTCATATAATCCTCTTCTAAGAATCGGGCATTAGTGCTAATAATGACCTTCTGATCCTTAGGAATATAGAATAAACGACCTTCGCTCCTCTATGATAGCCAATAAACAATCTTGCGTCGGATCTAGCCTTCAACTTGTCGCCTTCTTGTTCAAAGACATCTTTGGATCGCCCCATATCCTTATGTGGTTTAAACCAGGCTTCATACCAAACCACAACTCGAAAGGGTCTTTTCGACTTACTTGATGGTACTATATTTAGCAAGTATGCCACCGCTTCTAAGGCATACCCCGAATCGAAATAGGCGATGCCGCATAACTCATCATTGATCTAACCATTTCCAAAAGAGTCCTATTTCTTCGCTTTGACACACCATTTTGTTGTGGTGTGCTTGTGTAGTCTTGTTGGGAGGTAATCCCACACCGCACCAAATAGTCCATAAACTCGTTATCGAGGTATTCGCCACCGCGATCGGACCATGAGGACTTGATACTTTACCAAACTTCGTCTCCACTTCCGCCTTAAACTCTTTGAATTTCTCAAAGCATTCGCACTTGCGGTGAAGTAGGTATATGTATCCGCACCTTAAGTAATCGTCAATGAAAGTGACAAAATACTGCATCTCCATGAGCTTGTGTGACATCGGTCCACATAGGTCGAATGGACTAGCTCCAACACTTCTTTGGTTCTATAACCCTTCGCTTTGGTCCAGTCGACATCTTTCCTTCTATACAGGATTCGCAGACCGGAAAGGAGTAATCGTGAGATTACCCAACGCCCATTCTTAGCCGTCTTTGGATCCTATTTAGATTGATGTGACCTAATCTAAGATGCCGAGAGAAATGTGGTGTCATCTTCAAAGAAAACTTTCTTTTTTAAGGTTTGATGTAGATGCAACATAGTTATAGGTATTATGTTTTGCGAAAATAGTATAAAGCTTAATTATATAAAGTGCCAACACGTATAACTTCGTCATTTCTTATGATAGAAACACCACTATCAAAATAATGAATATCCATGAATAAACAATTTCAAACAGAAAAAGGTTCCACTAAAATCCGCACATATAAAACATCTTTAAAACTAAACTGTTCTCTCAAAACATAAAGTAACATCTCTCGATCGCAACGGCCTCGACTTTCGCCGCGTTGCCCATGGAGATCGTTATCTCTCCATCACTCACTCCCTTGTCCGCTGAACCCCGCAGGTGTAACAAACATGATCGATCGTGCTGTGTCTACTACCCAAGAATGGGTAGAACAAGTTGCTAAACATGTTTCACATTAAAGCAAACGACGTACTGAGCCTTGAGCATAGGGCACTTAGCCTTCCAATGCCCGCCTTACCGCACTTGAAGCACTTGCCCTTCTCCTTTGGCTTTTTCAAACCACCGGTAGAGCCCTCAGTATTACTCCCACTCTTTCTTTAGCCTTAGCATCTCTTGAATTCCACTTTTCCTTTTCATCTTCGATAAAGCGTTGGTTTTCTTTGAGGTGCGTATTAAAGATTGTGCACCTTGCCCATTTTGTGTTCTTCCGCTACAAGATCCTCTTGCAATGAATCTAGAGTATAACTCTTATCATAAAGGATCGCTTTATAACGAAGTCATCAAAAGACTTGGCAAAGTGTTGAGGATCATATCGATTCGACTCACGCCATCAATATATCCTCCAACCAACTCGAGCTCTCAAGAGATTGATCATTTGCTCTACATGGTCATGCACCGAATCGCTTCCTTCATTGAACTTGACATTATTGATTTTGTCAAATTATGACAAGCGATTCTGTCCGACTCCTCATACGACTTCATAAGACTTAGCCATATCATGGATGCATCTTCCATCTCTTGATGCTGGAGTTGCAAGGACTCGCACATGGTGACCAAAAGAAGGCACTTTGCCATTCTATTTGATTTATCCCATTTCTCGTGCTCCTTGCGCTCCTCATCGCAGATGAATCGCCTAGAGGCTTGGGACCGGGTGTAGTGAGTACAAATAGATTTTCTTCCGCAAAGAAGAACATTCTCAATGTTTCGCTTCCACTTGATAAAATTTGGACCGGATAAGGATTTTGTGCGAGCATATTGATAATCGATGTAAGAGACATATCCGAAAAGATAATGTAAACACATAAGCATACGATCGCACATAATTCGTAACAACAATATTGTAACCTTTGATAAAACAATATTGATTGAAACCTCCAATCGCCCAAGGAATTCCACATGCAAGCCACGCGTGTGGGCGTTACACACGAAACCTTCGACCGCACTAAAATATACCTTTTAGTCGCTTAATTTCAATCCATGTCAACTTATCCTTATGAAAAATGAAATTAATGATTGGACCTTACTAGACCACATCACTATCGCAAGAAGGGACTTCGGGAAGTTGTACTCGAGGTGATGTCTAAGCAATGACCACAATTTTAATAGCGAAAATGAATTCTTAGAATCGGCATACTCACTAGACCATACCGCTTCAATCATAATTTTTTGTTATCTCATTTTATATCTATCTCTAGAGAACTTATGAAAATCGCACATGCAAGCCACGCGTGTGGGCGCCATTACATGAAACTCCCACTTCTCAATAGATTTAAAATGTTTTATTTAGAAATCTCATCTAACAAACTTATGATAAGCAAAGGCAAGCAAGCCACGCGTGTGGGCGTTTACTCACGGTCGTCTCACTTTGTATGGAGATCAAAAGTGGAGGTCTTGACATTTTAATTTGAAAATTAATATGTCGGGTTACTTGCTTAGTCTTTTTGTTCAAAAGGTTTGTCCATGCAGATCACGTAATCCTAGCATGCTTTTCTATAGAATTCAACATGTAAAACATGCTCGCAGAATTCTAAAATATGCTTGAGAACGCGATAAACCTAGCATGCTTACTATGCGCATCCAATCACGAAAACATATAATATGTTTGTCTACGTAATTTAAACATACATAGCATGCTTCTGCATAATTTAAACATCCACGACATGCAATGAACGATAAAAATAAAATAAAACGTTCATCGTGGCCCACTCGTGGAACCTGCACTTTCTTGCCTAATCTATAACATAGAATTGCAAAGCATGATCTTGAAATTTGAAAAATGGGCCTCACGTGCACGGCATGGATCGGATTCGCAAACCGGATTTGGGCGAAAAAAGCGGGTTCGGGCCGGAAAAATCAGGTCTGGGCCGGGTTGGGCGGGTTGGCCCAAAATGGGCCGGCAGCGCGCGCCCAGGTCGAGGCCCACCATGCGCCCAGCCATGCGCTGCGCCGCCTCGCGGATCGCGGGCGACCGCGACCCGCCGAGCATGCGCGCGCTGCCACGCCCACGCCGCGAGCAGCGCTGCTGCTTTCGCGATCGACCTCGCGACCACGGTGGCTCGCGGCACCGGATGTCACGCGCGAATCTGCCGCCCGCCGCCGCCGCGCCCGCACGCTTGCGTTAGTCACGCCGAGCCGCCTGGCGCCCCGGCGACGTGCCGAGCCGCCGAGCACGACCGCCGAGGTCGCCTAGCGCCGCCGAGGTCGACTCGCCGAGGTCGCTGTCGCCGGCGAGCTCGACTCGCCGAGGTCGCATGTCGCGCCGCCGAGCTCGACGCGCCGAGGTCGCTCCCGAGGACGACCGAGGTTTCGCCGCGCCGCCGTGGCCGAGCACCGCCGGGCGCCCGCACGAAAAATGCACACCCCACGTCGCCCGCACGCACGCTGCGCGCCACGCATGACCTCATCCGCCCGCACGCCTCTGTCCGCCGAGCTGTCGAGAAAAACACGTACACACTGGGCGGCGTGATCGCAGCATCGCCAGCGCCGGCGTCTTTGTCGCCCGCACGCCGTCCGGCCGTGCGCCCAGTTTTTCCGACGTACCTTCATCGTCTCGTTCTTCGTCCTTTCGTCTTCGTTCTTCTTTTACAGATAAGATTTACAGAAAAACAAATCTAATCTAACCATGGATTTTCTCGTGGTGAAAACAAAATCCGACGAAAATAAAAACGAGCCACGATGAACGATAGATTCAACAATTAATTAATTGCGTACGTTATAATCAAATGTGAATTAATCCAACAGAGCCAAGATACTGAACCTCTCTTTGATACCAATTGTAGGGAAAACTGATTTTAACCCTCTCCCGAGGATCTATCTTGGATGTTTAATTCACCATACATTGATTATATTCCTAGCATGCCTCTATATAATTAATTGCAACACGTAGGGGTTTTCTCGTGTTTACCTTTGAATCTGACGGCGATGAACGGGATGAACGGATCGAGACTCGTGCTTTGATCTTCTGGACTGTATCCCGGTTGCCCAATCTCCAACGTCGAGTGAGGACGATCTATGGAGAATACTACAAGAAATCACCCTCAAAACCCTAGCTATTTTCGAGAATTCCTCACACAAGAGACTATGTGATTCACGAAAATTCTATGTATATTAAATGAGGATTAACCTTGATCTTATCTCTTACCTTATATTTATAATGCATTACCATAATCCCATTAGGAAAGGATCCATGCATATCCCATAAATATAATAATATCCTTATGGATAAAGAGGATCAAATCCTTACCATACAGGGTTGGGGGCGCCGATTTCTTCCAGTAGTTACGGGCCTGGATGGGCCAGCCCAGGGATCAAATGCAAGGAATAAAGATGGGCCTCCAATAAATTAATTATCTTATGTTCAGCCTAGAACATAAATTAATTTATAAACATTCATTCATGCCACTAGAGAATAAATCTTGACTTACCCTTTATTACCGGGCGGTGAGTCGGGCTTGCACTTAGACATTACGAATCCCGTATTTAAGATATCGCACGTCCATTAATTATTTATAGCATTCATCGCTTAAAATAATTAATATCTTTAATTCCTTAAGTAGTACCACTCAACCTTATTATTGTACTTGAGCTAACTCAACCTACAGGGTTTAGTACAATAAACCTTTTGAGCTCCTTAAGGGAAGTCATCATCCTAAACGGATACGGTGACTCGATACAGATAACTAGCATGACATACAAGCACTGCCACCACCCAAGATGCGGAGAATATTGGGTTAGAACATATAACCCTCACCCATAACAAGTCAAAGTGATGGTCAGCAACTCATACTCACCTAATACCTTATCGAGGTTTAGATCATCGTAAGTCACCGAAATCATGGTTCTTCACGACGGTCGACATAGAAGAACTCATCTCACCGTGATCCTTCAATACGTCGAGACGCATCAGCATAGACAAGCAACCAAGTCAAGTCACTTTATCTATACCGCAGCCTATACCGACAACTCGTCCTCAAGTTGTCTCAGCTGTGAAACTTTTTATATCTCATTAAGCTTGACCAATCATACAGACTTCTGTGATCTTCTACACACTGTATGATCTAACTTATATATGAGATAAGGGGACACAGATATATGCAATCAAGTATTCAATTCAGATAGGAGATTGTAATAGTGGTAACAGGAAACATTGTATACAAGCTCAACCAAACTGCTTTCAGTATACAAATCCAACAATCTCCCACTTATACTAAAGCAAACTTTTAGTATACAATGTGTCTCTCTACTAGCTATTACAAACAAAACCATCACTTTGCTTCTCCCACTTATACAAAAGTTTCCTTTCTAAGTGGGTGCCATCATGCGCAATCCAAGTCCTCTAACGTGCCCGACGTAGACTTTTTACTTACGACTTTTCGTGAATTGATCCGCTAGGTTATCCGTCAGATCAATCTTTGCAATCAACCTTTCTATGTGTTTAGTCGCCTTGTGGGTCCGTGGTTCCTTCGTGTTTGCCATCGCACCGAGTTATCACAAGAAACTATGATACTCTTGGGCAAACCAGTACCACACCTAGATCAACGAGGTAGTTCTTGAACCATACAGCCTCATTTTATTCGCTTCCATGGTAGAGTCCGCAATGCATCGCTTTGCACCGCAATGCATCGCCGCTAGTTTTTCATATATTTTCACTCTAGTATTGATTAAGATTCATCTAAGCATTAGATTTTCATTGTTCTACATTAGTTCTACGCATTGTTATCGTTTTGGAACGATTTCGTCCGAACGAATTCCGTATTTTCTCGTTTGTTACTTGGGTTTGGATACGAACCCAACCATTGTTCTTCCGACGCTACACTATGGGTTTTATCTATATAATTTCTATTTCTATGATTATTTCGTATTTTATTTCGTTTATTATGTCTAGGTAATTTTCGTTCTAATCCTAGGGTTTGCATGATTCTATCCTAAATGTTGTGATTCTTGCTATTATTATTTACCTTCCAGGCATTGATTTATGATTCTTGGTGCTTAATTATATGTGTTAATTTCTGATAAATCTTGATGCATATCTAGTTGCCAGTTAATTACTTAACCGTTTTAATTATCAATCGATCTTGAATGCATAATACGAATAAGCCTTAAGTCGTAGCTGAGATAGGAACATTCGTAGGAAGTATATTCTTTGTGATCCTTTTGGAGTTACTTATTTTCACCTAGAGACGGAACAGTAATAGGAAAAATTAGTAATCTACTGCCACAATTATCGTAACTAAAATTGTTGGTTACATATGTGATCTTCCATCTTGCCTGGATTAAAATTGGTTAATAGAAAGCAGGATAAACATACGTTGTGGGTAGGATTAATGCATCCTTAGGGTTCGTCTTTCTGTCTTATTTTCATCTTTGAGTGTTTATTGCTTTCGTTTATTTTTAGGTTGTTACCTTTTGCTTTGGCTTTAATAGTCGAAGCCCTAAACCCTTCCTAAACCAAATATGTTCTTGGATAATGATGAATTGTTGTTGAGTTAGCTTCTATATTTTCGTGTTACAATCCATGTGGATACGATACTCGACTACCCTATCTACTTGCACGTTTTCATGTTAGAAAAGTGAGCGATCAAATTTTGGCGCCGTTGTCGGGGATTGTTAAGATTATATAGGAATAACTTGACAATTTGGAATTATTAATTCAAGTTGTATTTTATTTTATTTATTTGTTCTTGCCAGATTTAATTTCTCTGTTTCTCTCCAGGTAGTTTATGATCACAAGGTCCCAAGGACCTCGTGAGCCATTATTAGATCCAGAAATCGAGTCTACCCAAAGGAGAAAGAGACGAGAAAAGAAAAGGCAAGATATGGCAGCAATTCCGAACAACGGGGGTGTACCTCCCGAGCAGGCTGCATTTCTTCTGGCAGAGTTTACAGAAATGCAGCGCCAAATGGCGAACATGGGACTTCTTGTCCCTGCTCCAAAGATGAGACCATTGAATTACATGTACCGACCACCAACGGAGCAATTCTAAGGAGGTGGATGGGGCCCGGAGGTGAATGCGAATAATTTTGAGTTGAAGACGGCCCTGATCAGCATGGTTCAAGGAGAGCAGTTCAGATGAGGTGTGCCCATCTCGAGACATACCTCGACATATGTGACACCATCAAGCAAAATGGGATGCCATAAGATACGATCCGGATGCGCATGTTCGGATTTTCTCTGCGCAGCCAGGCGAAGGATTGGTTCAAGAGCCTGGACCGTACTGGAATAGATAGTTGGGGGAAACTTTGCAAGAAGTTTCTTTCGAAATATTTTCCGCCGGCGAAAGCGTAGAAGATAATAGCCGAGATCTCTCATTTCTGTCAACAAGGAGATGAATCATTATTTGAGGCATGGAAGAGCTTACAGGATGATTCAGGAGCCGAATAAGCAGAGCTTAGAGGAGATGATGCAACAGGTTGGTTGTGAGCAACCAACAACTAGCGACACAGCAGAACTCGTTCATCAGTACTACTGGTCAGAGGATAACACAATTGGAATCCACTGTAGGAGCAATGGGCAAACATCTGAAAATAATAGAGAATCAGATCGGTCAGATAGCTGCACAACAAAATGCACAACAAAAGACGGGCCAATTCCTTAGCACTACGGAAGTAAACCCAAAGAATCAGTGCTTTGCTATCCAGCTGAGGAGTGGAAGAGCTTACCAGAACCACCCGGGACGAAACGGCGAAAATGGCATAAAAGATGAGGAACTCGCACCAGAGCTCGCGATCGCGAGCCCGGCTGCGAGAAACCAGACAGAGATTTTCACGAGCAACTTACGACCGACCTAGCGACCGCTAGGCCGGCCGTGAGAAAATGGGCAGGGAGTTCGACGAAGAGCCAGCGATCGAGCTCGCGACCGCGAGCTCGACCGCGAAGAAGACCGCTGATGCAGCCCATATGCCTAGCGACCACACTCGCGACCGCGAGGATGGCCGTGAGGCGCTTCCAGTGAAGAAGTATCCGACTTATACTCCTTCGATCCCGTTCTCGAGTCGGCTAGCCAAGCCGAAACATGACGAGATTCTCACCCGATTAATGGAAATGTTCCAAAAGGTGAATATCAATATTCCATTGATAGATGCACTCAGAGATATGCCGGGATATATGAAGTTTTTAAAAGATGTTGTTGCCAACAAGAAGAGGTTGGAAAAGTTCGAGACTATTAATTTATCTCAAGAGTGCAGTGCTGTGCTGCAAAAGAAGCTGCCGTTGAAGAAGAAAGATCCAGGCAGCTTCATAATACCTTGTATTTTTGGAGGGCATACTTTCTCCAGAGTTCTGTGCGATTTAGGGGCAAGCATCAACCTGATGCCGTTGTCCATATTTAATAAATTGGAGATTGGGGAGTTAAAGCCAACTACAATTGCTCTCCAGATGGCAGACTCGTCAGTCACCCGTCCAAAGGGGATAGTGGAAGATGTGCTTATCAAAGTCAAAGATTTTATCTTCTCAACGGATTTTGTGGTCCTTGATATTCCAGAGGATGGGAACACGCCTCTCATTCTAGGGAGACCGTTCTTAGCCATAGGTAGGGCTCTGATCGATGTGCAGGATGGTGATATCACCTTCCATGTGAATAAGGAGGAGTTAACCATTTCAATCTATGATACCATCAAGCGAAATGATAGCTCAAAGCATGAAGATTGCTATTTGATCATCACTGCCACTGCTAGACAATTCTCGCGCTTGAGGCAACCGACCAGTCGATGAGGATGCTAAAAAGAAGAGTTGGACTCGGCATAGAACTCCGAGTGATTCATTCAAGTTTGGGGAGGGCACTTCCACACTCAGTGGTGGTCTGCTGTGTATGCAAAGTATAAGAGTAACCACAAGTTTGGCAAGAAGGCTGTTGCCAAAACACCGGATTGATCGAGGTATGTGATGGTCTAGCTAAAGATGTTAAATTAAGCACTTGTTGGGAGGTAACCCAATGTTTTTCGTTGTTTTGTTTTGTTTTGCTTTGCTTTCGTGTCTGTTTTATTTTGTGTCTGTTGTGGGGTTGAGTTGAATGACGAGCAGCCGATGATGAGAATTGGTTTTTGGCGCCGTTGCCGGTGAGATACCAGGGGCAATTCCACACTCAGTGGTGGTCTGCTATGAATGAAAAGTATAAGAGCAACCACAAGTTTGGTAAGAAGGCAGTTGCCAAAACACTGGATTGATCGAGGTATGTGATGGTCTAGCTAAAGACGTTAAATTAAGCACTTGTTGGGAGGTAACCCAATGTTTTTCGTTGTTTTGTTTTGTTTTGTTTTGTTTTGCTTTGTTTTGTTTTGCTTTACTTGTTTTGTGTCTGTTGGGGTTGAGTTGAATGACGACACCGATAATGAGAATTGTTTTATTAGAAAATTTATTGCAACCGATTTTGTGAGACGAAGCATGTTATGATTATTGTAAGTATTGAGCCTTTGAGAACTTGATCACATTTTGAAACATGCGAGACTTGAGCTTTTCGTCATATATTTGCGCCTTGTTTCTTTCTGTGTGAATAGTTTGAAATATCATGTGTTTCTCTAGAACTTGCTCTGAATCTTTTTCGAGGTTGCATTGATGTGCTTAAGAATTGGGAGATGATATTAGGCATTCTTTTCTTAGCCTATATACTATCCAAACACTAACATGTTATTCATATTATCATTTGATGAGCCCGTTTGAGCCTACATTATTCTTTCATATAGCCATGGGTTGGGTTATGTGGATAGTATGAGATTTGGCCGCTTGAATTGAGGGTTGAGAAAAAGAAAGAAAAGAAAAAAAGAAAATAGATTATGAAAAGTGATAATCAAAAATAGTTGCTTACCCATATAAGTTCAAAAAGAAAAGAAAAGAAAAGAAAAAAAATGGCACAAGTATGTGTGAAAAGTTGGGAATTGTGTCTTATGATATTTATGGTGTTTTCATTATGGGATTATAAGTCACTTAGCCTAAATATATCCTACCTTACCAAAGAGACTACATTATAACCTGTTATAAAGACCTTTTTGATCTTGGTTCTTGAGCACATATTTGAGCAATGGAGAATTAGACGATTTGCAAGCTTATGGTAGATTCCGTGTGTTTTTAAACTTTGAGAGTATACACATGCTCATTGATATACTTGAGTGTTTGAGATTCTTATATATATATCCATGCCGTGAGGATTAAAGTTTGAGAAGGCTTGTGCTTATGGTTATTATGATATGTGGAGTTGAACGAAGATGTTGTGATTTTATTCATTGATGTGAATCTTCTGTTGCTCATTGCTTTGAGGCGTTATTGTTTGTTGTCGCTCGACTCATTCCCTTCGCTTTGTTGTCTTCGTTTGTTCTGCTTTGTTTGAGGACAAACAATGCTTCAAGTTTGGGGTGATAAACGCGCTTTTACCCGTTTATTGATGATATATTTAGATGATTCTAGTTCTATTAAGTGCGTTTATATAGTCGATCTTTATGCTTTTAGCTATTTTTGGAAGATACTGCTCTTGGGGTTTCTCTTTGGTGTTTTGTAGGCTTTTATGGTGATAATCGATGCACAAGGTAAAGATGTAACCAAAGATGATGAAATGGATATGAAAAATATGGATGTGAAAAGTTAACAATGTTAAATAGCATCTCGATAGGAGTCCATAGGCACAAACGGATCGCAATTCGGAGTTCGAACGCGAGAGAACGAAGCGAAACAGTGAAGTCGCGCAGGAGCTAGCGACCGAGCTCGCGGTCATGAGAAATCGTCCGAACGCCCGAAGCTCATGATCGAGTCTCGGGACCGCGAGCCCGGCCGCGAGGCGAGGCGGCTGGGCACAAAATTAGGGTTTTCCTGCACCTATATATATCCCAAAGCTTGCTCCCGCGCCCCCAACCTTCTCCAACACGTTCTTCATCAGTTTTCTCTAGTTTTTCATATATTTTCACTCTAGTATTGATTTAGATTCATCTAAGCATTAGATTTTCATTGTTCTACATTAGTTCTACGCATTGTTATCGCTTTGGAACGATTTCGTCCGAACGAATTCCGTATTTTCTCGTTTGTTACTTGGGTTTGGATACGAACCCAACCATTGTTCTTCCGACGCAACACTACAGGTTTTATCTATATAATTTCTATTTCTATGATTATTTCGTATTTTATTTTGTTTATTATGTCTAGCTAATTTCCGTTCTAATCCTAGGGTTTGCATGATTCTATCCTAAATGTTGTGATTCATGTTATTATTATTTACCTTCCAGGCATTGATTTATGATTCTTGGTGCTTAATTATATGTGTAATTTCTGATCAATCTTGATGCATATCTAGTTGCCAGTTAATTACTTAACCGTTTTAATTGTCAATCGATCTTGAATGCATAATACGAATAAGCCTTAAGTCGTAGCTGAGATAGGAACATTCATTGGAAGCATATTCTTTGTGATCCTTTTGGAGTTACTTATTTTCACCTAGAGACGAAACAATAATAGGGAAAATTAGTAATCTACTGCCACAATTGTCGTAACTAAAATTGTTGGTTACATATGTGATCTTCCATCTTGCCTGGATTAAAATTGGTTAATAGGAAGCAGGATAAACATACGTTGTGGGTAGGATTAATGCATCCCTAGGGTTAGTCTTTCTATCTTATTTTCATCTTTGAGTCTTTATTGCTTTCGTTTATTTTTAGGTTGTTACCTTTTGCTTTGGCTTTAATATTCGAAGCCCTATACCCTTCATAAACCAAATCTGTTCTTGGATAATGATGAATTGTTGTTGAGTTAGCTTCTGTGTTTTCGTATTACAATCCCTGTGGATACGATACTCGACTACCCTATCTACTTGCACGTTTTCGTGTTAGAAAATAGTGTCGATCAATAACAAATGTGCATGCAGAATGTGGTGGTTACGTTTTGACTTTACTGAAAACTTAAACTGATAGAAAATACTGTTGGATTTGTATACTGAAATCAGTTTGGTTGAGTTTGTATACAATGTTTCCTTTACCACTATTACAATCTCCTATCTGAATTGTTTACTTGATTGCATATGTTTGTCCCTTTATCTCATATATATGTTAGAACATACCGCGTGTAGTAGATCACAAAAAGTCTGTATGATTGGTCAAACTTAATGACTTGGTTGCGGTATAGATAGAAGTGACTTGAGGACGAGTTGTCGGTATAGGCTGCGGTATAGATAGAAGTGACTTGACTTGGTTGTTTATCTATACGGGTACGTCTCTGACGTATTGATGGATCACAGTGAGATGAGTTCTTCTATCTGACTGTCGTGAAAAACTTAGATCTCGGTGACTTCATGTTGATCTAAACCTTGATAAGGTCTTAGATGATTATGAGTTGCTGACCATCACTTTGACTTGTTATAGGTGAGGGTTACATGAGATAACCCAATATTCTCCGCATCTTGGGTGGTTGCAGTGCTTGTATGTCATGCTATTTGCCTGTATCGAGTCACCGTATCCGTTTAGGATGATGATGTCCCCTTAAGGAGCTCAAAAGGTTTATTGTACTAAACCCCGCAAGTTGAGTTATCTCAAGTACAATAATAAGGTTGAGTGGTACTACTTAAGGAATTAAAGAGATTAATTATTTTAAGCAGTCAGAGCGTTGTAAATAATTGATGGTCGTACGATATCTTAAATACGGGGATTCGTGAAGTCTAAGTGCAAGTCCGACTCAACTTCGGACATAAAGGGGTAAGTCAGCATTTATTCTCTAATGGCATGAATAATTGTTTATGAATTAATTTATGTTCTTGGCTGAACATAAGATAATTAATTTATTTGAGGCCCATCTTTATTCCTTGCATTTGATCCCTGGGCTGACCCATCAAGGCCTGGAGCTGCATAATTTTTTCCACCTCATAAGGATCCCACAGGGATTCTGTTCTGATCCTCTCTATCTAAAAAGATATGATTATATTTATTAGATATGCAAAGATCCTATCCAAATGGGATCTATGGTTGCACTATAAATATATGGTGAGAGAAAATCAAAGTGAGAGACTAATTCATTTTTTCGAAAATCTCAAAAATTGTGAAGGAGGAAGAAAGACGAATTTTGCAGTATTCTCCATAGATTGCTCTCACTCAACATTGGAGTTTTGGCAATCGGGATACAGTCCAGAAGATCAAAGCACGAGTCTTGATCAAATTTCTTCCCCGACAAATTCGTAGGTAAACACGAGAAAACACCAACGTGTTGTAATTAATTATATAGATGCATGCTAGGTATATAATAAATGTATGGTGAATTAAACATCCAAGATAGATCCTCGGGAGAGGCTTAAAATAAGATTTCCCATCAATTGGTATCAGAGCCTGGGATCAGTATCTTGGCCTCGGAGAGGCTTAAAATAAGATTTCCCATCAATTGGTATCAGAGCATGGGATCAGTATCTTGGCTCTATTAGATTAATTCACGTTTGATTATTACGTGCGGAATTAATTAATTGTGGATTTGTCGTTCATCGTGGCCCGTTTTATTTTTTTTGTCGGATTTCATTTTTCACCACGAGAAAATCTGTGGTTAGATTAGGATTAATTTTTGTAAATCAAATCTGTAAAAGAAGAACGAAGAGGAAGAACACGAAGAACGAGACGAAGGAGTCCCATCGCATGACACGATGGAAAGCACGCTAGAAATAAATCTCGCACAACGTGCCTGGAAAGGTCGACGGATCCAGGAGACGTCACGTAATCTCGGCGCGCAGGTGTCCGACGCGCTAAGCGCGTGGACAGGCCTAGCGTGCGAGTTGTGTGGAGCGTCTCTGCGGGATCCTCAACAAGCTAGCGACGGTTTCAGCAGTCGGGTGTGCGGGGCACGCGTTTATCATGTGGAAGCCTCGATGGATTACGCGAAAACCTCGGTGTTTTCGCTGGGTGACAGCGCGCAACCCCTGCAATTCGTGCGTAATTTTCTCGGCAGATTCTGGTATCGGCGCGCGTAGAGGCCTCGACAGCATCGGCAGAGATCTGGTGACACGACGCCTGTTGTCGGGCGCCTCGACAACAGGCTACCGCCGGTGCTCGGCGACCACAGGCGAATTGTCGGCAGGCGATCTCGGTGGGAGACGGGGCGCGGCGACGGGAGTGTGCAGAGATCGTACGCGAGACGTGCGCCCACGCATCGACTCAAGGCGCGATGCGCCAGGGTACTGGCCGAACAGACCTCGGCGACTTCTCGGCCAGGCTCGGCGGCAAATCTCGGTAGGAGGCACGAGCAGGTTGGTGACGGCCAGGTAAGGCAGTAGGGTGGAGGAGTGTGGCTAGGCGCGTTGTGCCTTAGCGCGCGGCCAAGTCCACTTAGGCCGACCCGGCCCGTTTCGGCACATACCCGTTTTTTCATCCTGGTTCCAGTTTTTTCGACCCGCCCATCCAATTGCTCCGCCCGCTTTAAAATTTTCGCCCAACCAATTTTGATTTAATCAGGTCCGTGTCTGCACGCGAGGTCTGCTTCGAGATTTTGAAGATCTCACTTTGTAAATTTATGTAATAAATTGCTGTGAAGTACATGTTCCACGAGTGGGCGCTGATGAACTAATTTATTTTATTTTTATCGTTCAAAGCATGTCGTGGATGTTTAAATTATGCAGAAGCATGCTATGTATGTTTAATTACGTAGATAAACATGTTGTATGTTTTCGTGATTGGATGCGCATAGTAAGCATGCTAGGTTTATCGTGTTTTTGAAGCATATTTTAGAATTCTGCGAGCATGTTTTATATGTTGTGTTCTATAGAAAGCATGCTAGGATTACGTGATCTGCATGGACAAACCTTTTGAAACAAAAAGACTAAGCAAGAATCCCTACATATTAATTTCTAAAATTAAGATGTGAAGACCTCCATTTTTTTATCTCTAAACAAAGTGATACGCATTGTGAGTAAACGCCCACACGCTGCGGGCTTGGTCTTGCACCGCTTATCATAAGTTTGTTAGATGAGATTTCTAAATAAAATATTTTAATCTATTGAGAAGTGGGAGTTTCATGTGTAAACGTCCACACGTGTGGCTTGCATATGCGATTTCCATAAGTTCTCTAGAGATGGATTTAAAATGAGATGACGAAAGAAATTGGATTGGAAGCGGTATGGTCCGAGTGAGTATGCCAATTCTAAGAATTCATTTTCTGCTGTTAAAATTATGGTCATTTGCTTAGGCATCACCTCAAGTACAACTTCCCGCGAAGTCCCTTCTTGTGATAGTGATGTGGTCTAGTAAGGTCCAATCATTAATTTCATTTGTCATAAGGATAAGTTGACATGGATTGAAATTAAATGACTAAAAGGTATATTTTAGTCTGGTCGAGGGATTCATGTATAAACGTCCACACGCGTGGCTTGCATGTGGGATTCCTTGGGTGATTGGAGGTTTCAATTAATATTGTTTTATCAAAAGGTTACAATATTACTGTTACGAATTATGTGTGATCATATGCTTATGTATTTACATTGCTTTTCAGATATGTCTCTTACACCGATTATCAATATGCTTGCACAAAATCTTTATCCGGTCCAAATTTTATCGAGTGAAAACGAAACATGGAATATGTTCTTATCACCAAGAACACATGTTTGTTCTCACTACTCCCAAACCCGATGCCTTCTTCGACGATCGACGAACGAGCAATGAGTCAAGCGCACTTTGGCATAAGTCAAATAATATGGCCAAATGCTATATGATGACTACTATGTCCAAAGGCTTGTAGCTGCAGCATCAGTTGATGGTAGACGCGATTGAAATATGGTCAAGTCTCGAGAGTAAGTTTGGACAGTCGGATCGGACAGTCCGCTTCCACACAATGAGAGAAATCTTGGCTTGTACGATGGAACAAGGAAGTTCGGTCCATGAACATGTCTCGCACATGACTTATCTCATGGATAGTATTGATCATTTAGGACGAGGTATTGACAGCGAAGCCAAGGTCGATATCATCCTTAACACACTGTCCAAGTCTTTTGAGAATTTTCACGTAAACGCGATCATGAGAAAGACCGAGTGTACACTTAGTCAGTTGTTAAATGATCTCGTGGCCGTTGAAGGT